>CM061139.1:154475632-154793569 GCA_030789695.1 Scilla litardierei | reverse complement strand
TAAGGAAGAAACGAGAAAATACGACGAATCGATCGAAAATGAAAGCTACGGAGACGAAAACCACACAAGAGGAGAAAATCCACCAAAACACATATTATATTATAATAAATTCAGATACATGAAAAGCAGTCGTTACATCCTCCCCAACTTAAGAAAAATTCCGTCCTCGGAATTTCCAAAAACTCACGAGTCCGGAAACAAAAGTGGGAAACGCTCTCGCATCTCATCCTCATTCTCCCAAGTAGACTCTCCAGGTGAACCGTGTCGCCACATCACCCTCACAAGATTGACAATCTTGTTCCGAAGCGATTTCTGACGCCTGTCCAGAATCTGCACTGGATGCTGGTCATACGTCATATCGGGGCGAACGGTAATCTCCGAAAAATCTACCGCATGAGACGGATCGCTAATGTATTGACGAAGCTGCGACACATGGAAAACATTGTGAACTCCTTCCAAAGATGGCGGCAAGGCCAAGCGATAAGCTACCTCGCCAACCCTCTCCAAAATGTCAAACGGTCCAATGTATCGCGGGCTCAACTTTCCACGCTTCCCGAAACGAATCACACCACGATTCGGGGAAATCTTCAAGAACACATGGTCGCCCGGCTGAAACTCCAAAGGACGACGTTTAGCATCCGCCCAATGCTTAAAACGGTCCTGAGTAATTCTCAACCTCTCCCGAATATTCCTGACGATATCCACGGCCTCCACGATCATCTCAGGTCCCAACAACTCCCGATCACCAACGTCATCCCAACTCAATGGCGATCGACATTTCCTCCCATAAAGAGCGGCGAAAGGCGCCATGCCAATACTCGCCTGGAAGCTGTTGTTGTAAGAGAACTCTACCAGATGTAGATGGTCCTCCCACGAACCCTTGAAATCCAACATGCACGCCCTCAGCATGTCTTCCAAAATCTGAATCGTCCTCTCGGACTGGCCATCCGTCTGCGGATGGTACGCCGTGCTGAAACTCAGACGCGTACCCAAGCTCTTCTGCAAACTCTGGCAAAACTGAGATGTGAACCTCGTGTCTCTGTCAGACACGATACTCACGGGGACTCTGTGAAGTCGCACAACCTCCTGCACGATTCACGTTACATCACTATCCAAACTAGGAAAAGGAAATAAAATGGAGAGTAAAAAGAATTTACCTCCATATATCTCCTCGCTAGCGCCTCAGTGGACTGTCCCACTCGGAACGGAATAAAGTGCGCAGATTTGGTCAATCGATCTACGATCACCCAAATCGCGTCATTCTGCTTCGGACTCCGAGGTAGTCCAGTCACGAAATCCATAGTGATGTGTTGCCATTTCCACTCCGGAATCGGAATCGGTTGTAGCAACCCGGCCGTACGCTGATGCTCCGCCTTCACTTGCTGGCAAACCAAGCACTTGGCTACACTCCGAGCCACACTCCTCTTCATACCATGCCACCAATAATTCAGACAAAGATCCTGGTACATCTTGGTACCACCAGCATGCACAGAATACGGCGAACTGTGTGCCTCCACCATCAGCTCCTCTCTGATATCCCCAGCTGGCACACACAACCTGGCTCCGAACCTCAGCGAGCCATCCTCATGAATCAAAAAGTCAGTCCGCAGACTGGCTTCCACCTGCTCCCGAATCTTCACCAGCTTCGGATCCTCAGCCTGGCCAGCCTTAATCCGATCCACGATCGTCGACTGTACCTGCATGTACATCAACGAAGAAGCCTCTCCAGGAAGAACAATCTCCACACCAGACCCACAAAAATCCTGCTGCAATCTCCACTGCGAGGTCAAAATCATCACCGCTGGAAGCCTACTCAAAGCATCCGGAACCACATTCACCTTGCCAGGGTGAAACTGCAAATCAATCTCATAATCCGCCATAAGCTCCATGGTCGCGCCCCGGCGTACACGTCCCGGAGCGACGGTTGTAGTTTTACCGCAAGCGCACGGTATAGCGGCGAGCGGGTATCGAACACAGGGAGGACGAATGACCGTGCTTGCTCCTAATCACCCTGGCTATTTAGAGGGATAATTGCCTTGGGCGATCCTGTCACAATCGTCAGACAAAAGTGCGAAATATCAAATCAAATAGAGAACGCCTAGGGAATGGGGAATCCCCACTACTCACCGTATTTCACAATTGTGGTTCGCCGATATCGAAATTACTAGGATGAGAATTTGGATGAACTAGTTGCAACTAAATGTGAAACCAAGCTCACGCTCTCGCGCTGTTGCCGGTCTATAGCTATCCTAGGTTTGGGTCCAATCTCTTGCAAACCCTAGCCTAGGGAAGCTAGCATTGGGATCAACATCATCGTCCAATTGCGCACCGAGTCCAATCTCTTGCAAACTCGGTCCACAATCTAAATTAGGATAGTTCCTACCCGTCCAATCTCTTGCAAACGGGTATCGGCGCGGAATTGCAACCGGAGATCCTAGCATCGGTCCAATTTCTTGCAAACCGATACTTCGAAAATCCGACTCCAACCCAATTCGGATTTCTAGGGCTTCCTATCGAATTGGGATCCAATCTCTTGCAAATCCCAATTGATGTGAATACCTAGCTATCCGTAGTAATTCGATCCCAATCTAATCCCTAATAACAATCCTAGCTCAATTTCTACCGGTTCAACACAAATACGAAATTGGGCTTGTAGGGTTCATCCCCACGCCCCAAGACGTGGAGACTACTCACTAATCATAGCAATAGCACAATAATTGGCAAAGAAATAGACAATGGAATTCATCACAACAATGATATAAACAATAAAAAATAGAGTTTTTGTGGAAGAGAAGTGCAAACCAATGTAGATCTTCAATCAACCCAATAAAAATCCAAGTTTTTCTCTTCACCAATCACAATTAATAAAGCTAAAAAGTAGACTCAAAAAGCTGCAAAAAATCTGAGAGGAGGCTCTCAAAACTAGGGTAAAAACAGAGCTTAAATAGCCCCAAAAATCGTCTAAAAATCCTGACCAAAACGCCCCTGCACAGCCTGTTTTCCGCAAATTTCGCTACAGGCAGCGCATCGCACTCGGCCGAGTGACAAAAGTAGCTCGGCCGAGTGAAAACCCTGTCAATTTCCAGTAAGTCGTGGGCTTCAGGGGTCTTCAGTTCGGGGGCGGCTCGGCCGAGTGAGTTGTCGTCACTCGGCCGATGGCTTCACTTCACTCGGGCGGACGGGATTTGCCACTCGGCCGAGTGGGTCTTCTGAAGCTCAGAGGCCGAAAAACAGTAACTTCGGTCTTTTTGAGAGCCTTCGTCTGGGCGCCACTCGGGCGGACGTGGTATCGTCACTCGGCCGAGTGGGTCTTCTGTGCTCGGCCGAGTGCACAGGTAACTTGTGTCTGAATTGGTCGGCCGAGCAGTGTCTCGCTGGTCGGCCGAGTGGCTCCTCCACTCGGCCGAGTGGGACACAAAAAATGCCCAAACTGGTCGTTTTGGCCTCCTCGTCGCTCCGGCGACGTCCATTCTTCTTCCGCTCCTCTCCAACAGCAAAATACCCCTCGGGGAGGTCGTCGGTGGCCGTCTAGATTACACGCATCTCGAGATCACTCCTAATCGCGCCAAATCACCTGAAATGCGACAAAAACAACAAATCGTGAAAAGCATCGCAATATCGTCGATATATCGTGAAAAACATGATTTGGGCGATCAAAATGGCATGCAAACATGCGGGAAAAGGGTGTAAAATAAGGAGTGATCAAAATCCCCCAAGCTTGCCTCTTACTCGTCCTCGAGGAAGATAAGTAAAAAGCGAACCCGGTGGATTCGGAAAACGAAAACGGCGAAAAACGAAAAAAAATGAAAAACGAAGAAGAATGAAAACCAAACGAAAATAAAGGAAGAAAGAAAGAAGAGGTAGGATGCTAGATCATTTTCTCAGGACGTGGGTTTCACTTACTCTTATGGCATGCACCGAGTGAGAAATACATGTCAAAGAATCTCATTTTGATATCATAGTAGAATAGTGCAAGTAGAAAATAGAAAACCCACGAACAACGGTATAATCATGAGAAACGGAATGATTTTAAAATTAACATCGCCTGAATCATCTAAAGCGGTATACAAGTCTCAGATCACACACTTTTCAATTGAACGCTTTCTATCTGGAGTATAGGAGTATAACATCATAGAATAGAGAGAATAGAAAAGTATGGGTTTCATGAAATGAATGCTAGGCTTAGATTTCTGGATTTCGTAAAGCTAGAAACAATCTCACCGAGTATAGAATATCACTTAGCCTAGGTTGTCGTGCTATGTCAAGTAGTCGCTCTCTCACACATCAATGGATCTCCTCCCCCAAGCTTATCTATAAGCGTGGTGGCACAAAAATATTTACATCCCCATTTTTATAAAGCTCCAAAGGCAAAGAAGAGAAAGAAGAAAGAAAGAAAATAAGCGAGATGGGATCTTTTATTGAGGATTTTTTTTTTTTTTTCTATCATATATACAATGATCCCAATTCAAAGAGAGATAATGATATACGAGAATGTTCTTCTCTCTTTTATTATATATATTTTTTTTTTCTTTTTTTTTTTTTGGAATAAGAGATTTGGAGCTAGGAATTAATAACGGGGGAAATGCCATAAAATAGAATCACTAAGGGGAGATTCACCAATGATTTTAAAAGTAGAGAAATGTTGTTCAAGATTTGTGGAGAAAGAAATAAATATAACTCTCGGCTCACTCTATAAGACATGCACGACAACTTCAGCAGGGTGATCTAATCTACTCAGTTCCGATCGCAAAAAAGCTAACTAATCCAGATATATCATAGCTAACAATCATTCAATCATCCGGAAGTGAAGTGTACAATTCATGCATATAGAAGTGATAAAGGAAAAGAAGTCAGTACTCCAGGTATAGGCATTCAATGCGTGAATCTTGGTGTGTTTTCTGTGATAGCATACATATGAATATTCAGGCTCAGCTAATAATAAAATTTCATCCATTTTCATGAGGAAAAAGTGTGGGCTCCTATTTCTAAATGCAAGCGAGTCATAGCATATGATATCAGAAATGAAATCTAAGACACGACAAATATAGCATGCATATAGAATAAGCTAACTCCACGTAGACATCATCACAGAAAATTCATCTCTAGCATGAGATGAAAAATAAGGAAGAAGTAAAGATAAAAGGAAAATGGAACTATGCAATGCGGCACACAGGTAAGTAAGGAAAACGTGATGCATGGCGAAACAAAAGGAAAATAACGAAAAATGAGTGCAAAAGTGAAAAGCGGTGTGAAAAACTGAAAATAAAGGTGGCAAATCGAAAAAAGAACGTGAAAGCTCACTCCCCCAAGCTAAACGGCACAGTGTCCTCAATGTGCAAAGTGTGGCACATAGAGAGACAAGCAATGTGAGGGGCAAGTGAGGATGGATGCATGATGGGAAGAAAAAATATAAAAAAGGGAAAAGTAAGAAATGAAAATATGATGCGGAAATGATGCATGCACAGCTAGGAGTGATACGAAAATAAATACGGCACCCAGAACTCTCCCTCTCTCCCAAAAAAGATATATATAGATGTGATCAAAAATGAGAATCCCAAGTAGATATGATATGATATGCACAAATAGATATGATCAGAAATATAATCCCAAAATAAGTGAGGGGAGGGGGGTGGACAAAAGTGCATCAGGACCCAGCAGAGACGGGCAGCACAACGACAGGAATGGATCAAGGCATCAAGAGTGCCTAAGAAGGCGGTGCCGCGCCGTCTCCGTCCTGAGGTGGAGGTGGAGGTGGTGGTGGTGTAGGCTGCTGAGCTGGGGTGGGCGTGGGAGTGGAAGCAGGTCGAGCGTGTGTGGGTGTGTGTGTGGGAACCTGCGGGGTGGGTGGGGGTACGCGCGGGAGACGCTCTAAGATCTGCGTCAGGCAGTAGTGGATCTGAGGGATCAGGTCAAAGCGTCCAGACAGCGTAGAGACGGTGGAGGACAGGCTCCGAAGGTCTCCTCTAAGACCACTCACCGCCACCTCAAGAGCACGTATGCTCTGCAGTACGGTGTCGGGCGGGGGTGGTGCAGAGGGTCGCACCGGTCTAGGCTGTGCAGGGCGAGGCTGGCGTACGCGTGTGGAGTATGTAACGGGCTCAGCAGGGAATGGGACAAAAGGGGCCGCGCCTGGAAAAGTGGGCCTGGCCTCGGTGTGAGGCCGGGACGCCGGCTGGCGAGGAGTGGAGGCAGCGGCAGCAAAGGAGGCGTGCAAAAGAGGTAACGAGGTGGCCAGAGAGGTCCGTGGCACAGACGTATGGACAGACGCCACGACGCTCTCGGAGAATAAGGCGGCGGTGGAGACAGAGGAATCTCCCGCTGGGGCAGAAGTGTGCGGTCCAAAAGGTGTAACCCCAGCGGAGATCATGCTAACCATGGTCTCCACGACCGAAGTGAACGAGGGCTCTCCGCACTCGACTATGGTCGGCGGGCGCTCGGGGAGTGCGGAGCAAAGGGGCTCCACGGACAGAGGGCCTGAGGTGGCAGAGGGAGTGGTGGGGACAGCCTCGGAAGTGGCGACAGTGGTGGAAGTGGGCTCAGCAAGAGTACTCTCGACACAGGCAGAGGTAGGGACAGAAGTGTGAAGAGCAGTGGAAACGTCAGGAACAGGCTGAGAGGCCACAGGGTCGACGGGGTGGGCAGCAGGCTCGGCAGGGTGCGCAGCAGGGTCTGCGGGAGCAGCCTGGGCAGCGTGGGCAGCGGGGCCCTGCTCGGCCTCCTCGGCCTCGAGCACGTAGGCGGCGGGGATGAGGACATCCATCGCCGGAAGCCAGTCAACGTGGGCTGGTGCAATCAGAGTCCGAGCAGGGCTCGGGAGAATCATGTAATCGGCCCCATAGGGGCCGTGCAACCAGACCCAGTGACGCTCGCCGTGCGGACGCAGCATCTTCATCCGGGCCATAACGTCTATCGACAAGGAAGTGGGGCCCGGAACGCGTCGCAGGTCGTCGGGGAAATCCTCGCCGGTCATAAGAGCCAGCATGGTAATCAGGCCGCCGCAGCATATCGGTGAGCGAGCGCCTACCGATACAATGATGCGGTCTAAGTACCATGCCGCGATATCGATCACGACGGCGGGGACAAGCTCGTCTCCATCCCTAGATAGAGCTCTGGGACGTGTCATCGCATAGAGCATGTAAAGCTCTGGCGTAGACATCGTGCCCGGCTCATATCTGGCCAAAAAGGTAGTCGCCATGAGGCGCTGGGCAATGCGTAGGCAGGGATGTACGATGGCCGAGGCCTTGGCCCTACTAGGGTCAAAGGCGGCGTGGAGACCCGTGATACGTGCCCAGAAGGCACCGGCGTCGAAAGAGGGTGGAGGGATATGTGTGGGGCCATAACCGCGATCGGCTCCGGGGACTGCGGGCCATGAGAAAAATGCTCTCATCATATCGAGAGTGACCTGGCACTCTCGATCCATGAACCGGAATGAGCATCCCTCATCGGTCCGGGCGATAGAACTCAAAACCTCAAGTGTCGGACGGGTAAAAGTATCCGCCGACACCTGGAAAAAATCTCGCCAGCCCACGTTGTCGTACAACGTGAGCATCCCCTCAAGTACCCCCAGGCGTCCTAGGTCAGCGAGGTGTGCGAACCTGGAGGGTACGATCGAGCGCTGGGAGATTCGCTCGAAGACGGCGCAGTGTGCGTCGTCTCGGAACGTAATCCCGAGCGGCCCGACCAGTGGAGCCGGTGGTGGTGGCTGTGGATCGGCGGGGAGAGGCTGTGCGGGCTGTGGGTGCGCTGCAGGCTGTGCGGGGTGTGCGGGGCCTGCAGGCGGTGCGGGGTGTGCGGGGGACGGTGGAGGAGAGTCCTCCAACTCGTGGGAGGGGCCGGCATCATCCGACCGCTTCCGCTTGGCGGAAGCTCTCTTCGACCGCGGCCGTGTCCGGGGCGGCATATCTGCCCCGAGCGCGCGCCGAAAAAGTGAAAAGTGCGGCGTGTGCACAAGAGTGGAAAGAGTTTACCCAAACACGCCGCGAGTGCTAAGTAGTGGAAGCGTGCGAAGTCCGCGCCTCCACGAAGTCCTGAGCAGCCCGTAGAAACTCCCCTGAGCTCCCCTAAGCTCCAAAAAAGCAACCTGCGCATGGAAAAGCGATATCAGCGAGTAATAATCAAAATGTATGGAGCAATAGAGGTATAACAGATAGATATAGGAATTGATTTGGGTTAGGGGGGCGTTTAGCACATGGATCCTCAAAATATACACGAGGAGAGGAGAAAACGGTGAAAATAAGCGAACCGGAGGTGATCGGAGGCGGGGCGGCCGGCGGCGACTCGGGCGGAGTCCGGCGACGGGCGGCCGGCGACGGCAGGCCGAGCGGCGGCGCGCGCGGGCGAGTGGGCGAGCGGTCGAGGTGAGATCGGGCGAGGGAGCTGAGGGGTCGCGGGCGAAGGGGTTTTTTTTTGTTTTCGAAAACCGTGCCCCCCCCCTCGGTTTTATATAAAAAAGTTACGACTCGGCCGAGTGACTTTACTCACTCGGCCGAGCGAGGCAATTAAAAATTTCTCCCCGATGTCGCTTCGGCCGAGTGGCTTTGCCAGCCTCGGCCGAGTGGAGTAAGTCCATTCGGCCGAGTGACTCAAGCTACTCGGCATGACTCACCCTAGGAGGGTATCCGTTTTACTCGGCCGAGTGAATATATGTACTCGGCCGAGTAGCAGTTCTTATGAAATGAGGAAAATAGACAGAGAGTTGGGTACAGCAGACTTCCCTCGTTCGTGAGCGGCTCGGCCGGACGAACTTCTTGACTCGGCCGAGTGACTAGTATACTCGGCCGAGTGAGCCTTAATTTCTGCTGTTTCTCTTCGTTTGGACTCTAAACTCCGTCTTTCTTCCTCCAGTCGATTTCATGCTCCTCCTAAGCGTCGAACGCCTTCTTGGGGCGCTCCTCATCGTCTCGTTCATCCTCCTCATGATGATCTACCTATCTTCTCTCCTGTCAAGAAAAATAGGACCCGTTATCACAAAATTTTTGGTCAGGTGACTCAAAATACTAAAAATTTCTAAAACGAAAATAAAGAAAAACGAATGAAAATAAAGCAAAAACCGTCGGGTTGCCTCCCGACAAGCGCTCGTTTTAGGTCGTGAGCTCGACCCCCTATAATTTTCAATCAATGCGGGATGTTTGGTGCACATGAGATGCACCCGTCAAACTTTCCGGGGAGCGCGCTTGGATTCGGACGTGGCGGCGTAGCGGTCTCCCTCGGAGGTCTCCTATCTCGAATAGTGTTGGGGGGAGGCTCCCCCAAGCTAGCATTTGCCCCGGTCAACGGCTTAGCCGGCGATGCCGATTTCCGTACCGGCGGAGCTTTCTTTGGAGACTTTGATTTCGAGAGCTTGCAGAGCTCTCGAATCCTTGCGACATCAGCGTCGCCTTCATCTTCATCAGTGGAGAAGTCTGGGGAATCATCATTATTGTCCTCATGGCCTAAATCCGGGCTTTCATCCAATTCTTCATCAAAAAGGGCACCAATTGAGTGAGGAATCGCCTCCTCTATCACCTCATCAAGGAGGTCCATATAATCGAGCTCCTCATGGTAAGGCATGTGCTTCATTGCCTTGGGAATGTGGAGTTCCACCTCGATGTTTCCGACGTTTAAGGTTAAGGTACCTTCACGCACGTCGACGATGACTCCGGCGGTGGCGAGGAATGGGCGCCCAAGTATCAATGAGGTGTCTCCCTCCTCCTTAATGTCCATGATGACGAAGTCACATGGCAAGCATATTCCTCCCGGGACTTGAAGTGGGATGTCTTCGGCGATCCCCACCGGCCTTGTTATCCGTCCATCGGCTAATTGAATGCGCATGTCGGTGGGTTTCAACGTTGTCCCGGTGTTAAGCTTTAAGAACATGGAGAGGGGCATGAGACTCACACTAGCCCCAAGATCTACCAACGCCTTTTGAAGAGGCACACCGCCCAAAGTGCAAGGAATCCGAAAACTCCCCGGATCTTTGAATTTTGCCGGCTCCTTTTCTCTCTTGGTGAACCAAGAGCCCTCCTCGGCTAGCATGATCTTCTCCTTCCTCTTTCTCCCCGAAATCAAGTCCTTCAAGAATTTGGCATATGTGGGGATCTCGATGATGGCGTCAAGGAAGGGAATATTTAGGCTAACTCCTCTTAGATACTCGAGGAATTTCGCTAGCCTTTTCTCCATTTTCGCTTTCGCTAGTCTTTGGGGGAATGGGACCGGTGGCATGAAGCGCCTCTCCTCAGTTAATAGCTCCGCCCTAGATTTCTCCTTGTCTTGTGGCTCCTTCTCCTTATCGACCTCAACTACCGGCTCAACCGGCTCCAAGCTTTCCTCCACGGCCTCCTCAATAGGAATCATGGCGGGGGTGGTGTCCTTCCCGCCTCTAGTTGTGACGGCAACTACGGCGTTGATGTGGCCCGTGTTGCCCCGTGGGTTTTGCTCCGGTTGCGCCGGCAATCTTTGAGTGTTCCGGTTGAGCACCGCTAATTGTTCCGAAATTTGAGCCACTACGGTATTGAGAGAATCTTGTCCCGCCTTCAAAGTAGCATTCACCTTGTTTTGCTCGACCATGAACGCCTCCACTCTAGTTTCGAAATCGGATCTTTGTGGAGCTTGTGGAGGGTTTTGGTTTTGATTCCTCCACCCTTGGTTGTATCCGGGAGGCCTATAAGGTGGGACTTGTTGCTTTGGTTGGAAGTTTTGTTGTGGAGGCCCCCTCGGTGGATAGTATTGTTGTTGGGGTGGTGGTGGTCGAGCTTGATTAGGCGGTTGTTGTGGCGGGTTCAAAGCTCCTTCATTGTTGGCGTAGGAGAATCCCGGGTGATTTCTTGCGGCCGGATTAGACCAATACCCTTGGTTCCCCGCAACATATTGCACTTGCTCCAAGGATCCTTCTCCTTGCTCTCCTCCAGAATACATGGCTTGAGATTGGTCTTGCCAATCACTCATTTGGCTTGCCGGCGTGGAGGTGGAAGGGCTTCCTTGAGGCTCCGTTATGAATTTCTCCAATCTCTCCACCACCTTGTGGAGAGAATCGAATTTGCTCGTAAGCTCCGCTACGGCCTTTGCCTCGTAGATGCTAGTCGGCTTTAAGGAGGACGTAGAGTGTCCTCGCTCATCGCCCCATTGTTGGTTATTAGAGGCCATCTCCTCAATTAGGGCCGTAGCTTCCTCGGGAGTCTTTGACAAGATTGCACCATTCGCCGCGGCATCAATAATTTGTTTGGTCCCCGGTTGGAGACCGTTGTAGAAGCTGTGCACTAACTCCCAATCTTCTATACTGTGGTGCGGGCACTGGTGCTGCAAATCCTTAAATCGCTCCCAAGCTTCATAGAGCGTCTCGTGTGGTCCTTGCTTGAAGGACATGAGAGCGCTCCGGATCTTCACCGTCTTGGATGGTGGATAGAATTTATCAATGAATGCATCCGCCAACCCGTCCCAAGAGGTGAAAACTCCGTCAGCTTGCGTCCTCAGCCAATAGAGTGCTTTGTCCTTTAGCGTGAAGGGGAAGAGGCGCAGTCTGATGGCATCAATCGGGACCCCCGGCATTTGGAAAGTGGCGCACTTCGACAAGAAAGATTGGATGTGGTAGTGGGGGTTCTCGTGAGCGTTCCCATGAAAGGGGTCTTGTTGCATCAAAACCACCAACCCCGTCTTTAGCTCGAAGTTCTTGTCGGCCGCCAACTCCGGCACGGCGATGGATGACGTAGTAGAAGAGGTTTTAGGCCGAAGCCTATCGCGAATAGATATTATTCTCGCCATTCTCGCCGCCAATTCTTCAGGAGTTTCCCGGTTGGTCATAAACCCCCCTTCCGGATATTGTCTCCTTCCCGCTCTGAGTCTCCGCGCGGTACGTTCGATCTCGGGATCGAATAATAGGGCTTCGGGATCCGCCGTAGATCTCGTGTACATGCACAGTGAAAGCAGAGTTTCAAAGAGATGATTAGTACCGTGGAAGGGTTAGGTAGAAATAGCAAAGGAAATAATAATGGTAAAAGAAATAAAATAAAAAGAAAATAAAAGAAAGAAATAGCTAGGTGAAAAAAAGAATCAAACGCAATCGCCTCCCCGGCAACGGCGCCAAAAACTTGGTCGCGCCCCGGCGTACACGTCCCGGAGCGACGGTTGTAGTTTTACCGCAAGCGCACGGTATAGCGGCGAGCGGGTATCGAACACAGGGAGGACGAATGACCGTGCTTGCTCCTAATCACCCTGGCTATTTAGAGGGATAATTGCCTTGGGCGATCCTGTCACAATCGTCAGACAAAAGTGCGAAATATCAAATCAAATAGAGAACGCCTAGGGAATGGGGAATCCCCACTACTCACCGTATTTCACAATTGTGGTTCGCCGGTATCGAAATTACTAGGATGAGAATTTGGATGAACTAGTTGCAACTAAATGTGAAACCAAGCTCACGCTCTCGCGCTGTTGCCGGTCTATAGCTATCCTAGGTTTGGGTCCAATCTCTTGCAAACCCTAGCCTAGGGAAGCTAGCATTGGGATCAACATCATCGTCCAATTGCGCACCGAGTCCAATCTCTTGCAAACTCGGTCCACAATCTAAATTAGGATAGTTCCTACCCGTCCAATCTCTTGCAAACGGGTATCGGCGCGGAATTGCAACCGGAGATCCTAGCATCGGTCCAATTTCTTGCAAACCGATACTTCGAAAATCCGACTCCAACCCAATTCGGATTTCTAGGGCTTCCTATCGAATTGGGATCCAATCTCTTGCAAATCCCAATTGATGTGAATACCTAGCTATCCGTAGTAATTCGATCCCAATCTAATCCCTAATAACAATCCTAGCTCAATTTCTACCGGTTCAACACAAATACGAAATTGGGCTTGTAGGGTTCATCCCCACGCCCCAAGACGTGGAGACTACTCACTAATCATAGCAATAGCACAATAATTGGCAAAGAAATAGACAATGGAATTCATCACAACAATGATATAAACAATAAAAAATAGAGTTTTTGTGGAAGAGAAGTGCAAACCAATGTAGATCTTCAATCAACCCAATAAAAATCCAAGTTTTTCTCTTCACCAATCACAATTAATAAAGCTAAAAAGTAGACTCAAAAAGCTGCAAAAAATCTGAGAGGAGGCTCTCAAAACTAGGGTAAAAACAGAGCTTAAATAGCCCCAAAAATCGTCTAAAAATCCTGACCAAAACGCCCCTGCACAGCCTGTTTTCCGCAAATTTCGCTACAGGCAGCGCATCGCACTCGGCCGAGTGACAAAAGTAGCTCGGCCGAGTGAAAACCCTGTCAATTTCCAGTAAGTCGTGGGCTTCAGGGGTCTTCAGTTCGGGGGCGGCTCGGCCGAGTGAGTTGTCGTCACTCGGCCGATGGCTTCACTTCACTCGGGCGGACGGGATTTGCCACTCGGCCGAGTGGGTCTTCTGAAGCTCAGAGGCCGAAAAACAGTAACTTCGGTCTTTTTGAGAGCCTTCGTCTGGGCGCCACTCGGGCGGACGTGGTATCGTCACTCGGCCGAGTGGGTCTTCTGTGCTCGGCCGAGTGCACAGGTAACTTGTGTCTGAATTGGTCGGCCGAGCAGTGTCTCGCTGGTCGGCCGAGTGGCTCCTCCACTCGGCCGAGTGGGACACAAAAAATGCCCAAACTGGTCGTTTTGGCCTCCTCGTCGCTCCGGCGACGTCCATTCTTCTTCCGCTCCTCTCCAACAGCAAAATACCCCTCGGGGAGGTCGTCGGTGGCCGTCTAGACTACACGCATCTCGAGATCACTCCTAATCGCGCCAAATCACCTGAAATGCGACAAAAACAACAAATCGTGAAAAGCATCGCAATATCGTCGATATATCGTGAAAAACATGATTTGGGCGATCAAAATGGCATGCAAACATGCGGGAAAAGGGTGTAAAATAAGGAGTGATCACTCCAACCATCGACGCTGTCGCATGTTGAGCTCCTTCTGAGTGAAAATATACTTCAAGCTTTTGTGATCGGTGAAAATCTTCACTTTCTCACTCAGCAGGAAGTGCCTCCAAATCTTAAGAGCAAACACAACGGCAGCCAACTCCAAATCATGCGTCGGGTAATTCTTCTCATGAACCTTAAGCTGACGAGACGCATACGCCACAACGTGCCCGTGCTGATGCAACACACAACCGAGACCCTTGCTAGAAGCATCGCAAAAGATCTCAAATCCACCGCTGCGATCAGGCACAACAAGAATAGGGGCAGTCGTCAACCTCTCCTTCAGAACACCAAAAGCACTCTCGCAATCACCCGACCAAACAAAAGCAACATCCTTCCGCGTCAACCTGGTCATCGGCTCAGCAACACGAGAAAAGTCCTTATTGAATCGCCGATAGTAACCAGCAAGTCCTAGGAAACTCCGAATCTCAGACGCTGACGACGGAACAGGACACTCCCTGATGGCCCTAATCTTCTCGGGATCCACTGAAATACCATCTCCAGTCACCACATGCCCGAGAAAAGCAACTCGATCCAGCCAAAACTCGCACTTCGAAAACTTAGCATACAAACGATGCTTCCTCAAGATCTCCAACACCGTCCTTAAGTGCGAGGCATGCTCTTCCTCCGACTTCGAATAGATCAGAATGTCGTCAATAAAGATAACGACAAACTTATCCAAGAAGTCGTAGAAAATCAGGTTCATCAGGTTCATGAAAACTGCGGGTGCGTTAGTTACGCCGAAAGGCATAACCACGAACTCATAGTGTCCATACTTCGTCCTGAATGCTGTCTTCGGAACATCTCCCTTCTTCACCTTCAACTGATGGTAACCACTCCTCAAATCCAATTTAGAAAACACCCTCGAACCTCCAAGCTGATCAAAAATATCATCGATGCGAGGCAACGGGTATTTATTCTTAATGGTTACCGCATTCAACTCCCGATAATCCACGCACATGCGACGCGAACCATCCTTCTTCTTAACCAACAGCACCGGTGCTCCCCACGGAGACACGCTAGGATTAATATAACCCTTCTGCAAAAGCTCATCCAACTGCTTCCGCAACTCTTCCAACTCTGCAGGTGCCATACGATACGGCGCCTTCGAAATCGGCTGCGCACCTGGAACAAGATCGATATAAAATTCCAAAGTCCGATCAGGTGGCAAACCAGACATCTCCTCGGGGAAGACGTCGCCAAAATCTCGCACCACAGCTGGCCACTCCAGCTCCATCTGCATAGCCACAGCCTCCACCGGCCTGGCCCGAAATCTGACAGGATCAAGCGAACTGCTACCACGACTGAACTCAAACACTGGATGTCCAGGAATCTCGAACACCACCTTCTTTCTCCTGCAGTCAATCGTAGCGTAGAAGCTCGCAAGCCAGTCCATCCCAAGAACTGCATCATAGTTGATGATGTCGTGGACAATGAAATCAGCGAAAAGCTAATGTCCACAGACCACCAACGAGCAAAAATTGCAACCACGATGCACCGAGACCACGCCATTCCCTGTAACGATATTCCAACTCTTGGGAAGAGGGGACGTCGACAAGGAATGCCTCTCCACGAAGCTCCGAGAAATAATGCACATCGATGCACCAGAGTCAAAGAGGACTCGTGCAGGAAATGTGCAAACCAAAACCACACCTAACAAACAATTAACAATCAAACCCTAGTCTAGCAAACAACCACGTTCAAGCAAACAACATAATCTAACAATCAAAACCAGCTAGGAAAGTAACAGCTAGATTGAGGATTACCTGTGATAACCTCATCCACAGCCTCGCTCTCCGCAGCGGTCATCAGAAAAGCCTGCCTCCTCGGCGGAACAGCCTGCTGAAAAGCCTGCCTCTGTGGAACAAGAGCTGCCCCACGACCAGCAGGAACAGACGCTCGCTGCTGCAACGGCTGTGCTGCAACAGGAGCCCTCCGCAGCTGATTCGCATGCCGACAATCCTTCGCGGCATGGGAAGCATCTCCACAAATCAGACACTGGCCCAAAAACTTCCGACACTGATCCTTGACGTGGCCAGGCTTGCCGCAGAAATGGCAAGACTTCAGAATAGGCCCTCCTGGCCTCTTAAACTGAGCAGACTGATTAGGCCTGAATCCAGGTCTAACCACAGCTCTCACCTGTTCCACAGGCCTCTTCCCAGCACCAACAACAGACCCCCTCCTCTGGTTCACGAGCAGCTCCTGCCTCTTAGCCGCTACCAGAACCTTCTGATAAGATTCCCGGTCAGAAGAGGTCACAAAACTCTGGAGCTCCGAAGCAAGCCCCTGCAGGAACCTCTGAGCCTTCTCCTCAGCGTCCTGCACCATCTTTGGTGCAAACCGACTCAGCCTCATGAACTCTTGGTGATATAGGTCCACCGACGAGTTCCCTTGCTTCAAATCGATAAAACGCTGCAGCATCTCCTCCCTGGCAGCTTTCGGGAAGAACTCACCATCAAATCTGGCCTTGAAGGTAGCCCAAGCTATCGGCTCCACCAACAACTTCTCTTCCGCATCCCACCAATTCCGAGCATTATCCTTGAGTTGCCTCTTCGCCAAATCAACTCATCCAGCCGGGGTGATCTTGGCCATCTTCAGATTGTCCTCGATGTTCCGAATCCACTCATCGGCAGCCAAAGGACCCTCAGATACATCAAAATACGCGGGACCCAGCTCCCGAAATTGCTTCGCTCCTGGCTCAGAGCGAGGGGCATCCGGAAGAGCCCGGGCAACTCGAGCAAGTGGAGCATTCTGGACTTGCAGAAGCACGCCCTGCTGCACTTGCATCATCTGGAGCATCATCCGCATCATCTCACCGCTGGTGGGTTCCAGCTCAGGCTCCTCATCATGAGGGACCGCGCCACTACCCCCACCACGGGTGAAACGTCTTCCTGCCATCTAGTGACACAGAAAACGAATCAGATTAGACTCATAGCTTATGACATCGGACGTCGAACTTAATTTATTGGATATTCTAATATTATTATCGCTATTCCAAAAATCGCAGTTACAGAAGGACCTGCATGGGCCACCAACAAAACCTGTCACGACCCGCTTCCCTAAAATGGAGGCGAGCCGTGAAAAGGTCCGCACGAGAGTGGAGCTGTGAAGCCCCAAACCTGATAAGCGTCAAAAATACATAATCAGGTCCCTGTAACCACAACGGAATAACAATAATAACACAAGCAGAGACTGAAATAAAATCTCACATCTCATAAATTGTCCAACAAGATAATAAGTCCAACATCCAGAAAAGCCACCAGGCTAAAAGAAAAGAGTCTAAAGGCCCAGAACAAGGCCAACAAAAAGCAACAACAACAACAAGTATGGGTGCTACGCACCGATAACAAAACAACTGTCTAACAAAAGTAAAACGCAACGAAGACACTAGGACTGGTCCCCAGTGTCCACGTACTCCCCGTCAAACACAAGCTCGGACTCGGCGTCAGCAAACACCTCGTCCTCAACAAGGTACCCAGGCTCAGGATCTAACATGTGTCACCCAAAACAGTAAAGGGGCACATGTCAGCAAGTCTAAAAGACTTGAGCAAGGAAACTGAAAGTAAGGCTCTAGCAACCTAGCAATTTAGTATGCATGACATGGCAGTTATAACATGAGTGCACAATTGAAACATGGCAAGACAATTTGTACAAGAGAACAATTATCGGGACAAGTCAAGTCAAGACAAGACAAGACAAGAGTAGCCAAGCTACTATCAATCTCAATCAATTCACTATTCATGTTGTTTTGTAGATGTTTACGCCTTACAGCTGAATGGTTTCACATCCGCTGATTGGCCGCTTAACAACTACCCCAAACCCAAGAGTTTACGCCTTACCACTGCAGTTGCTGATCGGACAGACTCCCAGTTGATTGGTCGCTTAACTCTTACCCCCAATACCCACACGTAATGGAGCCAGGGTCCCCGCACAATGAACTCAGCTAGTGAGCCTGGGGTTGCCCCGCACATGAGCTCGCATTATTAAACATTTGGCGTAGGGGTGCACCTAGCCGGAAACACGCAATTCGGGCATTGGCTATCAACCAACACATGGCCCGCTTCTAGAACACGAGCCAGGAACACAAGCATTTGTAGCAAAGCTACGCAATCACAGAAACACTTAAGAATGCAATGACATGACAATTAATTTGCGTACCGTTAATGGAAAGTAAACATGACATGGAAATTGTGCAACATGCTAAATGTCGGAACTAGCTTCGTTGTCAAGCTAGTTCCCCAATTTGTGCCTAGGCGAGTATCATTTCGTCGCCTAGCCTCTTTTACGCCTACAACAAGCAAATGGCCTAAAACATGGCCTAAACCCTAAGTGGCAAGTTTCACTTGCCTAGCACCGGGGATGACGACCACTTCGTCACACGGACGCCAATCTACGGGGAAATCGCTGTTTTGGGGGAACATACAACAAACAACATGAAATTTTATTAGGGTTTCATAAAAGTATAAATAGGTTATGAAAACAACGGTAGATCGATTTCTTACTAAGAGGAGACGGAAGAAACACTCCGGGGAACCCTCGGATCAGATCTGGAAAAGATTGGAGAAGTTTGGGGAAACTAGGGTTTTGGGGGATTTGGGGATTTTGATGGATTTGATGAGATTTTGGGGAAGATGAGAGGTAGATAGAGTGAATGGATGGTTTGGATGATGATTCTAGGGCTTGGAATGGAGAAATGAAGCTTGGAGGAAGATGGGGGCTCAAGGGGGAAGATTTTAGGGTTTTGGGTCGTGTTGGAGAAGATGAAATCGTTTGGGTTGGGTATAAATAGGTTGAGCTGGCGGCTGCCCAGAAATTAGGGTTTCAACACTAGTTAGTCGGTCAAAGAGCAACCACTGACCGACTAGTTTGACAACTAGTCGGTCGGTCGACCAACGCAGACCGACTAAGTGCAAACAGTAACTCCTGAACGAAAATAGGATTTTAGAGCTAGTCGGTCCATGAACAAATACTGACCGACTAGTTTAGCATCTAGTCGGTCGATGAACGTTCTTAGACCGACGAAGAGTAAACAATAACTCAACTAAAATTAAGATGATGTGTTAGTCGGTTAAAGAAGCATTGCCGACCGACTAGTTTGCAACCTAGTCGGTCAACCAACGTTCTTAGACCGACTAACGATAAACAGTAACTCCTGAATAATTTAGGAAAGCCAACTAGTCGGTCCAAGAAGGATTGCCGACCGACTGGATCGTCATCTAGTCGGTCGGTGCCCCTTCTTATACCGGCTAATGAGCACAAAAAGTTCCGATACGGAGCGCGGGGCCCCGGGATCGATTCCTAAGACTCCTAGGCTTGATCTAATAGTTAGATACGACCGTTATGAAGTCCGTCACGAATGACATACTTCGAAATCGACAATCCTAAGGAAGAAACGAGAAAATACGACGAATCGATCGAAAATGAAAGCTACGGAGACAAAAACCACACAAGAGGAGAAAATCCACCAAAACACATATTATATTATAATAAATTCAGATACATGAAAAGCAGTCGTTACATTATTGGTTGATCCCTAGGCCGTCTATAGATATAGTATGATGTTGAATTTGTATAAGTGGTAAATATGTATGTTAGGGTTGTATTTCTGTGGATATTTGTTGGCATTAGTGGCACTATATCTGGAGAGCTCAGTTTGTGGAATCTGGATTGTTTTTGTGCAGTTTGAGCAAAATGTTAAACATTATGTTGTAACATAATGTTCAACATTCGGGATCTGGAATTCCGATTCGTATGCTAAAACTCTGCTTTGGTTTCAGATCTGATTTGTAGCCTAAAATATCAGAGGTTCCTGATTTGATTGATTCCAGATATTGGTGGGATTTTTATACTCCTTCTTACCCGTATTAGTTCCTTAATTGATGGAGGTTTGTTGAGAATATTTGGGAATTTGGTTAGTTCCTAAATTGATGGAAGAGAATATTTGTTGAGATTTATTGGTTCTATTTATCAGAAATAGATCCTTATTCTTTGGGCAAAATATCCGCATGAGATTTGTTTTAATCATTTTACCCGAAATAGATTCGGTGGTTCCTTGAATATAGGATTCCTTACCCGAAGTGATCCTAGAAATATTGGCGGATATTCTGCATTAAAGAGGAAGTTATTTACCCATAAATAGTGGTTACAAAATCTGAATGGGTTCATATCTGAATGGTTGTGCGGTTGAAGATATGTGCGGTTGAAGATTCTATATATGAATGTTTTCAGATCTCGCATTATTGTTTAGATCTTCTCCAGATACTCGGTTTGAATGCAGGTATGCATAAGATTTGCTTACGGAGGTGAATGAAAGTATCAATCCACAACCGAGGTATGAAAGAACCTATTTATTGGCCATGTTGTATATTATGTTGAACGTTATTATTCAACATTATGTACAACATGCTGTGTCAGAAGGCTGAAATTGATTGGCGCACTTCAGCGGTTATCAAAGGTGGATTACTTCAGATCTCATGTTATCTCTTTTAGGTATTCTGGTATATTCTGTTGAAGATACATTTGGAAGTTGCAATCTTTCGTTATTATTGTTGATTCGGTTGGAGAGAATCTCGCCCACTTATTGTTGTTGCTATCTTTAGAAGATTTGGCGGAATTATTTCCTAGCTGGTTCCGTTAATTGTGGGCGCCCAATCTTCTGAGATTTAATTGAGCAATCTTCCTTAACGACTCGACGATTAAGGGGGAGACGTTGTGTTAAGGTTGCGAAGATTGGCGGCTAGGGTGATTGCTTTTTACGAAAGTTTTTTGAAGAACTCCGGGAGGAGGCCGACGGCTACACACGTAGGATCAAGGGAGTTGATCTAGTCAGTTGTGCAAGGGGAGCTTGCTGGCAAGGGGAGCTTGCCAAGAATACTTCACGGGGTTGATTGCGATCACCCCTCACGGTTTGTATTAAGGGGGAGGGTGTTCTTCCTTAGAGAAGCGTGATTATTAGAGTTTGTATTCTCTGATTATTATAGTGGAGTATTCTATTTTTCTGGGCGTGGCCCCGCAGATGTAGGTGTGCGCACCGAACTGTGAAACCAAGTCTCGTGTGTCGTTGCTTGATTCTTGTGTTTTCTCTGTGTGTTTATTTTGATTATTCCCATGTACTGAAAACTACAATTGGTATCAGAGCAGGTCACCTGTGTAACTTTGTTTTCAAAGAAGGTGTGATCTTGAATTTCAGTACGTGAATCATGGCTACACGAGAAGGTGCCTCCGTTGTTCGTCCTCCATTGCTCATTGGTACAAATTACACTTACTGGAAGTCTCGGATGCGTGTATTCATTAAGTCCATTGATGAGAATGCCTGGATCGCTGTCAGTGAAGGATGGACACCGCCAACCGAAATCGACGAAGATGGCGAAGAACACCTCAAGTCGGCAAGAGACTGGAGTCGGGTTGAAGAACATGCGGCCTTGTGCAATTCTAAAGCAATTAATGCTATTTTTTCCGATGTCGACGAAGAGCAATTCAAAATAATCTCTACGTGTGAGTATGCAAAGGAAGCGTGGGATATACTGCAGAATATTCATGAAGGAACCAGTACGGTAAGAGCATCTAAACTTCAAATGCTCGCATCTCAATTTGAAAATCTCAGGATGAATGATGATGAGACTGTGGCTGAGTTCAATGGGAGACTGCGTGATATATCTAATCAGGCATTTCAATTGGAGAAGAAGTACTCTCAAAAGAAGTTGGTTGAAAAAACTTTGAGATCCCTACCCGATAAGTTCTCTGCAAAGATTGCGGCCATTGAAGAAGTGAGGAACACATCCACTATGAGATTGGATGAACTCATGGGATCTCTTCAGACCTATGAAATGAATCTGAAGCCAAACCACAGTGATAAAGGGGTGGCTTTAAAGGTTGAAGTCAGTAAAACATCTAAGACTGAAAATGACTCGGATATTGATGATGACATTGATCTGCTGACTAAGAATCTCAACAGAATGATGAGGAAGATAAGTAACAAGGGACAGAATTACAGATCTGCCAACAAGGAATCAAGACCGTATCTTCCTACAGCTGGAAAGACAATCAATCATCCCGCACAGAGGTATGAGCCAAAGAGTAAGGGTAAAGGAATACAATGCAGGGAGTGTGAAGGTTTCGGTCATATACAGGCCGAATGTGCTAATACCCTCAAGAAGAAAAAGGGGAAATCATTAGCTAGTACCTGGAGTGATGAAGATTCAAAAGGAAGTTCTGGAAATGAAGACAACACCAGCAACTATGTGGCTTTTCCGGCTATTCTTGATGATCAATATGATGGGTACACCCCTAGCTGTGTTGGACTTAATGTTGCAACAGCTGGTATAACATTAGAGAACAAAACTGCAAATGTCAGAAAGAATGTAACAACATTATGTACAACATCTTGTACAACATCATGTACAACATCTACAACCGAATCAGATTCTGAAGCTGATAGCGATGAGGAAGTTAGTAACAATGATATCCGTACAACATACCAGATGATGTTTGAGAAATGGATGCAAATCTGCAATATCAACAAAGTCCTGAAGGAGGAGAATGATAGAATGAAGAAAGAGAAGGAGGAGGTCAAAATCGAATGTCTGAAAGCTGAGGGAAACTGCAGAGAATTGGAAAGAAACTTCAGAAATGTTCTTCTCAGGACAGAGAAAGCTGAATGCACATTGGAGAAATGGAATTCTGGAAAAGCAAAGCTGGATGATATCTTAAACATGGGGAAGATTTCTGGAGATCGCACCGGAGTGGGATTCAATAGAGGAGCTTTTTATAATGTGTCTACTGAAAGAAGAAATCAAGTTACCAAAGAACTTGAAAGAATGGGTCAACACAATGGCCATGATCAAAAGAAGAGGCAGATTAGAGGTATAAAAGGTGGGTGTTCTGTGTGCAGTTACTGCAAGATCAAAGGCCATACTGAGAGACACTGCTTCAGCCGCATGCGACATTGGTCAGAAGGAAGAAATGTTAGACACCCTGATATGAAGATGAAGAAGCAATGGGTCAGAAAGTCTGAATTATACAGCAAGAACACTACAACTTCAGAGAAAACTCTTCATGTTGTGACTAATGTTGTAACATTAGATACACCACAGGACAATGTTGCTGCAGATGTTATGACATCAGACTCGACATCTCCCCTCGATAATCACTGTGAGCAATCCGTGCCAAAGTCTCATAAATCTTCCTCCAGAATCATTAGAGTGCTATCTCGCCGTTCTGCTCACTGCTCTTCCTCCGCCGGTGCCAATGGATCTTCGCATGTACCTTCTGTCAACACCGTCGATGTTTTCAATTCTCCAACTACTTTTCGGCCCCTTGATCATTCCTTATTTTACACCTTTTTTTCCGCATGTTTGCATGCCATTTAGATCGCCCAAATCACGTCTTTTACGATTTATCGACGATATTGCGATGCTTTTCACGTTTTGTTGTTTTTGTCGCATTTCAGGTGATTTGGCGCGATTTGGAGTGATCTCGAGGTACGCTTACGCTAGACGGCCACCAACGACCTCCCCGAGGAGTATTTTGCTGTTGGAGAGGAGCGGAAGAAGAATGGACGCCGCAGGAGCGACGGGGAGGCCAAATTAAGCAGTTTGGGCATTTTTTGTGTCCCACTCGGCCGAGTGGAGGAGCCACTCGGCCGACCAGCGAGACACCGCTCGGCCGACCCGTTCAAACACGTTTTCCATGTGTACTCGGCCGAGCGACGGAGACCACATCGGCCGAGTGACTATACCACGTCCGCCCGAGTGGCGCCCAGACGAAGGCCCTCAAAAGTATCGAAGTTACTGTTTTTCGGCCACCTGAGCTTCAGAAGACCCACTCGGCCGAGTGGTAAATCCGTCCGCCCGAGTGAAGTAAAGCCATCGGCCGAGTGACGACAACTCACTCGGCCGAGCCACCTCCGAACTGAAGACCCCTGAAAGCCCCGACTTACTGGAAAATTACAGGGTTTTCACTCGGCCGAGCGACTTTTGTCACTCGGCCGAGTGCGATGCGCTGCCTGTAGCGAAATCTGCGGAAAACAGGCTGTGCAGGGGCGTTTTGGTCAGGATTTTTGGACGATTTTTGGGGCTATTTAAGCCCTGTTTTTACCCTAGTTTAGAGAGCCACCTCTCAGATTTTTTGCAGCTTTTTGAGTCTACTTTTTTAGCTTTATTAATTGTGATTGGAGAAGAGAAAAACTTGGATTTTTGTTGGGTTGATTGAAGATCTACATTGGTTTGCACTTTTCTTCCCCAAAAACTCTATTTTTATTGTTTATATCATTGTTGTGATGAATTCCATTGTCTATTTCATTGCTAATTATTGTGCTATTGCTATGATTAGTGAGTAGTCTCCACGTCTTGGGGCGTGGGGATGAACCCTACAAGCCCAATTTCGTATTTGTGTTGAATTGGTAGAAATTGAGCTAGGATTGTTATTAGGGATTAGATTGGGATCGAATTACTACGGATAGCTAGGTATTCACATCAATTGGGATTTGCAAGAGATTGGATCCCAATTCGATAGGAAGCCCTAGAAATCCGAATTGGGTTGGAGTCGGATTTTCGAAGTATCGGTTTGCAAGAGATTGGACCGATGCTAGGATCTCCGGTTGCAATTCCGTGCCGATACCCGTTTGCAAGAGATTGGACGGGTAGGAACTATCCTAATCTAGATTGTGGACCGAGTTTGCAAGAGATTGGGCTCGGTGCGCAATTGGACGATGATGTTGATCCTAATGCTAGCTTCCCTAGGCTAGGGTTTGCAAGAGATTGGACCCAAACCTAGGATAGCTATAGACCGGCAACAGCGCGAGAGCGTGAGCTTGGTTCCACATTTAGTTGCAACTAGTTCATCCAAATTCTCATCCTAGCGATTTCGATACCGGCGAACCACATTTGTGAAATACGGTGAGTAGTGGGGATTCCCCATTCCCTAGGCGTTCTCTATTTGATTTGATATTTCGCACTTTTGTCTGACGATTGTGACAGGATCGCCCAAGGCAATTATCCCTCTAAATAGCCAGGTTGATTAGGAGCAAGCACGGTCATTCGTCCTCCCTGTGTTCGATACCCGCTCGCCGCTATACCGTGCGCTTGCGGTAAAACTACAACCGTCGCCTCGGGACGTGTACGCCGGGGCGCGACCAAGTTTTTGGCGCCGTTGCCGGGGAAGGCATTTTGACGGTGCTCGGCACCGACCACCCGGTTATTTCTTCTTACTTTCTTCCTTTACTTCCCTCTCTATCTTATCCTAACTTCATTCGTAGCCCTATTTGCATATTCTCCCCGCATTTTGCATAAGATCTTAACAGGGAGAATGGGGGATGCAACGCCAACAATAGAACTCAGTCGAGAAGACTATGACACCTTCACAGACCTCCTTAAGGAGCTTTTCGACGAGGTCCACACTACCGGAGCATTTGCTATCAATATCACGGACCCCGACGAACAACTATTTGCTAGCTTTGTGATGGACCAAATCTCCCCGGAAGGAACTATCGGAGGCAATGTCAGAGTTGACGTGGTCGACGACAAATTGCATTTCGAAGACAATAGAGCAAATGTCGAAGAGCACTATGCTCCCGAAGAACCCTTCGAGCAAACCGATATTCAGGGTGTTACACTTTATGACGCTCACTCTTGTTTTTATGAATCGTCTGATGTGTTTCTTGATTCCAGGTACGAACTGGAGCAGAGTGAAGGTTTTGGCGATGCTAGCACTGAATCAGAGGGCGCCTACTTCGATGCCTCATCCTCACTAAGCAGCGAGTCCGACTTGTCACATGAAAGCATGCCATCTGAACATGAGCTAAACCCGGATGACGAGGAAGAAGCCGAATTCATGCGAGCTGATAAAGTGGAAGAAGCAGCGCCACCTCAGGTAGAGCTTAAACAATTACCGCCGAATCTAAGGTATGCCTTTTTGGGTAATAAATTGACTTTTCCGGTGATAGTCAATTCCCACCTCACACAAGATCAACTTGAAAAACTCCTAGACGTCCTTAGGAGCCACAAAGATGTCTTGGGATACACTATTTCCGATCTAAAGGGAATAAGCCCTAGGCTTTGCACGCATCGGATCCATTTGGAGGATACCGAAGCCACCTCCATAGAGCCTCAAAGGCGGTTGAACCCGAACATGAAGGAGGTGGTTAAAAAGGAAATCCTAAAATTGCTTGAAGCCGGTATAATTTATCCTATCTCTGACAGTAGATGGGTTAGCCCCGTCCACGTCGTCCCCAAGAAAGGAGGGATGACTGTCATAAAAAATGACAAAGGTGAGCCAATATCCACGCGCACTGTCACGGGATGGCGAATGTGCATTGACTATAGGAGACTCAATAAAGCCACCCGAAAGGACCATTACCCATTGCCATTCATCGATCAAATGCTTGAACGCCTCGCGAACCATAAATACTTTTGCTATCTAGACGGGTATTCGGGTTTCTTCCAAATCCCTTTGCACGAAGATGACCAAGAAAAGACAACTTTCACTTGTCCCTATGGCACCTACGCATACCGTAGGATGCCGTTCGGCCTTTGTAATGCTCCCGCCACATTTCAAAGATGTATGACATCCATATTTTCCGATTATATTGAAAATATTATGGAAGTTTTTATGGATGATTTCTCGGTTTATGGAAGTGAGTTTGACTCTTGCTTGGAAAATCTCACTAAAGTCCTAAAAAGGTGCCAACAAAACAATCTCACTCTCAATTGGGAGAAGTGCCACTTCATGGTCACGGAAGGTATAGTTCTCGGACATCTTGTTTCCTCAAGAGGAATCGAGGTAGATAAAGCTAAGATTGAGGTAATCGAAAAACTTCCTCCTCCTATTAATGTCAAGGGCATTAGAGGCTTCCTTGGTCACGCGGGGTTTTACCGCCGCTTCATTAAAGATTTCGCCTCGATTGCCCGACCACTTACTTCCTTACTCGCTAAAGATGTTCCTTTTGATTTTTCAGGAGAATGCTTGCAAGCTTTCAACACCTTGAAGGAAGCGCTAGTCTCAGCGCCCATCATTCAACCGCCGGATTGGAGCCTCCCTTTTGAGCTAATGTGCGATGCTAGCGACCAAGCCATTGGAGCGGTATTGGGACAAAGGAAAGATAGGAAGCTTCATGCGATATACTACGCAAGCAAGACATTGGATGACGCGCAGAAAAACTACACAACTACCGAAAAGGAGCTTCTAGCGGTCGTCTATTCCATAGAGAAGTTTCGCTCCTACCTCCTCGGTTCCAAGGTGATTGTCCACACCGACCATGCAGCATTGAAGTATCTTTTAAACAAGAAGGAGGCCAAACCCCGGTTGATTAGGTGGATACTCTTGTTGCAAGAATTCGACCTAGAGATCAGAGATAAGAAGGGTACAGACAATGTCGTGGCAGATCATTTATCCAGGCTCATTCGCGACAAGGAGGATGAGAGCTTACCTATTGACGACACATTTGTTGATGAGAGGCTGTATGCGGTAAGGGCCGAGGAAGTACCTTGGTATGCGGACTTCGTCAACTACTTGGCGTGCGGAATCAAACCGCATGGGATGTCCACGCAACAAAAGAGGAGATTTATGCATGAGGTCCGTAGCTATTTTTGGGAAGATCCTTACCTTTTCAAGATATGCAAAGATAATGTCATTCGTAGGTGTGTTCCTAAAGAGGAGGCAACGTCTATCATTTTGCATTGCCACGGTCTACCATGCGGGGGACATCATGCCGCCTCTAAAACTACCGCTAAGATCTTGCAGAGCGGATTCTTCTGGCCCACAATGTTTAAAGACACTCACGCTTTTGTGAAAGGTTGCGATAGATGTCAACGGACCGGGAATATCTCCAAGCGCAATGAGATGCCGATGAGACCCATCCAGGAGATTGAGCTTTTTGATTGTTGGGGAGTAGACTTCATGGGGCCTTTTCCGTCGAGCAATGGCAACAAGTACATCCTATTGGCCGTTGACTATGTCTCCAAATGGGTTGAAGCTATTGCCACCCCTACTAATGATGCTAGGGTCGTCTCCAAATTCTTTAAGCAAAATATCTTTCCGCGCTTTGGAGTGCCGCGTACCTTGATAAGCGACGGGGGAAGCCACTTCATAGAGAACAAGTTTGAAGCCATGCTAAAGAAGTACGGGGTAAATCATAGAGTTGGAATGGCTTATCACCCCCAGACAAGCGGCCAAGTAGAAGTCTCAAATAGAGAAATCAAGCAAATTCTCGAGAAAACCGTAGATCGGTCTAGAAAGGATTGGTCAATGAAGTTAAACGATGCTCTATGGGCCTATCGCACGGCCTTTCGCACCCCCATCGGTACCACACCGTTCCGCCTAGTTTACGGGAAGGCTTGCCACTTGCCGGTAGAGTTGGAACACCGTGCATATTGGGCCATCAAGACCTTTGACTACGATTATAAGAGTGCGGCGGTGAGGCGACTCTTGGACATCAACGAACTTGATGAGATAAGGAGAGACGCATATGAGAGCTCGAGAATTTACAAGGAAAGGACCAAGATTTTCCACGATGCCCGCATAACTGTCACGGACTTCAAGGTGGGAGACAAGGTCTTGCTCTACAATTCCCGACTCCGACTATTTCCCGGTAAGTTGAGGTCACGATGGTCGGGACCTTTCACCATTAAGCACATACAACCGGGAGGAGCTTTCGAGTTGGAAAGCAAGGATGGTACCACATTCAAAGTAAATGGTCAAAGGCTCAAGCACTATTCCGAGGGGATCCCGACGGGTGAAACCAATAGAGTATATTTGCTTAAAGAGCGGTCGCATGATCTCTCGGACCTCCTCGATGAGGTAATAGAGGAGGCGATTCCTCACTCAATTGGTGCCCTTTTTGATGAAGAATTTGATGAAGGCCCGGATTTAGGCCAAGATGAAAAGATTAAAGACGATTCCCCCGACTTCTCCGCTGATGAAGATGAAGGCGACGCTGATGTCGCGAGGATTCGAGAGCTCTGCAAGCTCTCGAAATTAAAATCTCCAAAGAAAGCTCCGCCGGCACGGAAATCGGCACCGCCGGTCAAGCCGTTGGCCGGGGCAAATGCTAGCTTGGGGGAGCCTCCCCCCAACACTATTCGAGATAGGAGACCACCGCGGGAGAACGCTACGCCGCCACGTTCGAATCCAAGCGCGCTCCCCGGAAAGTTTGACGGGTGCATCCCGTATGCACCCAACATCCCGCATTGATTGAAAATTATAGGGGGTCGAGCTCACGACCTTAAACGAGCGCTTGTCGGGAGGCAACCCGACGGTTTTTGCTTTATTTTTACTTTTTCTTTATTTTTGTTTTAGAAATTTTTAGTGTTTTGAGTCGATCGCCAAAAATTTTGTGATAACGGGTCCCATTTTTCTTGACAGGAGAGGAGATAGGTAGATCCATCATGAGGAGGATGAACGAGGCGAAGAGGAGCGCCCAAAGAAGGCGTTCGACGCTTAGGAGGAGCATGAAATCGACTGGAGGAAGAAAGACGGAGTTTAGAGCCCAAACGAAGATAAACAGCAGAAATTAAGGCTCACTCGGCCGAGTATACTAGTCAATCGGCCGAGTCCATAAGTTCGTCCGGCCGAGCCGCTCACGAACGAGGGAAGTCTGCTGTACCCAACTCTCTGTCTATTTTTCTCATTTCATAAGAACTGCCACTCGGCCGAGTATATATATTCACTCGGCCGAGTAAATCGGATACCCTCCTAGGGCGAGTTATGCCGAGTAGCTTGAGTCACTCGGCCGAATGGACTTACTCCACTCGGCCGAGCCTGGCAAAGCCACTCGGCCGAAGCGATATCGGGGAGAAATTTTTATTTGCCTCGCTCGGCCGAGTGAGTAAAGTCACTCGGCCGAGTCGTAACTTTTTAATATAAAGCCGAGGGGGGGGCGCAGTTCTCGAAAACGAAAACACTCCTTCGCCCGCGCCCCCTCAGCTTTCCCTCGCCCGATCTCGCCTCGCCCAACAGCCACTCGCCCGCGCGCGCCGCCGCTCGGCCTGCCATCGCCGGCCGACCATCGCCGGACCCCGCCCGAGTCGCCGCCGGCAGCCCCGCCTCCGATCACCTCCGGTTCGCTTATTTTCACCGTTTTCTCCTCTCCTCGTGTATTTTTTGAGGATCCATGTGCTAAACGCCCCCCTAACCCAAATCAATTCCTATATCTATCCATTGCACCCCTATTGCTCCATACATTTTGATTATTACTCGCTGATATCGCTTTTTCACGCGCAGGCTGCTTATTGGAGCTTAGGGGAGGCCAGGGGAGCTTCTACGGGCTGCTCCGGACTTCGTGGAGGCGCGGACTTCGCACGCCTACACTACTTAGCACTCGCGGCGTGTTCAGGTATACTCTTTCCATTCTTTTTGCACACGCCGCACTTTTCACTTTTCGGCGCGCGTTCAGGGCCGACATGCCGCCCCGGACACGACCGAGGTCGACGAGAGCTTCCGCCAAGCGGAAGCGATCGGACGAGGCCGGCCCTGCTCACGAGGTGGAGGACTCTCCTCCGCCTTCTCCCGCACACCCCGTCCACCCAGCACAGCCTGCAGGCCCCGCACACCCCGCACAGCCTGCAGCGCACCCACAGCCCGCACAGCCACTCCCCGCCGCTGCACAGCCACCACCACCGGCTCCACTGGTCGGGCCGCTCGGGATCACGTTCCGAGACGACGCACACCGCGCCGTCTTCGACCGTATCTCTCAGCGCTCGATCGTACCCTCCAGGTTTGCACACCTCGCTGACCTTGGACGCCTGGGGGTACTCGAGGGACTGCTCACGTTGTACGACAACGTGGGTTGGCGAGATTTTCTGCAGGTGTCGGCGGATACTTTTACCCGTCCGACACTTGAGGTTTTGAGTTCGATCGCCCGGACCGATGAGGGATGCTCATTCCGGTTCATGGATCGAGAGTGCCAGGTCACTCTCGATATGATGAGAGCGTTTTTCTCTTGGCCCGCAGTCCCCGGAGCCGATCGCGGTTATGGCCCCACCCATATCCCCCCACCTTCTTTCGACGCCGGTGCCTTCTGGGCCCGGATTACAGGTCTTCACGCCGCCTTTGACCCTAGTAGGGCCCCTTGTTAGCAATACGTAATACGGGAAATATTTGGGACGTGAATAAAACGTGTTTAATTCGATCAATTCTAAAAGACGTTTGGTCAAAAATTCGGTGAAATATGCGCAATACGGGAATAATACATAAACGGGTTAAATTGTGTTTAATTCATTCACCCAAATAAAAAACTCGACTAAAAATACGATTACTGTTCAGATATCACTCATCCACATGAACTTAAAAATCAATAATATCAATATGAAATAAGAGTAAAATAAGTTCTATATTCATGATTTAAATTGTATTCATATGTTTAACCAAAATCATGACATGATCATACTATTATATTCCATGTAGCATGCACTAAACCAAAGTATGATCATTAAATCATAGTTCAAAATGATTTAAAAGTGTCCCTAAAATGTGTTTAAAACGCATAAAATGCGCAATACGGGAATAAAACGCGTTTTGTTCGTTAACCCCTAAAAAAGCGTGTATTTTTTCAAATAATTCAAATGGACGGCCGTTTAATACGGGAACCATTTTAGACGGGTTTTAAACGCAAAAAACATAAAAATTCGCGTTTTTTACTAACAAGGGTAGGGCCAAGGCCTCGGCCATAGTCCACCCCTGCCTACGCATTGCCCAGCGCCTCATGGCGACTACCTTTTTGGCCAGATATGAGCCATGCACGATGTCTACGCCGGAGCTTTACATGCTCTACGCGATGACCCGTCCCAGAGCTCTATCTAGGGATGGATATGAGCTTGTCTCCGCCGTCGTGATCGATATCGCGGCATGGTACTTAGACCGCATCATTGTATCGGTGGGCGCTCGCTCACCGATATGCTGCGGCGGCCTGATTACCCTGCTGGCTCTTATGACCGGCGAGGACTTCCCTGACGACTTGCGACGCGTCCCGGGCCCCACCTCTTTGTCGATAGATGTTATGGCCCGGATGAAGATGCTGCGTCCGCATGGTGAGCGTCACTGGGTCTGGTTGCACGGCCCTTTCGGTGCCGACTACATGATTCTCCCGAGCCCTGCTCGGACCCAGATTGCACCGGCCCACGTTGACTGGCTCCCAGATATGGATGTCCTCATCCCCGCCGCCTACGTGCTCGAGGCCGAGGAGGCCGAGCAGGCCCACGCTGCCCACGCTGCCCAGGCTGCCCCTGCCGACCCTGTCGCCCCTGTGGCCCCTCAGCCCACACCTGTCGTTTCTGCTGCTCCTGACACTTCTGTCCTCACCTCTGCCAGTGTCGAGAGTACTCTTGCTGAGCCTACTTCCACCACTGTCACCACTTCCGAGGCTGTCACCACCACTCCCACTTCCGCCACTGGCCCCTTGTCTGTCGAGCCTCTTTCTTCTGCCTTCCCCGAGCGCCCGCCGACCGTAGTCGAGTACGGAGAGCCCTCGTTCGTTTCGGTCGTGGAGACCATGGTTAGCATGATCTCCGCTGGGGCTACACCTTTTGGACCACACACTTCTACCCCAGCGGGAGATTCCTCTGTCTCCACTGCCGCCGTCTTCTCCGAGAGTGTCGTGGCGTCTGTCCACACTTCTGTGCCACAGACCTCTTTGGCCACCTCGTTGCCTCTTTTGCACGCTTCCTTTGCTGCCGCCGCCTCCACTTCTCACCAGCCGGTGTCCCGGCCTCGCACCGAGGCCAGGCCCACTTTTCCAGGCACGGCACCTTTTGTCCCCTTCCCCGCTGAGCCCGTCACATACTCCACTCGCGTACGCCAGCCTCGCCCTGCGCAGCCTAGACCGGTGCGTCCCTCTGCACCACCCCCGCCTGACACTACACTGCAGAGCATACGTGCTCTTGAGTTGGCGGTGAGTGGTCTTAGAGGAGACCTTAGGACCCTGTCCTCCACCGTCTCTGCGATGGCTGGACGCTTCGACCTGATACCCCAGATCCACTACTGCCTTACACAGGTGCTGGAGCGTCTCCCTCGCGTACCCCAGCCCACCCAGCAGGTTCCCACACACACTTCCACACACACTAGACCTGCTTCCGCTTCCACCCCAGCTCAGCAGCCCACCCCACCACCACCACCACCTCCGCCTCAGGACGGAGACGGCGCGGCACCGCCTTCTTAGGCACTCTTGATGCCTTTATCCATTCCTGCCGTTGTGCTGCCCGTTTCTGCTGGGTCCTGATGCACTTTTGTCCACCCCCCCTCCCCCTCACTATTTTTGGGATTATATTTTTGATCATATCTTTATGTGCATATCATATCATATCTACTTGGGATTCTCATTTTGATCGCATATATATATATCTTTTTGGGAGAGAGGGAGCGTTTTTGGTACTGTATTTATTTTCATATCACTCCTGTTCGTGCATGCATCATGCCCGCATCATATTTTTTTCATTTCTTTCTTTTTTTCTCTTTCTTTTTATTTTCATTTTTCCATGCATGCATCCTCACTTGCCCCTCACACTTCTTGTCTCTCGGTGTCCCACACCTTGCACATTGAGGACACTGTGCCGTTTAGCTTGGGGGAGTGAGTCCTCACTTTCTTTTTTCGTTTAGCCACCTTTATTTTCAGTTTTTTACACCGTTTTTTCACTTTTGCACTTATTTTTCATTATTTTTCATTTATCTTGCCATGCATCACGATTTTCTTATTTTCCTGTGTGCCGCATTGCATAGTTCTATTTTTCCTTTTATCTTTACTTCGTTTCTTTTTCATCTCATGCTAGAGATGAATTTTCTGTGATGATGTCTACGTGGAGTCAGCTTATTCTATATGCATGCTATATTTGTCATGTCTTAGGTTTTATATCTGATATCATATGCTATGACTTGCCTTGCATTTAGAAATGGTAACCCACACTTTTTTTTTCACATGAAAATGGATGAAGTTTTATTATTAGCTGAGCCTGAATATTCATATGTATGCTATCTCAGAAAACACACCAAGATTCACGCATTGAATGCCTATATCTGGAGTACTGATTTCTTTTCCTTTATCACTTCTATATGCATGAATTGTACACTTCACTTCAGGATGATTGAATGATGTTAGCTATGATATATCGGGATTAGTTAGCTTTTTGTGATCAAAACTGAGTAGATTAGATTACCCTGCTGAAGTTGTCGTGCATGTCTTATAGAGTGAGCCGAGAGTTATATATATTTCTTTCTCCACAAATCTTGAACATCATTTCTCTACTTTTAAAATCTTTGGTGAATCTCCCCTTAGTGATTCTATTTTATGGCATTTCCCCCGCTATTAATTCCTAGCTCCAAATCCCCTATTCTATTCCAAAAAAAAAATGAATGAAAGGGATAAAAACATACTTGCATATCATTATCTCTCTCTGAGTTGGGATCATTATGAATATATTGCTTATTAAAAAAAAAGAGAGAAAAGAAAAAAAAAGAGAGAGAAAAGAAAAGAGGAAAAATCCTCAATAAAAGATCCCATCTCACTTTCTTCCTCTCTTCTTTCTCTTCATTGATTTTGGGGCTATATGTATACATAAATGGGGATGTAAATATTTTTGTGCCACCACGCTTATAGATAAGCTTGGGGGAGGAGATCCATTGATGTGTGAGAGAGTGACTACTTGACGTTGCACGACAACCTAGGCTAAGTAATATTCTATACTCGGTGAGATCGTTTCTAGCTCTACGAAATCCAGAAATCTAAGCCTAGCTTTCATTTCATGAAATCCATACTTTTCTATTCTCTCTATTCTATAGTGTGATATTCTTATACTCCAGATAGAAAGCGTTTGATTGAAAAGTGTGTGATCTGTGATTTGTATACCGCTTTAAATGATTCAGACGATGTTAATCTTAAAATTATTCCGTTCTTCATGATTACACCATTGTTCGTGGGTTTTCTATTTCTATTTGCACTATTATACTATGATATCAAAATAAAATTCTTTGACATGTATTTCACATTCGGTGCATGCTATATGAGTAAGTGAAACCCACGTCCTGAGAAAATGATCTAGCGCCCTACCTCTTCGCTTCCTTCTTTCTTCTTTATTTTCATTTCGTTTTCATTCTTCTTCGTTTTTCTTTTTTTTCGTTTTTTTTCGCCGTTTTCGTTTTCCGAATCCACCGGGTTCGCCTTTTACTTATCTTCCTCGATGACGAGTAAGAGGCAAGCTTGGGGGATTTTGATCACTCCTTATTTTACACCTTTTTTTCCGCATGTTTGCATGCCATTTAGATCGCCCAAATCACGTCTTTTACGATTTATCGACGATATTGCGATGCTTTTCACGTTTTGTTGTTTTTGTCGCATTTCAGGTGATTTGGCGCGATTTGGAGTGATCTCGAGGTACGCTTACGCTAGACGGCCACCAACGACCTCCCCGAGGAGTATTTTGCTGTTGGAGAGGAGCGGAAGAAGAATGGACGCCGCAGGAGCGACGGGGAGGCCAAATTAAGCAGTTTGGGCATTTTTTGTGTCCCACTCGGCCGAGTGGAGGAGCCACTCGGCCGACCAGCGAGACACCGCTCGGCCGACCCGTTCAGACACGTTTTCCATGTGTACTCGGCCGAGCGACGGAGACCACATCGGCCGAGTGACTATACCACGTCCGCCCGAGTGGCGCCCAGACGAAGGCCCTCAAAAGTATCGAAGTTACTGTTTTTCGGCCACCTGAGCTTCAGAAGACCCACTCGGCCGAGTGGTAAATCCGTCCGCCCGAGTGAAGTAAAGCCATCGGCCGAGTGACGACAACTCACTCGGCCGAGCCACCTCCGAACTGAAGACCCCTGAAAGCCCCGACTTACTGGAAAATTACAGGGTTTTCACTCGGCCGAGCGACTTTTGTCACTCGGTCGAGTGCGATGCGCTGCCTGTAGCGAAATCTGCGGAAAACAGGCTGTGCAGGGGCGTTTTGGTCAGGATTTTTGGACGATTTTTGGGGCTATTTAAGCCCTGTTTTTACCCTAGTTTAGAGAGCCACCTCTCAGATTTTTTGCAGCTTTTTGAGTCTACTTTTTTAGCTTTATTAATTGTGATTGGAGAAGAGAAAAACTTGGATTTTTGTTGGGTTGATTGAAGATCTACATTGGTTTGCACTTTTCTTCCCCAAAAACTCTATTTTTATTGTTTATATCATTGTTGTGATGAATTCTATTGTCTATTTCATTGCTAATTATTGTGCTATTGCTATGATTAGTGAGTAGTCTCCACGTCTTGGGGCGTGGGGATGAACCCTACAAGCCCAATTTCGTATTTGTGTTGAATTGGTAGAAATTGAGCTAGGATTGTTATTAGGGATTAGATTGGGATCGAATTACTACGGATAGCTAGGTATTCACATCAATTGGGATTTGCAAGAGATTGGATCCCAATTCGATAGGAAGCCCTAGAAATCCGAATTGGGTTGGAGTCGGATTTTCGAAGTATCGGTTTGCAAGAGATTGGACCGATGCTAGGATCTCCGGTTGCAATTCCGTGCCGATACCAGTTTGCAAGAGATTGGACGGGTAGGAACTATCCTAATCTAGATTGTGGACCGAGTTTGCAAGAGATTGGGCTCGGTGCGCAATTGGACGATGATGTTGATCCTAATGCTAGCTTCCCTAGGCTAGGGTTTGCAAGAGATTGGACCCAAACCTAGGATAGCTATAGACCGGCAACAGCGCGAGAGCGTGAGCTTGGTTCCACATTTAGTTGCAACTAGTTCATCCAAATTCTCATCCTAGCGATTTCGATACCGGCGAACCACATTTGTGAAATACGGTGAGTAGTGGGGATTCCCCATTCCCTAGGCGTTCTCTATTTGATTTGATATTTCGCACTTTTGTCTGACGATTGTGACAGGATCGCCCAAGGCAATTATCCCTCTAAATAGCCAGGTTGATTAGGAGCAAGCACGGTCATTCGTCCTCCCTGTGTTCGATACCCGCTCGCCGCTATACCGTGCGCTTGCGGTAAAACTACAACCGTCGCCTCGGGACGTGTACGCCGGGGCGCGATCACCCCTCAGAGCTCGACTTCTACCCTGGACATCATTTCATTCGTCGCCCTACTGTCAGTGTGAGGTATTTGTTCTTCCCCCTTTTTCGCTGCGCCTGAGGATTTTTTTTCTAATAAGAGAACCAGAAAGGGGGAGAATAATTTTTTAAGACATGAGGCTAGCTGAAATGTATAAGAGTCATGAGGATATACCTTTTCTGATTTTTGGCTCTTTTCTGAGATGATCTATGCTTGGGTTGTTCTAGTAAGGGGGAGAATGTGGTTTGGATTATTGTGGCTCAAAGGGGGAGAATGTGTGCTTGGTTGGTGCCTGCTTTGGGTTGTGCCACATAATGCCAAAGGGGGAGATTGTTAGGGTTGTATTTCTGTGGATATTTGTTGGCATTAGTGGCACTATATCTGGAGAGCTCAGTTTGTGGAATCTGGATTGTTTTTGTGCAGTTTGAGCAAAATGTTGAACATTATGTTGCAACATAATGTTCAACATTCGGGATCTGGAATTCCGATTCGTATGCTAAAACTCTGCTTTGGTTTCAGATCTGATTTGTAGCCTAAAATATCGGAGGTTCCTGATTTGATTGATTCCAGATATTGGTGGGATTTTTATACTCCTTCTTACCCGCATTAGTTCCTTAATTGATGGAGGTTTGTTGAGAATATTTGGGAATTTGGTTAGTTCCTAAATTGATGGAAGGGAATATTTGTTGAGATTTATTGGTTCTATTTATCAGAAATAGATCCTTATTCTTTGTGCAAAATAACCGCATGAGATTTGTTTTAATCATTTTACCCGAAATAGATTCGGTGGTTCCTTGAATATAGGATTCCTTACCCGAAGTGATCCTAGAAATATTGGCGGATATTCTGCATTAAAGAGGAAGTTATTTACCCATAAATAGTGGTTACAAAATCTGAATGGGTTCATATCTGAATGGTTGTGCGGTTGAAGATATGTGCGGTTGAAGATTCTATATATGAATGTTTTCAGATCTCGCATTATTGTTTAGATCTTCTCCAGATACTCGGTTTGAATGCAGGTATGCATAAGATTTGCTTACGGAGGTGAATGAAAGTATCAATCCACAACCGAGGTATGAAAGAACCTATTTATTGGCCATGTTGTATATTATGTTGAACGTTATTATTCAACATTATGTTCAACATGCTGTGTCAGAATGCTGGAATTGATTGGTGCACTTCAGCGGTTATCAAAGGTGGATTACTTCAGATCTCATGTTATCTCTTTTAGGTATTCTGGTATATTCTGTTGAAGATACATTTGGAAGTTGCAATCTTTCGTTATTATTGTTGATTCGGTTGGAGAGAATCTCGCCCACTTATTGTTGTTGCTATCTTTAGAAGATTTGGCGGAATTATTTCCTAGCTGGTTCCGTTAATTGTGGGCGCCCAATCTTCTGAGATTTAATTGAGCAATCTTCCTTAACGACTCGACGATTGAGGGGGAGACGTTGTGTTAAGGTTACGAAGATTGGCGGCTAGGGTGATTGCTTTTTACGAAAGTTTTTTGAAGAACTCCGGGAGGAGGCCGACGGCTACGCACGTAGGATCAAGGGAGTTGATCTAGTCGGTTGTGCAAGGGGAGCTTGCCAAGAATACTTCACGGGGTTGATTGCGATCACCCCTCACGGTTTGTATTAAGGGGGGGGTGTTCTTCCTTAGAGAAGCGTGATTATTAGAGTTTGTATTCTCTGATTATTATAGTGGAGTATTCTATTTTTCTGGGCGTGGCCCCGCAGATGTAGGTGTGCGCACCGAACTGCGAAACCAAGTCTCGTGTGTCGTTGCTTGATTCTTGTGTTTTCTCTGTGTGTTTATTTTGATTATTCCCATGTACTGAAAACTACAATGTACATAGATATAGTGTGTTGTCTGTATGGATCCTTTTGTTCCACCCAAGTATGAGTGGGCATGCCCTGGGTGTATTAGAGTTGTGTGGTGATATATGTATGTATGTGAGATGTATACGGTTGTATGTCTGGTTGTAAGCGGGTACGCTTATACGGTTGCATGTCTGGTTGTAAGCGGGTATGCTTACACCGGTGTTAGGATAGATATCGTGATATCTGGGTGTATTGATGTTGATGTGTAATACTTTATATATGACAAGTGTGTGTGTATGTTTAAATGTGTACATGGTGACATGGGTGGTTGTATGTCTCAAGATGGCAGTGCATGTGGGTATATTTGAATGTTATGCTTGTGTGTATTTGAACTAGTGAACGTGTCAGTATATGATGTGCTTATCTATAAGATGGGGTAGAGTGACCTTATATATCTCTATTCACCCTCAGCTATGTCCTAAGCTAGAAAGTTCGAGGACGAACTTTATTTTCAAGGTGGGTAGATTGTAATGCACGTATGTGTAAAATACTATTTTGCGTGTGTGCGTATAGTAATTTTGTTGTGTGCATAGTAATTTCCTACATGTTTCGCTATCAGGTGACTATGATATGCTTTGTATATAAGTGAATACGTATGGTTGGATATTGAATTGATATTTTTGCTAGCATGTTATTAGTGTTTATTAGCGTGTTTGGCGATTTTAGTTGGTGAGTATGTCTAGTAAAGCGGTAAGTTCATGATAATTGGTGATGCTGAGATAGTTATTAATGAATGACATTATTATTATTGATGTTTGGTTGTTATTTTTTTGGGTGATGTTGTAATTTTTGGTATTAGTATTTTTATTAATGGTGATGTTGGTTAATATTATCAGTATTCTTGTTTGGGCCTATAATTAATTTTAGTAGCCTAAAAGTTGGGTGTTGGGTTCTAATAGTTAGGCTAGACTATTAGATGAGAGAAGAGAGTTTGATTTAATTGGGAATGGCAAACTTGTAATAAAAGGGGATCCTATTTAATTAATCCGTTCTTCTCTTTTCTACAACCTACCATATTCTCATATTTAATTTATTTCCTTTTTCCCTTCCCCCTCTCCCAAACCTGGCCGACCCTCTCCCACAAATTTCTGGCTGCAGGCTGAAATCTCCAAGGCTGGCCGAACTTCCCCAGGCCAAGAAAATGGAAGAAGAAAGAAGAGGAATTGAGGGAAGAAAGAAGAGGAAGAAGAGAAGAAGTAAAGCCCTAAGCCCATCCTCTCCTCCTACCCTTCATCTTCTCCACTTTCTCTCAACTCCATGGCCGAAAATCTCCCTTGCCTGGCCGAATTTTGTTGCTGCTGAAATTTCCAAGCAAAAGGGAGAAGGAGGAAGAGGAAGTTAGGGTTTGGGATTTTTGGGAGCTTGATGAAGATGGAGGAGTTTCATGGAATTAGTAGAGGGCGTTTGCTTCCCCATGAGGTAGGAGTCCAATCCCAATTCTCATGCTTCATTTCATTTCATCTTGATGATAAAGATTGCATTTTTTAGGGTTATGTGGCAAATTCTTCACATGGTGCTTTCTAGGTTAAAATTATATGGATGTTGAGTTCTTTGATGCCATGATTTTGGGATTATCATATTAAAATTGCGAAATTGATGATTCATGATGCAAATTGAAATGCTTGCTACTTAAATTTTGTAAAATTGTGAAAATTGCTCTCATTGAGGAATGTTAGAAGCTTCTTATTCAATTTTCTTGGTATGGACATTGTGGAATATGTGAACAAAACATTGTGATGTGAGATTAGCCATGAATATGTGATTTATGTCTCATGATGCTCTTGATTAGCTTGTTTCAATAATTATGTGAAAATGCTCTAATCTAGCATTTTGGAGCCTTATTATTCAATTTTGTGCCACTAATTATGTGAAATAATTGTGCCACTAAATATGTTGGAGCTTGAATATGTCGTGCCACTAATTATGTGAAATAACTCTCATTTAGCATGTTGGGAGTTATAATTGCTCTCATTGTGTGGGATTGCTCTCATTTTGTTGGAAGATATATTAACCTTGTGAAATTGTCCCCTTTTGGAATGTTGAAAGCTTTTTACTTAGGTATGAAAATGAGATTTATATGAAATGAATTGAGTTGGAGAAATTGGAAATGTGTTGGTGGATACATGCGGAATATGGAATGGGTGATATGATGTGATTAGGACACGAAGGTAGAGTGCACGGGTATGGACAAAGTTGCCACGGTATGAGGCGAGTGAAGTCACCGTGGGCAACCTATTGATACCATTAGGTGGCTCCACGTTGATAACGGAGTAGAATCACTTGCACGTGCACGCCGGCTCATTCATGGGATCCCCTTGCATTGCATTGCATCTCATTACTTATGCATCATATGCATCATGGCATCATTTAGTATTTTTGGGTGATTTGTGGGCGTATGTATGTGATGGTTAACTTTTAAGAATGAATGTTGCCATGGATGTATTTGGTGCTTGAATGAAGGTATGTTGGAAAGTGTGGTTTGTTAGTTGTTAACGAATATTGTTATTCTTCTTGTTGTTGTTAGTAGTGATACTTGAGATCCCAATGTGGTTTCTTCATTGAGGTAGGAACCCAACTCCACTAGGGTAGGATTTCTTTACTCATTATAGTGAATATTAAGTTAGGTATTGTGTAATATTTGTAGTAGGATTTCCCCTCACATGAAATATTAAAAAAGGGAGAGAGAGTAAAGATTTTCAAGGTTATTATTAGAGAATTGTAGTGTGAACATATGTTCATGAGGTGGATCTCCCTAATACCTAATCTTGTTATAAAAGGTGTTAACTTTGATCATGAATGTTAAGGATGTTTAATAAAGATGCTATCTTTAGGAGCCCTTAAGTAAAGCTTGAGACTTTATAAATGGAAGTTATGTTTTGTGTTAAAGCTTGGAACTTTCCTACATAAATATGACAAAAATCCCATTTTGTGAAAATCTACATAAAGTTGATAGCTTTCATGTAGACCTAGACCTCTTTGTGATTGTTCTATAGTTGCACCCTTAAGTGGAAATCCTACATAGCTTGCTCTTATAAGCACTTAAGAAGTTGTTATGGTTGCATTTTGGTTACTAAAATCATTGAAGTGTGCATCTTGGTGTGAATTCCTAGGTGGTTTGCCAAATGTTGCCAAAATACTATCTTTTGTAAGTATACATTCTAGTTTACATGGATATTAGAATGTCAAATTGCTTGTTTTAACATGTGGACATGTTATAGAGGCCTCTTTAGTAAGGAAACATGCATAAAGATAATTTCTTATTACGTGGTTGGAAAAGTATGCTTAAGTTGTGACAATTTGATATGATGTGTAGAAAAATGTGGAGAACCCCTTTTTTTGGTAGCCTTATAAAGCATTGACGTTCTTACTTGTTTACTTGCAAGTTGGGTTCATTTGGAGGCATTTCCCTTGTGTAGACATCGTGGTTTATTACATTTTGGTGATGTTAATGATATTGATGTTGGTAGTGGTGATATCATTAATGTTTCTTAAGAATGAGGTTGTGTTGATGTTTATAGTGGTATTGGTGGTGTTGGTGGTGTTGGTGGTGTTGTTGGGCTGTTATGATTATACTATGTTCTTTTTAAATACTACTTATGTTGTAATTGGAAACTTTTGATAAATACAATAGAAACTCTGCCAAAATTTTTGTAAACAGTTCCATAACATCCTAAGCACTAGAAGCTTAAGCTAGGAATACTACACAAAAAGTCACTTGCTAGCTCTCTTAAATTCCCACGTTTAAAAGAACACCCATTTGAAACAAAGAAAAGTTAGCAAGAGGGTCTTGACAACTTTCAAGTGGAAAGTTTTAAAGAGTGTAGGAACCTTAAATGATCATCACCTTCAAGTTCCTACAATCTCCCCTTGTGCAAACTTCAAGTTTCATATCAATTTGGTTCCATTTCTATAAAAAAGTGTGTTTTTCCATAAACTTGGTAAATGAGTTTTTGTGGACATTCATATTTAAATCAAAATTGTAGTTTTCATATAGCTATGAGTAAGCTCAAGCCTACTTAGGAATTACTACATGAAGCACTTTAAGAATTCTTTGAAAAACTTAAGTTTCATAACAGACCATAAATTGTTGCATGTTGCATTTGTATAGCTATAGGTACTCCATGTCATTGTGGTTGTGAAGTGAATAATGTGACTTGGTTTTTTTGGATGGTTGCAATATCAGATGTGGTTGCTAGTAGTAATTGTACTTGGGATGATGTTGTAACGCTAGGTTTCAGTTTCTTAATATTGCAGTTCACTTCTTTATATGACGGACTCACTTTGTTTTGCAGGCTATCCTCTTGCCGCAGGTACGTGTTTTGTTAATGATACCATTTACATTTTCATATGAATTTGCCGTGATATGCCATGAGTTAGTTTTCCGTTTGTTACTTAGTGCATTACATTTTTGTGCACCATGTGAGTTGGGTTTAGACATCCTACTGGGTCACGCTGTGACGTGTCCCCGTTGATATTTTTCAAGTGTTGGTTCGTGGAGTTGGAGGCCCACTAGTCCAGCTGGTTGGAGTTGGTTGGAGTTGAGCATTTTTAGAGAGTGTGAGAGTTTTAGGTGGGTGTTATTGTACTTTAGCAAGTTCTGGGTTCATTTCATATATATATGATTTGTATTAGTGATGTTAATATTGGTTAGTTGTGTATTTATATGTATCAGTGTTTTAATTATATCAGTGTTGAGCTGTTGGTTTTGGTTTGTCTGTGTTGACTGGAATGCTATAGGTACTAACCCAGCAGTGCGGTGTGGACCTGCCTGAGTTTTGAAAATTTGTATTTCTCTTCATAGCATCCGCCTCTTCAGATATACCTGATACGGATTCGTACTTATCGGGTATCCTGGGGAGCAGGGCGTTACAGATGTGGAGGGAGACCAATTGAAAGGAGTGGTTGTGAGGTAAGGGGACTGTGCTGGCAAATGAAGAGGGGAAGAGGGTAGTTGCCGACAGTTGATTAGGACCAACTATTAGGGTAGGTTAATTAGTGTTAGTTAATGGCAATAGTAATTAGGTTATGGTGAAAATCGAAAATAAACTCGGACTAAAAAGAAATACGGTCACACCACCACCAAACATGGTTAAAAATACCGGTCGTTACACCGGTACTACCCCAGCAGTGCACAGTGGCATGCTGACTCAATTGTATTTCTTTTCCTTTCTTCCTTTTAACAATCGCTACGCTAAGAGAACCTGGGACAGATTCATATTTCCCGGGTATCCCAGGGAGCGGGGCGTTACAATATGTTAGGGAATTGATTAAATAGGGTTTAGGGTTAATGTAAATGGTAATCAGTAATTACGTTATAGGTGTACGAAATTACCATTTACCCCTAAAACTAAACATCTCCAAAAAATTCAAAAACGTTACCACGTGTTCGTATCGTCACGAGGATCATGAAAATAGCATTATTTTAAAGTTTTGAGTTATGGAAAAATAGAAAAAAAATCATATAATCAATTGAAACCATTTAAGTTTGGAAATACGTGTAGCGACGAAATCAAGTCGTTACAATGAAGGAGGGATCGGGGAAGATGAAGAGGGGGGCTGGGGAGGCCGGAGGAGGGGGGAGGGGGTGAAGGAGGGGTTGGGGAAGAGGATGATGGGGGCTGGGGAGGTCGGAAGAGGTGGGGGGGGGGGGGGCTGGGTTGTCGGAGGACATGGCATCGCAGGGGTCAGGCTGGGTAGGTCAGAGAAGGGAGAGGGGGGCTGTGTTGTCGTAGGAGGGGGCGACAGATGTGTTAGGGATGAGGTGGAAGTGGGGCTAGGGAGGTCGGAGGAGGGGGTGGGTGAGAGAAAGATGGGGCTGGGGAGGTCGGAGGAGGGGGGAGGTGGAGCTTGGAAGGTCGGAGGAGGGGGCGGGGAAGAGGAGGAGGGGCTGTGAAGGTCGGAGGAGGGAGAGGGAGGCTGGGTTGTTGAAGGAGGGGGAGGGGCAGGGGCAGGGGAAGTCAACGGAGGGGGCGCTGGTGGGGCTGGGGAAATCGGGGGGGGGGGGGGGGGGGGGTGGAGGGGCTAGGTTGTCAGAGGAGGGGGGGGGGGGTCGGGGCTGGGGGGGGGGGGGGGGGATGAGGGGGCGGTGTCGCCGCTCGCCACCATTTCGGCCATTTGAACCCCATGGGTATCTCCGAAATTTTGCCGTTGGGAGTGCGTGGTGGGTAATTTTAGTGAAAAACTGGTAAATTAGTGAATTGTACGCGGGAGTAATGACAAACATGAACCTAAGTCGTTGTGCGCATAAGTAAAACGGTGGATGCGCCAAGCAACTCCCCTTTCTGTTATCACCCCAAACTAAATAATGTCGGAAATCTATTATACAATTCAGGACCTATTTTGAATCTTTGTCATACGTGTCAATTTTGTCTTACGTGGATCAATTTTGTCATACGTGTCTCTAAAAATATGACTAGGACAATCTATTTATACACATGGTTTTAAAACACACTGTTGAAAACAAACGGTTTGGAATTAAATGGGGGAGAGGACACACGGTCTGAATTTAGTTGGAATTATACACGGTTTTAAAACACACATTTTGAAAACACACGGTCGGTTGAAATTATACACGTTTTTAAAACACACGGTTTTAAAATTGCCTCTCAATTTTGTCCTTCGCCGTGCTCCATGGACACGGGTTATGACTAGTGATGTAATAAAGCAAGGCTTATATGCTAAGCAAAAAAGATAATTGACTGAATAAATATTGTCGATATCGGATCAATTCTCATTTTCTCGCCGTCCGATCTATAAACTCCGATCCAATTCCAACGACTCCTCGCCGCCAAGACTAGCGCGTAATTGTTTCTTTGATCCCGCCGCCGTCCTCGCTAACGTATTCCCCAAGTCTCTCGTTCGTCGCCACTTTCTTCTGCATCATCGAGATTAGATCTATCTAGATATCCAACGGTCTTGATCTCGATGGAAGGAGGCGGTGGAGGGACGCTGTCGGAGGTGTACCAGAGCGCTCGGAAGCTGCTGATGCGAGCGAGGGATGAGATCGCGAAGCTTGAGCGGTTCGAATCGGCAGCGTATTCTTCTTCTTCTTCTTCTTCTTCTTCTTCGTCATCGTCGTTCTCGTCGTCGGTTCCCCCGATGGGAATCGGGTTGGATTCGCCGGAGCTCGCGTTCAAGATCAAGCAGGATATTGGGCAGATCCAGTCGTTCTGCGCGGAGATGGATCGGCTCTGGCGATCTGTTCCTTCCAAGGGACAACGCGATCTTTGGAAAAGGTACATTTTAAATATGTTTCTTCTTGTTTTTGAACCTGAATTTTGGGTTTTTGGTGTACGTGTGCTTGTTATAGGATCGAGATTGTAGGTTTCTGCTACTAGTTTCTAGCCAATCTTTGATCATGCCTACTATTTTCGTGTAGGTATTTCTATAGTGTTGGTATCAATTACCTTTCCCCCCCTTTTCTAAATTTAATTCATCGAGAATGTATATTGAAATGACTATTGGTGTGCTTGTTTACTACAATGGTGAACAGATGATTGATGTATGCCTGCTTACTTGTTTGCCCCTGTTGACGGATGACTTCCGGCAATCAGTAAGGTGGAGCTGACGTGTCGGCCTCTGATGACGTGGCATGATGTCAGCTGATGGACGAGACCCGAAGATGGCGAATCCGAGTCTGGGAGAGCAAGATCCGGGTTATAGTGATGAAGCTCGACTTAACTCTGGATCGTTTTGAATGATCCTTCGAGCTACTTGCTGAGTCGACTGTCGAGCTATCTGCAACACAGACAATCGTCGGGAGGTCGGATCTGGGTTCCTACCCAAATCACATCCGATGCTTAAATCAGTATGTCATTTAAGATGGCTCGGGTCAGTTAAGATCGACCTAAGGGGAGATCGACTTGATGCTGTGTCGCCGAGCTTGTAGAGAAAGAATATAAGTGGGAAGTAAAGAGAAGAGTTGTTAAAGTCCCTAGTATTCAGTATCTCCTCTGGAGTGTGAACACCTTTTTCTGCCATTCTTTTGTCTATTTATAGATGATGATTTCTCTTCTATACCGTTTGTTTTAACGTGCCTCTCTTTTATTGCGGCATGATCTTCCTTAAAATGAGGGTAACGGTTGTCCTCTTAATTCTCCATTATTAACAAATCTCGTGTGGTTATGTGGACCCAACAGACAAGTGAGCTCGCTCCTTGACTGGATAAGAGCTCGTCTTTATTTGTTGGCCTATGGGCTATTGGGCCGAGGCTTAGCACTTCAAGTGGGCCTCTCTTTTTAAACATAATACATCTCTCTGCTTCGTGAGCCGGACCCATGTATCAACAATGGCCCCCATCACTTAGGCTTAAGCTTGGTGTCGATTGAGACTGGGTGATGTGAAACCTCATTAAATGGGCACGACAGTTGAAGCATGAACATTTGATCTCGACTGCCAAAATCCCCACTTCCTCGCTTCGGCTGTATGCCGGCTCGAGGTTCGGAACATTAGTGGCACCAGATTTCGACACGTGCTTCCCCTCGAATGGCCAAGCTTGGTTCGGTTCGGAAGCTAATTCTCTGATATTAACGGGGAAATGAGACGAAGCGGTAAACTCTTTTGACCTTGTGTTTGAGAAACTTTGTTTCAGCTCAGCTTCCCCTGCTCTTCATCAACCCTTGCTAAGGTAATCTTTCTTCCACATCTGCTTTTCTCTTTACATCTTCCTTTTTGACTTCCAATGTTGATAATCAAGGGCGTATCTCAATCCGAAGCTCTGGGGTTACGCCGATCTTCCCAATATGACTTGGTCATTGGGAAAGGCAAAGGATTGCTCATAATGCCTAGAGTTCCCATTCTATGGGCTGACAAATCACTCGATGTGTCTCAGGAAATCCTGGATCTGGTTCCATGGCTATCCTTTTTCTTGACTGACAAGATTCGAATGGATTATCTCTCCCATACCTACTGATTTCGGATACCTAAATTGAATGAGAGGATTTGCTTCACCAAAAGGCGAGAAGTTGGGATTTATGTGAAAGCATTCCAATTCGGCCTCTGCTTCTCTCTTCATCGCTTTATCCTTGAAATTTTGGGTTACCTAGAGCTTTCTCTTTGTCAGCTTGCGCCCTTGACTATCTCCCCACTGGTCGGCTTTACCATGCTATGCTTGTTGAACAAGATAAAACCGACCATCCCGCCTTTAGGTTCTTTTTCCAAAAGATCGACTTCCGATGTGTATAGCATCACATCGTTGCTCGAAAAGATAGAAAACTTCTTTGGGATCTACATAGTTCCGCTCACAATTGGGAAGACACCTCCGTTTTTGTTACATTCCTGAATGTATCCATGTTTCTCATTCATTTGGGTAAACCCAATTCTTACCTTTCTGAGGAACTTAGGTTATCTTCTGTCGAGGTCAATGCAGCCAAACTTCTGCTGGATATCCCACAAGTAGAGATGTCGATCAAGTATTTGTAGACGATGGCATGACGAAGATCATTTTATGGAGGCTTGGTCATGCTTATTGTCTTGATGCCTCTTCCATGATTAATTACCTTAATCGTCTTTCTTCTTACAGAGATGGTCGGTCAAGAATTTGAAGGCATGCCCTCCGAACTACTGAATCTTCGTCTGGAGCAGTGCAAGAAAAACAAGGTTGGTAGTTCCTCTATTCATTCGTCGCTCTGTCCTAGCCAAAGTTCATCCGAGGAAGGAGGATAGCTTGGCACGACCTCTGGGTCGTTGTCTCATGCATCCTTACCAACGACCTCCAACTAGGGCGTTCTTTGCATGTGCCTGACATTGCCTTCGGCCCTCGCTTCAGACGTCCTTACTTCGGCCATTCGTAGTGTGGGCCTGACATTGCCTTTGGCCCTAGTTTCAGATGTCTTTTTCCCGGTCGTGAATCCAAGGCCCGAAGAACCTCTGCAAAAGAAAAGAAGTCTCCCTTTGACTGAAGGAGGCAATGAGAAGAGGAGCAAAAAGGAGGGAGCGTTGCTCCCGAGCCAAGCTTTATCGAAGGGGGTGTGTAATCGCGCCTCCGTCCCGTCAGACTCAAGCAATAGCCCGGGGTTCGGAGCCGGAGGCAACTACATCAGCCCCGAGCCATCTCCGGGACACTTGGCCAATGGGTGACCTCGTCTCGCAAGGACCGATTCCCTTGGAATATGAGGGAATTCTATTACTAAACTTATGATTGTCTACTCCCCAGGAGTATGTTCAGAGAGGGAGCACCACCAGCCCGCCTATTTCGTATGGAAAGAGGAGTCAACCCTTTTCGATTGTGGGGACATCCTCTTGGTTTGTGGAAAACTCCATTTTGCCCCGTGATCGTGATGTCCTTTGACAAGTTGATGGCAAAAGGCTGGTCAACTTCATGGTTTACAGTGGCTATCAGGTAGTTTGTCAATTCCTTTATCTCAACTTTATATCGTCTGCACGCCTGCCCTTAGTTTCTCGTAGATGTCCGTGGTTGACACGGAGCTTCGTTGTCGGGTCATGGAGACGATGGATGTTAAGGCCCAACTCACTTCTGAGTGCCAAAGAGAAGCAGCTGCAGAAAAAAGAGCAGCTGGACTTGAAGCTAGAATAAAAGAGTTGGCGGAAGACTTGGATAAGGAGAGAAATGCAAGGTCGAAAGCAGTATGGGAAGCATCGAAGTCCAAATATAGCGTTGCCTCCTTGTCCATTGCAAAGAGGAATGTCGAGGAGCGATGGTGGAGAGAAACGTCCGAGCTCCAATCTCGGATCGTCGATTTGGAGAAAGCTGAACGCCCAACTGCTTCTACTGAAGTTATAAGACTAGAGCTTACTTCTGAGCTTTCCAATTTACTTAAGGAGTCCCTCTCGCACGTCCAAGAGAGTGTTCAGAATAAATTCCTCAAACAAGGGACCGTCAATGGGTCGTCTTTGAATGAACCTGGGGCGACGCCGCTCCCTGAGCTCGACGGCTCCTTGTATAGATTCGGCATGCCACTTTGTATATGTCGGCTGCCTGGAAAATAGTTGCTTGCTTTGTAGCCCAAAACATAGCCATCACTTGATAGCTTTTTAAAGATTGTGTTGAATTGAAAATTGTGTTTTTGGAGGTTGCGCTCGAGTTCACGGTGAGCTATTTATATGTGTATGCCCCCTCATTGGTCGAGCATACGCTCGAATTGTTCGCGTCTCTTTTTAGGCTTGTTATAGAACAGGCGAGAGGAGTGGCCCCTCGACTTACGTCCGATGAGGACCGTTTGGTGGCGAGGGGGTGGCCCCTTAACTTACATCTGACAAGGATCGTTCGATAGCGATGTGGGGCCCTTCGACTTACGTTCGACGAGAGTTGTTCGGTGGCGAGGGGATGGGCCCCTTGACTTACATCCGACAAGAGTCATTCGGTTGCCAGGGGAATGGCCACTCGACTTCGCCGAGCGAAGGGTTGACTCGCGAAGGGTTGACTCATCGATCGTATAGCCAAGCGGCCCATGGAGACTGACGTTCGAGAGAGATTAGACTAACACATGCATTTTAGATACTGTGCAAAGCAAGATATAGCTGACCTCACGCGTGTGATGCATTTATTAGCTCGATAGAATACAAATGACAAAAAAACAATGACTGGTGTGACTCATTCTCTTCACTTGCATGTCTTCTGGTAGTATTTTCACAAATGCTCCGCGTTCCAAGGATGAGTAAGTTTCTTATCCTCCATGGTAGAGGGTCGATAGGTGGCTGGATCAAGGACGTCGATCACCTTGTAGGGGCCTTCCCATCTTACAGTGAGCTTTCCTTGTTAAGCAATTTCCGGAGAAAAAGCTGCATTTCGCAACACCAGATCACATGTGCAGAAACTTTGCCCCCTGACTTTGGAGTTGTAGTAACGAGCCAAACGACCCTTCTGTCTAATGAGGGTGGTAGGGCTCGATCTCTAACCCCATCGATCAATTGCGAGTTGAGCTCGAGTTCTTCTGATTTTCTTTCCTCATCGAAGTACCGGAGTCGTAGAGGTTCTTCTCATACTTCAACAGGGACACCGACCTCACATCCGTATGTAAGCATGATCCGGGTCTCCCCTGTGGAATCTTTGTGGGTTGTCCTGTATGACCAAAGTATCCTAGGGAGTTCTTTTGGCCACACGCCTTTAGCTTCTCCAACTTTCTTTCACAACGGCTTTAGAATACACTTGTTAGCTGCCTCTGTCAGCCCATTGGACAGAGGGTGAGCCACAGAAGCAAAGTACAGTTTGATCTTCCATTCAGAGCAAAACTCCTTGAACCCAATACAGTCGAACTGCGTTCCGTTGTCCGTGACGATGGAGCGAGGGACGCCGAATCGACAGATGATCAACTTCCACACGAAACTCTTGACATTCTTCCAAGTAATGCGAGCCAAAGATTCTGCCTCGATCCGCGTGGTAAAGTAGTCTATGGCCGCGATCAGGAACTTTCGTTGTCCGCTTGCCAGGGTGAAAGGCCCAAGAATGTTCAACCCCCACTTAGTAAATGGAATGTGGCTAATAATGGAGATTAGGTTCGCATGAGTGGCCGAGTCGTGTTTTGAGAATTTTTGGCACAGTGGACATTTTCGCATGTACTTGGTCATCTCCTCGAATATAGTCGGCCAATAATAGCCCCGTTTCAAGGCTCTCAGGGCTAGTGCCTTCCATCCACAATGGTTTCCTAAGATGCCTTCGTGGATCTCTCGGATCACATAATCAGCTTCCTGTGGATTCAAACACTTGAGGTAGGGGAGCACGTCATACCTGGTCCATCGACTTTTGCACAGTGAACCCTCATGCAGAACGAACCGAAAGGCTCTCCTTTCTAACTTTCGTGCCTCAGTTGGGTCAGTCAGCTTCTCTCCAGTCTTGAGGTACTTGATGATGAGGTCCATCCAAGTTGGTTCATGATCGATACGTAGCAGCTGTTCTTCATGTATGCTTGGGTGTAGAATATGCTCCACGTCTGGCGATGATGAGGCAATACGTAGCAGCTGTTCTTCATGTATGCTTGGGTGTAGAATATGCTCCACGTCTGGCGATGAGGCAAGCTTCGATAGGGCGTCAGCTCAGAGATTCCTCGATCACTGGATATGATGGACCTCCACTTGTTCGAATTTGGACAACTTGGCTATTGCGATCTGAAGATAGTTCTTCGTTGCCTCCTCCCGAGCCTCGTAATCTCCATTCAACTGGTGGACGACCAAGCTGGAGTCACTGTAGAAGTGAACTGTTCGTGCCCCCAATGTTCGAGCCAGCTTGAGGCCATTGATGTCAGTCTCGTATTCCGCCATGCTGTTTGTGGTCGGGAAATTGAATCAAAGAGCTTATTCGAGTATGTTGCACTCCGAAGTTTGGACAACTATACCCGCTCCACTCCCGGCCTTGGTGGATGAGCCATTCGCTTGCACGATCCACGTTCCTCCTCCATCTGGTGTAGCTTCCGACGAGCCACTACCTGTCATGGAAGTAGAAGGGATATCGGTTACTGAATTAATAGTTTGTACCTTTGTTGTGGGTTCGTCGTCGTAGGTGCACTCAACGATGAAATCAGCCAGAGCCTGCCCTTTGATGGTTGTCCTTGGTCTGTAGCGAATGTCGAATTCACTCAGTTCGACTCCACATTTCAGCATCCTGTCCAATCGATCCAACCTCTTCAGGGTTTGTTCCAAAGGAGTGTCCGTGAGGACCATGATGGTGTGTGCCTGGAAGTAGGGTCAGAGCCTCCTCGCCGGTTGGATCAGAGCGAACGCTAACTTCTCTATTCCGCTGTAGTTGATCTCGGACCCCCGAAGTATCCGACTTACGTAATAGATCGGACATTGCACTCCCGATTATTCCTTGACTAGAGACCAGCTAACGGCCTCTTGAGTAGCTGCCAAGTAATTGATCAGTTGCTCCCCCTTATTAGGCTTCGTCAAGAGCAGTGGACTACGAAGATACTCCTTTAGTTCGGAGAAAGCCCGCTTACAATCTGCATCCCACTCAATGGCCTTCTTGTCACCTTTAGGGAGAGCTATAGCCCTCCTCAAGACCTTGAAGAACGAAAGCAATCGCTCCGTCGACTTTGACAGAAAATGTCCGAGGGCTGCAATCTTGCCATTCAGTTTCTGGAGCTCCCTGATTGTGTTCGATGCTTTCATGTCGATGATTTCCGCCACCTTATCAGGGTTGGCCTCGATTCCTCGGTTCGTTAGCATGAAGCAGAGGAATTTTCTAGATCGGACCCCGAATGTATATTTGGTTAGGTTCAGCTGGAGATTGTACTGTCGAATCTCAGCGAAGGTCTCTGCGCGGTGCGTGATATGGTCAGTTGGGCTCTTCGACGTGACCAGCATGACATCAATATAGACTTCCAAATTTCTCCCGATCTGAGCCTTGAAGACTTTGTTCATCATTCGTTGGTAGGTTGCTCCAGCATTCTTCAGGCAGAATAACATCTTTTTATAGCAGCAAATCACTCGGTCTATAATAAAGGAGGTCCTTTCTTCATCCTTAGGTGCCATCTGGATCTGATTATAGCCAGAGAAAGTGTCCATGAAACTCAGGAGTTCATATACGGAAGCATTATCAACGAGATGGTCGATCTGATGTAGGGGGTAATTATCCTTCGGGCACGCCTGGTTAAGATTGGTGAAGTCGACGCACATCCTTTATTTACCGTTTGCTTTCTTCACCATCACCACACTGGATAGCCACTCAGGGTAGTTGACCTCCCTGATGAAGCCAGCCTCTAAGAGTCGATCCACTTCTTCAACAGCTGCCTTCATTTTATCATCCCGTTGATCTTTTATTCAGTTTCACTGGTTTGAAAGTCGGATCGACATTCAACTCGTGAGAGATGACCCGAGGGTTAATGCCTGGCATAACATCTATTGACCAGGCAAAGACATCGGCATTCTCCCTTAGGAAATAGGTTAACTGTTCCCTTAGGTTAGAAAGGAGTCTCGACCCAATAGAAACAGTTTTACATTCCTCGCCTGAGACAGGAATTGACTCGGTCTCATTGATTGCGGTTGGTCGTCGGTCTGCCAGGTCGTCCTTGGCGCTGTGGAGATCGATTGGGTTTTCTTGCTTCGCTCTTCTGATCACGGCAGATAAGATGTAGCATGATCTGAACTGCATTTGATTTCCTTTCACCTTTCCGACTGCTTGGGGAGTCTGAAATTTTAAAAGGTGGAGACTACCGCCTTTACTGAGTTGAGAAGCGATCGGCCAATGATTCCATTGTAAGCAGAGTTGATCTTCACCACGATGAAGTTAATCAAGCGGGTGACTTGACGCGGGGACTTTTCGAGGGTGACAGGCAGCGTGATTATGCCCGCGACGGGCGCAGAGTGTCCCATGAAGCTGACCAAGGGTTCAGGACATTCTTTGAACTCAGACGAAGCCAATCCCATCCTCTTAAAGAACACGTCACACGAACTTCTTGTGTCGACGAGTAAACTCCTTACTTCCACTGTGCCAATGATGGCGCTGATGACGACGACATTGTCATGCGGCAGATCCACACCCTCCAAATCCTCATCTGAAAAAGATATAGTGGGTGTTGCATCCCGTGGACGCTTCCGTCCCACAACAGTAGTCATCACTCTCCAATATATGAACTCTCCAATATATGAACTCTGGAGAGACGAAGACAATTTGCTGTGTGGTGATCCGTCCAATATCATGTCGAGGACATCAATACCGGGTTGAGTTGAGCCATTCTCCTTGGAAGGGACGAGCCTTGCTGTCCCTTGATTAGTGGGGCAAGTCGGCATCGCCTTTTAGATTAAGGAAGGTGGGGATGTTGACTTCTGTTTCTCATAGACGATGCCAACTGTTGACGGATGACTTCCGGCAATCAGTAAGGTGGAGCTAATGTGTCCGCCTCTGATGACACGGGACACTGCCAGCTGATGGATGAGACCCGAAGATGGTCGAATCTGTGTCTGAGAAAGCAAGATCCGGGCTATTGGGATGAAGCTAGACCTAATTCTAGGTCGTCCTGAATGATCCTTCAAGCTACTTACTGAGTTCACCGTCGAGCTTGCAACACAGACAATCGTTAGGGGGCTCAGATCTAGGTTTCGACTCAAATCCCCTCTGATTCTTAAGTCAGTATGACACTTAAGATGACTCGGGTCAGTCAAAATCGACCTAAGGGGAGATCGACTTGATGCTATCTCGCCGAGCTTGAAGAGGAAGAAATATAAGTGGAAAGTAAAGAGAGAAGTTGTCTGAGTCCCTAGTATTCAGCACCTCTGGAGTGAATCCTTTTTTTGTCCTTTTTCCTCCCATTTATAGATGATGATTTCTCCTCCATACCGTTTGTCGTAACGACCTCTCCTTTATTGTGGTATGATCTTCCTTAAAAAGAGAGTAACAACTGCTCTCTTAATTCGCCATTATGAACTTATTCCGTGCAGTTAGCGGGACCCAACGAACAAGTAAGATGGCTCCTTGACTGGGTAAGAGCTCGTCTTTCTTAGTTGGTCTCTGGGCTATTAGGCCGAGGCTTAGCACTTCAAGTGGGCCTCTCTTTCTAAACATAATACATTTCTCTGCTTCGTGGGCCGGACCCATGAATCAACAGCCTCCATGTTGCTGATATTTGTTCTAAGAGCCTGAAAAGAGTAGAATTTTTTTTGGTTATGAATACTTATATAACATGATGGAGTAATTATTGGGGATTGTATAACACTTTCCAATTTTTGGGGGTATCAATGAACATTTTTCCTGTTCAGCAATCATTGTATGTGGAATATTGATTAGATTTCTTTATCATGTGCCACTTTATTGGCTACGGAGTGCCAACTTTTTAGCATATATTCTGCCATGGTTTCCCTACTTGGGAAGTAACGTGCGCCGCTCAAACCCTTTAAGGTAGATGTAAATGTAGGAAAGATCGCCTACTTCCTAGTATAGGGCTCAAATCCTCTAACCAGATCTGAATGTTAGGAAAGCTCACATACTTCCTAGTTTAGAGAATCACTGTGACAAGCTATTCCTTGTTCCCGAGGAATTATGCCACCACATGAAATTGGAACCTTCTTAGTTCGAATGTTATTTCATCGGTTGTTTGCTGAAAGCATCGTGGGCTGAACAGTTGCACGGAATGTGAATGGTTGTTTGCTAGTACATTGAAGTTAGTGCAGTTGTGACTTGTGAGTCCTTGCCACATGGACTGTATGTTACTCTGAAACCTCATGTAAGGAGACCGATGGTATCACTTTGTTAACTTTTGGGATCCATCTAGGCTGAAGAATCAAATGTTAAGCCTTATTTAGTAGTTACCCTGCCATGATTTTTGGGCTTAGCCTGCACCATTCTGATATTTTGAACTAGTACTCTCTAATTAATCCAAGCAAAATTATGTGGAACACTTGGATTTGGCGTAGGGGTTCCCATACAGGGTATGCTACTTCAAAATGCACGTTGTAAAAGGGGAGTAAGCTTATTTAGAATGTTCTTTGTGGTCCTGGTGCTTGCCAGTATTCCATATGGTCATTTGACTAGTACCCATCTGTTATTTGTGTGTATGTGTGTAAAGAAGGGATACATGGACATTTGAAGTTATGTACAATCAAGATTTATGATGATAGAAAATTTTCATTTTTAAATATGGGGGTTTAGCATGCAAGTCCTCATGTTAGAACACTATTACATATTTCTCCTTGTTTTATAGATAATTTGTTACATATCCCCTGCATTTTTAACTTTGGTTGCTAATAACTCCTTTAATTAGAAAGCATCGAGCAGACATTATTAATCAAATGACGAGGATAAAATTACCATTAGACTACAACTTGAATTCCTTTATCACTAACAATTAAATTTAAATCCCTTACCCACCTAATAGCGGTTCTTTATGGTCTTTCTTTATTTTGTTAAAGGCTCAAGGTAGGATGTCCCTCTCCCTTTCTCCCATCTTGTGACCTTACCCGCTTCTTCTTCTTTCCTTTCTTTCCAACTTGCACTGGTTTATATGTTGAGCTGCGTTCAATTTTCAACCTTCTTTCCATACTCTTTTCCTTCTTCATTGTTGTTTCAATTGTCATTCCATTGAGAAATAAGGCCAAGTTTTCACAAGATTAGGGCTTTGTTTAGCACTAATCAAGTGAAAACATATGACATTATGGATTGCATTGTGATCTTTTTGAATATTTTCCTTTGGCATTGTTTGTAAGGATGCTGGGAATTCATTGTTGAGAAGAAATTGACTTGTTTTGGACATTCAACACGAATCAACTTCCTGTTGCACAGCTATAGGGTTTCTGCACAATTATAGGGACCTTTCTTTCTTCAATCTATTGCAAAATTCATCACATTATGTGTCCAAAATAAATTGAGAAGAAAGGAGAAAAATGCATCACCAGAGAGACACAGAGCTACTAATGATGGAGTTTATTGGTTGACTTTTTTACAGAGATTAAACTTGTTCTTTTTTGGTTGATTGATACAAATTTGAGCTACATAACTTCATTGATAATAGACCTTACACAAGGACTAGATCGAGTCAATGTAGTCCTTGTATTCTTTTATGGTTTCCACAATCGATAACATAGAAAAAGATATCAACCAACAATTCCCCAACCCTCCAAATACGGATAGGAAAAATGGAGAAGAAAAGAATCAATTCAAGAATTTTTAGTAAGAAAGAGGGGCGAGATGAAATGATAGGTTGAAGGAGTCAACAAAATAACAAGTTAGATGAGGTGGAAGTGACCAAGAGATTACTGATCCAGGGTGGGTTGATGATTTGGATAATAACCAAGAGCTGCCGCATCAACATGACTTTGATGCGATGCCTAATATAACTGATATATTTGTCATACAAAGAATAATTTTTTCATCAGTAAGTCTGCTACTGTGCTTTAAACCGGTTGTAAATAATTTTGTAAGTTCTTACAGAGGGAGATATATGTAAAATCTGTAAAAAATTTATATATGAAATTTTGTATAATGAGAAATATATATTTCCATAAAAACATAAGAGAGAGAGAGAGGGAGTGCGTGTGTTTATATATGTCTATGTATATATACGTTTGTATGTATATATATTAGAGAATTTTTATATGCAAACATTTTGCATGCAAATCACATGTGAAATAATTTTTATTTTTTTTGAATTTTTTTAAAATTTTTTATGCTTCACTCCATACAAATTATACACCTCACAAAAAAATGGATGAAAAATAATGAGATTTGACACTCGATTAAAGCATTACAAAAAAATTCTATTGTTCTGAAACCGTTAAACCTTGTAATAGTGGCGAAGCCACATAGGGGTAAGGGGGGCAGCTGCCCCCCTCAAATTCAAAATATTTATCTGCCACCACCTCCCCACAATTTTTTTATATACCAATCTCCTCAATCCGTCTCTCAGCACTTCGAACAGGATGAGGCAGTCGCATATAGCATTCAACTGGGTTAGTTGCCTGGCAAAAAAAAACAAAAGTTTGTGTGTTCATTGAATAATGATCTTCATAGCGCATTCATGAAGTAATATTCCCGTAAAACAACAAATTCGGCTTCGACGCTGAACAACAAATTAGCGTTAAAAAATTTAGCGGGCGCCTTCGGTGCGGAACAACAAATTAGCGTAAAAAAATTTAGCGAGTGCCTTCGACGGACAAATTACAAACACATATATTACTTCACGAAGATCATTCTTCAATGAAATTTCTATAGATCTTTTTAAATTATTTTTTATTATTTAATTTATGTAAGATTAACTACTTTGCCCCTCCTTCACTGAATTCCTGGCTCCACCACTGCTTGTAATGGGTGGAACGAGAGTAAAATCCCTCTAGGGTTCACTGTTACTTACCCTAGGGTATATACATGTATGGATTAAATATCAAAAAAAGTTTACAAATAAAATTTCAAATAATTAAAAAACATTTCGCATGGGCTTCTTTTGCATGGGCTTGCCCATATATATAAAATTTGTAATATTTTTTCATAAAAACGTTTCGCACGGGCTTCTTACATAGGGATATATATGTAAAATTTGTAAATGTTTGTATATGAAGTTTTGTATAAGGAGAAATATATATTCCCATAAAAACATAAGTGTGTGTGTCTATATATGTATATGTAAATATATGTATATCTGTATACATATACGAGAATTTTTCCAAGCAAACATTTTGCATGCAAATCCAGTGCGAAATAATTTTTATTTTATTTTATGAATTTTTTTTCAAATTTTTTATGCTTCAATCCATACAATTATACACTTCACAAAAATAATGGATGAAAAATAATGAGATTTGACACTCGATCAAGTCATTACAAAAAGTTCTATTGTTCTGAAACAGTTAAACTTTGTAATGGATGGAACGATTGTCAAACCCCTTTAGGGTTCTATTACTTATCCTAGGGTGTATAATTGTATGGATTAAATATCAAAAAAGTTTTACAAATAAATTTTCAAAAAATTAAAAAAAGATTTCGCATGGGCTTCTTTCGCACGGGAAACCTGCCCATATATATAAATCCCTTTTAATAATTATAAGGCACACGTTTATTTGATGCTAATTCAAATAATATAAATCAAATTGCTTTGATCATACATAGATGATCAGACTTCTTAGTGCATCAAATAATCAAAGTTCTATGATGAGATCACATACAATGACAAGTTTGTAATTTCAGGGATGGGGCTCAAGGTCGGGTCCAGGGCGGTTTTGTAATCTTGGAAAAATCTGATTATTATATTAGTGGGGGTTTAGAGAGATGATGGTTTATGCTGAATTTTGTGTGAGAGTCCTCTAGGAGATTGAGAGTAACCCTAGATTGTGGAGAGTGCGGCCATCCTCTCGAATTAGTCGTTTGGAAGAACAGTCCACCTATCGAACGTGGCCATTTATCTTAGTAACCCTTTTTATTTCAATAAAAATATGAACTTTATTACTAAAATCCTATTTTTACCCCATAAATTCTAAAAAATCTATCAAATTGGTATCAGAGTAAGATCCTGATGGCGACAATGCGAAGGGTGGAAACTTTGGAATAGAAATTTGATGAGAAAGTGTGAGAATTGAAGAAATTGATGGAAGAGATTAGAACGTCGGCCTCCATGGAATCCGAAATGAAGGTGATGATCGAAGCTGGGTTGCAGGCGTCAGAAGCGAGGCTTAAATGCGACGATGGAGACCTTCATGCAAACCCTAACTCAATGCTTCTCTCAATGATTCTTTGATTCTAAAGGGATGAAGAAGTCAGATCTAGGCAACACCAAAGACAAACAGCTCAGATTCAGAGCAACAAGCACGATCTTTGGCAAAGGGAGAGGAAAAAGTCGACTATTTTATGGAAGATCAACTATCAAATGGCATAGGATCTGAGACAAAAGGTGAAATTTTTGATCGACAACGAGGAAAAAATCCATTCGAAGGGGTGATGCGACATCAGATCTGGTCAACAACGATTACTACGATGCAGCTCTATGGCGAAATGTGCCATTTTTGAGCAAGGAAAGGTGGAAAGACGAAGACTTTGAGGCGAAACTCCTATCAGATCTCGATCTAGATTGGGAGATCTACGTCAGAGGGGTTAGCCGCCTGGGGTCCATAGTCCCTGGGTGACCCGCCAGGGCCTTGTCGAGCATCGATACGGCTGCTAGGGGCCTTGTGGCCCTTGGGCGGCCGCCATGACACGGGCAAACCCCGGGTGGCTACTGGGGTCTGGGATTGACTTGGATGATCTCCATGGCCCCGCGGTTTCTGTTTTATTGAAGAGAGACGTCGACGAAGCGTTCCGAACTACGAGGAGTGTGAAGATTACCTAGAAGATGGTTCGGGCTACGAGGACGGATGAGACATTGATTGGGACGATGACGACTGGGAAAACAATGACGAGGCTGGTGGAGCCCCAATGGGGGATTAGAGCAAACGAAGGAGACACAATAGAACACTATCAGCCGTATCACTATGGGTAGCATGGAGGAAGAGCCGGTCAGAGAAATCTCGGTGTTGAAGGCAAGGTTAGGAAGTTGAAGATGCCGTTGTTCAAGGAGAATGGCCCCCACTATGGATGGATTTATAGTATATAAAGATTTTTTGCAATGATTCGCCTACAAAGGAGGAGAAATTGGAGGCAGCTGGCATATATTTTGAAGAAAATGTGCTATCTTGGTTTCAATGAGGTGACCTATGTGTTCATGGGAGGAGCCTAAGGATTGTTTAATAGACCATTTTCAGGACACTCAGGGAGAAAACTTACAGGAACAACTCTTTGCACTCAGACAAGAGGGCACTGTAAGGGAATACATGGAGAAATTTGAGGCACTTTTAGGACGAGTAATGGGGATACCGAAGGATACATTGGAGGTGAGATTCACGAAGAGCTCAAGGTAAATATCTGTATTAAGCTTCTCATACAGAGACATATGGAGCTATTGGACACGGTAGAGCTGCCCAAATGATATAGGATTGACTCACTGAGGAGCGATATGATAATGAGGCTTGGGGCGGTTTCATTTTTCACAGTCAGGTACCGATATGGAGACAAAAGGTATCGACTGAGCAAGATTAGTCCAGGAAAGAAAAGAACAGTGAGCTGCGAAGGACAGTTCATGCACATGACAAATGCAGAGATTAGGGACAAGTGGACGAAGGAATTGTGCTACCGTTGTGATGAAAAATTCATCACAGGACATCATTGTCGCGCTGCCCATTCTAGTTATTGATAGTAGGCGATGACGATGAGGAGATCGTGGAGGTAGAGGCAGAGGATGCATAAGATCAGAGGAGCATCTCCACATGGAATAACATAATCATGAATTTCATAATACCACCTTGAGATCAAGGTAGTTCTTTGGGGACAGAGTAATGATGAGATCGCATACAGTGGTAAGTCTATAATTTCGGGGACTCAGTGGTAATTTTGTAATTTGGGGTCCAAGGGCATTTATGTAATTTTAGGGAAATCTGATTATTATATTAGTCGGGGTTAGAGAGATGAGGGTTTTATGCTGAATTTTGTGTGAGAATCCTTTAAGAGATTGAGAGCAACCGTAGATTGTGGAGAGTACGGTTATTCTCTCCAATTGGTGGCTTGGGAGAGTGGTCCATCTTTCGAACATGGCTTATCTTCCTAACCCTCTTTATTCCAATAAAAATCTGGACTTTATTACCACCAAAATCCTATTTTTACTTGACAAACCGTAGAAAAATCTAACATTCTAACTCCAGACTTTAAAGACGATTAAAGCATCAAAATTCACGGCTAAGTTAGAAAAAATCTTACCAGATCTAGATACATCAAAAGAGAGCTTAGACCCATCTTACCATCAGTTCTCTTTTATTTTTGGTGTTGCCGGCATAGCCAGTTTTCGCAATCCTGGTCAGGAAGTGGAATGCACGGATATGATTGCAATTTGGGAGGGTGGAGTGAGTTAGGTAACAATGCTTGAGCACATGGTTTTGAGTTAGTATGATGGAGTTGAGAATTATGATACTCAGTCTTAGTCTTGGTGCAAAATATGCAATTCTAGCGGGGAGGGAAGGTGGGCGGAGTATATTCTCAATCATTTTAAAGCCAGTAGCATTGATGAGTGGAGTGAGTGGAGTGTTGTTTTTTGTTTGTTAACATTGGTGAGGTAAGTGGCCAGACAGGTAAATGATTAATTTGTACCATTGGATGTGAGAGTGAGTGGACTATTCTGAACATGGTATCTGTCCTAGCTGTAAATGAATGAGCATGGAGCATTAAGCAACCTTTCAAAATCAAAGTCTTCATATTGATGGTAGATTTTTGTTTCTTATTTACTTTATGGTTATTCTTAATCTGTTCATTTGTGGCCTATATACAATTCATGTGTGTGGGGAGCATAGAATCATTTATTGCTTTTCCAGACTGAAGGCTATCAATAGCTTTTGCTACTTCTTTCTTAAACAAACACACACAAAATAGACTGTAACAGCCATGCCTCTGATACATGCCAAATAAACCTAACCTACAAATAGAATAACCATGAAAGTGGCTGGGATATCTCAGATCACAATTTTCTATATAAAATTGTGGGAGTGGTGTTGGATTCCCTTTGACCAATGTATTGGCGGGAGGGTTGGATATAAATGAATATCAAAGCTTTTGGCACTGCAACAAGTGCATGTGAACCATTCTCACAAATGTTACAAAATACCTAAATACTAATCATGCGTTATAAAATTTTGATCAATAGTAGACTGAAAATAATGCATGGATTTCTGTCCTCTTTAGAAGTTGCTAAAGTGCATCATCTTCACAAGGACAGGACCACGTCCTTTATCATTTCATGTAGAGCCACAAGTTACCACCGTCACATAGATTTACAAGTTGCCACTAAGTCCTTCACCATTATGTAGATTTACAAGTGATTTTGCCTTCTACTCAATTTCCAATACTACAGGTTAGACTTTGATGGTGATGTCTAAAACCAGTATATGTTTGTAATACCATGTTGTAATATAACATCTAAAACCATTATATGTTTGTAATACCACATTGTAATATAACGTAAATCTACATAAATAACGGAAACTATTGTTTAGCATTGATTATATGTTTCCGCATACTCCGTTCATCCATCTCCTTGAATCCAAGCCCCACCCACCCCCATCACACCCCACCCCCAAAATTTTTTTATGAATGGGAGATGGGATGATCTACAGCCATTTCAGTTCATACCCAATATAGAACCTTGTAAAAAATAGAAGAATTCAATAAGAAGTTGATTAGAAGTTGGATATATGCATACATATTATATACATGTGAAAATACATGTGTCATACATTTGGAACCTTGTAGGAAGATATAAATAAATCTATACTATAAAAGAGGAAATTACAAGTATGCCATTGTCCCAGGTGGCATGTTTGTCTCTTGTGGTATGTAGTAAAATGTTACATCACCCTCCAAAATACATCCAAAACCAAAACAACCAAACACACACCCAAGCAAAAAACACCAAGATGATACCCACACTCTCACCCACTATTCCCATTTGAACCTGGTTTTGCACCCAGTGAAACACCTGTGCGGGTCTTGTGTCCCGATTGTGTGGATTTTTTGGTGCCCGTGCAATGCACGTGTTATTTCAAGTAGTTTAATAAGAAGTTGATTGAAAGTTATATGTAACAGGTACTTCAAAGGGTTTAGTCAGTATTGAAACTGAAGTGGTCTTCTAATCCCACGTCATTCTCTGGGATATGGATAAAGAGGACATGCAAGTTATATGTGAAATGAGATGGTATAGAAAGTTATGAGTTGCATTGTGTATTATCTTATGAACAATAATCTTCTACACTCATTGTCTGGAGACATTGGCTCTCAATTGTGTAGCATCCTTCAATGAATAATGACTGGTGTCCATCTTATAAATGATTCGCTTTAACTTCAGCGATGCGCTAAAATAGTTTTCTAGATACACTTCTCCATTTTAACCATCCTTATTTGTTTCTATGACCACCATCCTCCACGTTGCCATATCATGATTCATGATGAGTAACTGGCCTTAATTAGTGAAACAATTCTCTCTTGGCTTCAATTTCAACTATAATGTTGTTTCTTCTGATTCTGAAGTTGTAGGCATACCAACAGTTCTTCTAAGTTTACTGAAGTTTTTCATTTTGGAATATTCTTTTCACAACCCCTACCAATGTTAATATTTTAGATTTTAAAGCTTTTCCCCATCTTTCTTCTTTAAAATTTAGCTTCTCTAGTCTTATCATGTAATACAGTTTTAGCAGCAAAGACCACACACCCTAACTACTGCTCAAGCTAAGTAAAGGAGGGAAATATGGACTTAATGCCAACCCCTGATACTGGTGTCCATCTTATAAATGATTCGCTTTAACTTCAGCGATGCGCTAAAATAGTTTTCTAGATACACTTCTCCATTTTAACCATCCTTATTTGTTTCTATGACCACCATCCTCCACGTTGCCATATCATGATTCATGATGAGTAACTGGCCTTAATTAGTGAAACAATTCTCTCTTGGCTTCAATTTCAACTATAATGTTGTTTCTTCTGATTCTGAAGTTGTAGGCATACCAACAGTTCTTCTAAGTTTACTGAAGTTTTTCATTTTGGAATATTCTTTTCACAACCCCTACCAATGTTAATATTTTAGATTTTAAAGCTTTTCCCCATCTTTCTTCTTTAAAATTTAGCTTCTCTAGTCTTATCATGTAATACAGTTTTAGCAGCAAAGACCACACACCCTAACTACTGCTCAAGCTAAGTAAAGGAGGGAAATATGGACTTAATGCCAACCCCTGATACTGATGAACAAATCTCTACACTTAATTTTTTACGATGTCTTCTATCTTTATATTGTCTTTCTAATGGCCAAATTCTAAGCTTTTTTAAAAATCTGTGAAGACCATATTTGCTTGTCTTTTCCTTATTTTCAGCTTTCATGTGTACCCTCTTAGCCTCTTAGGTTTTCTTAAGGGATTTTAAAGATATATACCACTAAAATATTTCATATTTATAAATCTATCTCCGAGATCTTTATATTTAGAAATTTGCCCTCCAAATCATGTTATGTAATACACCCTTCTGTTAGTTATAACTAACATTCCTTGCATTAGTTTTTCTTAAGGGGTTTAAAGATGTATACCACTAAAATAGTTCATATTTATAAATCCATCTCCGAGATCTTTATATTTAGAAATTTGCCCTCCAAATCCTGTTATGTTATAATACACCCTTCTGTTAGTTATAACAAACATTCCTTGCATTGGTGCAAGGATTTATTTTCTCCTAAATGACACTTTTAGCCCCCCCTTCTATTTTTGAACTCTCACATTACTTCTTTAGACCCACTTGAACATAACCCATCTTTTCCCCACAACAGTGCCATCCGCCTTAATGAGAATCGCTTTGTCCCTCATAGCCCTGCCACCACACTCATTTATTCTGGCCCACTCCTCATCTTTCGAAGGAATACTCTTCCCTATCAGAACATTCTCCCTTCCCACATCAACATAACTTTCTACTGGACCTCTTCCACTGCCTTCTTTATTCTTACACCGTTGCAAGAAAACAACGCCACAAGCCCTGCCCAACACCCCATCAGCTCCGGGGAATCATATACAGTAAGTTAACCGGCACTTGAAGGAAAGTCATGCATCTATCTGAAAAGCCAAACAACAAAAGTTATCATAATCGCCACCTTTAATTTCAAACTCGTTGACATTTGTTTGAATGCATACAATATTTCATGCATGGAAGTCTATAAATTATAATCGACATTAAAGGGATCCTTGTAAGGAGATTAGTAAATTGGTTGAAGAATGATAATTTAGATTCTCATTGGTGCCATCTATACAAATTTTTCTAGCCATACTTTATCGTTTCATTGTTATGCAAACTCAACTCTTAGGATGTGCTTGAACCTTCAGAGATCCATGTTTGTTTAGAAAGGAGACCTGCAATCATCTTGCAGAGCGTCGCCAGCTCTTTCTGTACATTGAAGACATAGGCAACTGCTTACCTCCCGAAAAAGGTTGTTGCTTCCATGCTATGTAGTCCTGGAAAATTCATAAAAGGAAACTTGATGTTAACTACTGCAAGAAAACAAGAAGGCCCACTCAACACCCCCATCGGCTCCGGCGACTGTCACGATGAGTTGACTGGCACTTCTTCCTTTTTCTGATTTGAAAGAACCTTCTCGAATTCTTTGGCACCAAAGATTTGCTGCTGAACTGATTGGTGGTTTTCGGGTTATTCTTGGGAAAGATTCTTGACTTGGTGTTGGTGCAAGTGCGGGAGCACATGCAGATCTCATGCTTGATCTTGTCTGAGAGGCTGATGATAGTGCTGTTAGGATTGAAATTCGTGTTGCTGGTGGTGATGCAACGTTGTGAGTTGGATCTGGATTGGTTGGGGTTGGGATTGTGGGTGGGGCTTGGTGGGTTCTTTGGTGGAGTTGTTGCGATCATAGGTGATGTCGGTTGTAGAGGAGGCAAGGTCAAATGGGTAGATGGGGATTGTAATGGATTTGGGTAGGAGGTCTTGTAGGGATGGCAAAATGGGCGGGCGGGTATGGATATGCACTATCCATGCCTGTACCAGCTCAGTTTACCCATACCCAGACACATACCCGTGATGGGTAAATTTTTGTACACATGACCATACTCATCGGGTATACGGATACCCATGGGTACCCGTTTACCCGCTGGGTATGCATATAGATATCCATATACCCGCAGGGTATGTGTATCCACATCTGTTACTCGTAAAAAAATTATTTATACTGCAAGCTTTTTGAATGACATGTTAAAAATTATAGAAAACTATATTTTTTTCAAACATCAAAGTAGTAAAAATACACATATATAAAGAGTCAAATGATTAGCATAATAATACATCTAATATAAATTTGAACATGTTTAGTGGATATTATGCATTGATATCATACATGTACCCACACTTTAAGTATTTATATCTTTGGTTTTAACTTTAAGTTTGTAATGTTTAATGCTATATTTTTATTGATTGTAATTACAAATATTAGTTTAGTCATTATTTTTATAAAATATGCAATTGGGGTTTATATGTAATTTACTCTATAAGAATAAAATATTAATATTAAAATGAACGGATATGGGTACTCGCCGGTATGGATATATAATATCCATACCAGTCTAGTTTTACCCGTGGGTTAAACATTGGTACCCATACCTGTACCCATGGGTATAAAAGTCTACCCATACCCCTACCCAAACGGGGCGGTATCCACGGGTATCCGTAACCACGTGTAGAATATCCATCTCAGGTCTTGGTCTCTAATGTAGACGAAGTGGAAAGCTGAGAGAGGAGTTGGGGACTCTCCTCTAAAAGGGAAACATTTTGAGTACAATCCTAGGCAAGTTGGGTAATTGCCTCCAATGATGTTTAAAATTAAACTGTAACTATCATGGATGGTGTTTTTGTTAGGAAATCTAGGGGCTTGGAAGAGTGAAAATCAAATTTTTATATATGAAAATACTGGAATACAAAGATAAGGATTTCTTTCGAGAGGAAACATGCTCTCCAAGCTTTAGATCTAAGAGACAAAGCTTAATCTCTCTTCTCCTAAGCTTCTACTCTCTACTCTAGGGTTTCTTCTCAATTCTTGCATAAAAACATTAATTCCTCCAAATACATAAATAGGACATATCTGCCCAAAATGACAAAGACACCTTTGAAACCCAAAACTTCACAAAATACCCAAAACTTTGCAAAAAATGCCCTGGGCTATTCGTCCACTCCACGATCCGCTCTACGCCGCCGCCTCTGATAGGTTATGATCTCATCATTACTGCTTCCCAAAAGAGACACATTGTCTTTAAGGTGGACGCCTAGAAACCGCTGTGCAATAATCCCATAATGCTCCTAAGAGGTCTCATGGTTTGGAAGGCACTTTCACTGAATCAACACATCCTGCCCCCCGGACTTCCCTGACGAACCCCCTTCAACTCGGTCGATTCCAAGAGCACATTCATATCCTTCATCAGAGTCTGTGGCAGTGAAGGAGCGTGGTCCCCAATGGCCTGGCGAAGCTGCGATATGTGAAAAATTGGGTGGATGGCTGACTCTGATGGCAATTTCAGCCGATACGTCAACTGACCAATATTCTCCTCAACCTCGTACGAACCAAAGTAGCAGGGTGGTAGCTTCTCGTTCCTCTGGTGTGTTAAAGAACACTGCTGTGGCTTCAAATAAACACTGTCACCCACAGTGAAATGCACCTCCTTCATATGTCCATCAGCATGGGTCTTCATGATATGTTGTGTGCTTTCGTCAAATGCCGCATCAACTCCTCCAGCACCTGGTCTATCTCCTCTAAATACTGCTCCACCTGAGAGACGAGTATAGCTGTGACCATAGTGAAATATGTGTGGAGGGTCACACCCATACAAAACTCGAAACGGAGTGGTCTGAGCGGCCGCATGAAAAGATATGTTGTATCAGAACTCTGTCCTTGCCAGCCACTTCGCCCATTGCTTCGGAGTCTTTGAGACAATAACACATATACCTTTGATGCTCTGGTTGACTATCTCTGTTTGGGGATGATATGCGGTGCTCCTCTTCAAATGCGTTCACTGCATCCTGAACCACTTCCTCCAGAAATGGCTAAGAAAGATCCGATCTCGATCAGTCACGTCGTACTTAGGAATCCCATGCAATCTCATTACCTCATCGATGAATGCCGCCGCCACTGTCACTGCGGTATAAGGGCGTCTGAGCGCCACAAAGTATGCATATTTACTGAGCCGATATATCACCATCATGATGACTGAATACCCCTCAGACTTCGGTAGACTATCGAGAAAGTCCGTCGTCAACTCTTCACAGACCCGATCTGGCAAAGATGTGGCCTTTAGCAAACCCCTAGAAGCTGTCATCATGTATTTGTGATGTTGATAGACGTCACATTTTGTCACCATCTCCTCGACATCCTTCCCAATCTTCTCCCAAAATAGCTCGCTAGATAGACACTGATAGGTTTTGAGGACTCTAGAGTGGCCTCCAACCGTGCTACCATGAAACTCTTACAATATAATCGGGATTTGTGTCGAGGTCCTAGGCAAGACTAGCCAACTCTTGTACAAGAGCCGCTGCCCCTCCAATGAATATCCAGGATGTGCTGCTGAGTCCTGTAGTCGTGCAGACCAAATATTTGTCAGATCCTCATCCTTCGCAATCTCCTGCAGTAAGGGCTCCCAATCAAGAACTACTAATACCGATAAGGCGGCTAACTGTGAGTCTATCTTCCGTCGTGATAAAGCATCTGTCACCTTGTTCTCGAGTCTCGACCTGTACCGAATCTCATATTTATATCCAAATAGCTTGGTCAATCACTTCTAATGCTCCTCAATCACCATCTGCTGCCCTAGGAGGTATTTGAGGCTATTTTGATCTGTACATACTATGAAATGACGACCAAGCAAATATGACCTCCACTTCTGCACTGCCAGGACAATGGCCATCAACTTGCGCTCATAGATGGACTTGAGAGCTCTTGCTATCATCACATGTCTGAAGTAGGCCATCGGTCTTTGGTCCTGCATCAGCATGGCATACAATCCATAACCCGAAGCATCCGTCTCCAACACAAAAGGCCGGATGAAGTCTGGATGTTCTAGCACCGACATGCTCGTCATGGCCCTTTTAGGGCCTCAAAAACTTGGGTGGCCTTCTTACCCCATTGGAAGTTGTCCTTCAGCTGCACCGTCAACTGCCAGGCGATGGTGATATACCCTCTAACGAACTTCTTGTAGTAGCATGTTAACCCCAAGAAACCTCTCAATCCCCTCTTGGTGGTAGCGCGTGGCTAATCAACCATGGCCGTAATCTTTGAACTTTTCGTCGATGTCATCTGCAAAAACAACGTGACTCAGATATTCTACACTCTGCTGGCCAAACATGCACTTCTTCTGGTTGGCATAAAGCTGGTGGTGCTGCAGCTCCTGTAGCATGATCAAGTGCTCAGTATGTGCGACCTGACAAGTGGCAGGGGCATTGGTCAAGCCAAAAGGCATGATCAAGAGCTTATAGTGGCCCTCGTGCGTCCTGGAGATAGTCTTGGCCACGTCCTCTTTCATCCGGATCTGATGGTACCTGGATTTCAAGTCGATATTTGAGAAGACCGCTAATCCATGTAGCTCATTCAGTAGATCGTTGATTACATGAATGAGAAACTTGTCTGGCTTCATTTCTTATTCAATGCCATGTAATTGATGTAATTCTCCAACTCACATCTTTTTTCCTCACCAGCAGCACCTGGCTCGAGAAAGGGCTCACACTAGGCTGTATCACATCCGACTGGATCATCTCCGCTATCATTTTCTCAATCTCATCCTTCTGCACTTGTGGGTAGCGGTACAACCGTATGCTGATGGGTAAACAACCCTCACGTAGCATTATGGCAAGCTCGTCGTCTCAGGGAAGAGGGAGCCCACGAGGTGCCTGAAACACACCCTCGAACTGAATTAAAATTTGCTACACCACTGGTGGGATGTCTGGGTCCTGCTCTACCCCTCTATTGCCAGCCCTTGTAGATCTCCCAAGAATCCTCCACCCACAGTCTGGAATGCCCTAGCCATGGTTTGAAGGAAACCTTGGATCGGCATAAGCTAGGGTCCCCCTGAAGTGCCACAACTGTTCCCACATCCTGGAACTTTATCCCCAATAGCTTCTAGTTGGTCCTTGTCTCCTCCAAAGACTTCAACCACCTCATGCCTAAAATAACGTCCGTGCTGTCTAGGTCGAGCGGCAGAAAATCCTCCACAAGCTGTATCACCTAGAGAGTCAAAATCACACCTCGGTATATTCCCCTGCGTTGCTCCACTTGTCATGTCACCATTATCATCCTAAAACTCCCGGTGTCCACTAGCTGCAACCTATGTTGCTCTACCACTCGATTGGAAATAAAATTATGGGTGGCTACACTATCAATCAACACCACAACCTGCTTTGAAATCCTTCCGGTCAACTTCATAGTGTGGTTCGGAGTGAACACAACTATTGAGTTGAGTGACACCTCTACGATGTCCAGATGGGAGTGCTCCTGCTCCTTTGCCTCTTTTTCTTCCCCTCCACAAACTTGTTATCATCATCATCCACTAGTAGTATCTGGAGGGTGCGGTCTCGACGTCAATGTTCAGGAATAAACTTCTCATCACATCGGAAACACAGCCCCTTCAGCCTTCTTATTCTGAATCTTTGCCTCTGTCATGCGTCGGAACTGACCCCTAGGCGGTGCATCGATACCCTTCTTACCAGACCGGGCTTCCCCAATCTGGACTCCTCATGCAGGGGCCCTTTGCCCCACTGAAGGTGCATGACTACGGAACGTGGATCCGCTCCAAGCTCCTTTGGTCCACCGCTCTGCTATTAGTCTGTTCTCCACCATTTGGGGTAGCTCCATCTTGTCTAGCAGACTCGTGGTCTCTGAGGCAGAGCTCAGTCTGAATGTCTGGCTTGAGCCCCTTCATGAATCTCCATCAATGTCGCCTCCGGTATCCCTCGCACGGCCCGAGAGTGCCTTGAACCTCTTTCTGTAGTCTCTAATTCCGCCATCCTGTCAAAGAGTAAGGAGCTGCTTATGTAAATATCCACACTGGTATCTCTAAATCGATCATGTAAGCAGTCCTTAAATTCTTTCCACGACCTCACTGGCTACCACTGTTGCCTCCATTGAAACCATGGCAATGCCTCCACCTCCATACAAACTTCCGTCGCATGCAATTTCTCTAACTCCGTGAAATGGTTCACCATAAAATATCGCTCCACATAATAAACCCATCCTTTAGGATCCTCCCCTTCGAAGTCCGGCATCTTCAGCTTTCTGACACTGCTCTCATGTCCAAATACCCTCTGGACTGCTCTCTTCCTTGGCTGTCCAAAGTGGAATTGTTGATAAGCATTCTGCAGAGCTCCTCCTTCCCACGGGCATCTTCCTACCTCGTTTTCCTAGCCTCCAGCAGCCTACACTGGATCTTCTCCACAACCTGCCAAGTCCCAGGGGTCTCCATCACGATCACAATATCTCCTGAAGTTGTCGCCATCACCCCGTGCTTGGTGGTGAGCTCCGGAAGCCTACACGCACGTGTCGTGGACTTATTGGGCACCGGGGAAGGGGCCGCTGCACCCTGAAAAGTAACCAAGGGCCAGCGCCACATATCTTGGTCGGATCGAGGGTCTAAGGGCCACTGCGGCTGCGTAGGGGGACAGCGAGGCCCACGTGGCTGCGCTGGGGCCCTCACTGCGAGGTTGTTACAGGCTCCTGATGCCCCAGGGTTTTGACGGGGGCTCGCGAGTCCCCTAGCTACTTGACAGAGGCTCATGGGAGTCCAAGGTGATTGCCATAGGCCCGCGAGCCCTGCGGGAGGTCGGAGGCTGCCTCCCCCAGCTAGGTTTTAAGGGCCAGCAGCCATTCCGCATGAGTTTTGTACGCTGGACAAGCCCTCGATGCAGGAAAATTAGGGTTTGGTTTCCATTCTGGCCACTCGTCTCTTTAGGGTGGATCGTCCTCCAAAATCGCATCGTTCCCCATTCTTTTGCGCAGCTCTTGCCGCCTTCGCCCAGGATCCGAGGAATTTGCTTTCAAGTTGTCGTATTTCTACATTTCTGCATCGTGTTATGGCCGACGAACTACTTCCAAGACGACCTTCAACATTGACTCCAAAGAGGAAACCTTCCATTGAGAGATTTTACATCATTTCCCAACTTTTGATTTTGCTCCTTTAGGGTTTCTATCTCCCCTACTTTTTCCTTCAACGCTTCAATTTTCTCCTTAGATCTTGTTTTCGCCGTAATGGATCTTTGCTCTAATACCAATTTGTTTGAAAATATAGGGTTTTGGAAGATGAAAATTTAGATTTTTTTATATATGAGAGTAGTTGAATACAAAGATAAGGGTTTCTTTCAAGAGAACCAGCTCTCCAAGCTTTAGATCTAAGGGTGTGTTTGGTTAGTGGGAAAAGGAAAGAAAAGGAAAGAAATTAAGAAGGAAAATGATTTTCCATTGTTTGGCTTAAAAGAAAAGTGAAAAGAAAAAGAAAATGAAGGAAAAGAGAGGAAAATAAATAGTAAAACTTTTCTTTCAAGTTTTCCCCCCTCTTGACCCAAGGAAAATGAGGGAAAAGAGAGCAAAACTAACTATTCTCACATTCATGCACTTGTGTTTTTTTAACAAATATAATTAGTAGCTATTTTTAATGAATTCATGAATAATTCATGAATTTTCAAAAAATTAGGAATGAATTTTTCAAAAAATCACGAATCATTATCAAAATTTTACACATGAATTATTTAAAATTCGCAAATTATTCAAAACTTGCGAATTTTTCCCGAATTTTTCAAAATAGTATGTGAATAGTTCGATTTTTTTTGAAAATCATGAATGTTTAAAATATTTTTATTCATGAACTTGTTCGAAAAATTAACGAATAATTCATGTAATTTTCGTGTTTTGCTTGAAAAATTCGCGCATTATGCACGAATTTTTCTAATAGCTTGCAAATTATTTCCAACGTTTTCATATAATTTGTAAATTATTTATGTACTATTTAATATCACATTATTTACGAATCATGATATTTGTAGGGTTAGGGAATCATGAGTCTCATTATTACATTATCACATTATTTTCCTTTCAACTTTCTTCAAAATTTTCTTCTTTGGTAACCAAACATGAGAAAGAATCTCATTTCATTTTCATTTCACTTTTCTTTCTTTTTCATTTTCATTTCACTTTTCTTTCATACATTTTCTTTCAATCCAAACACACCCTAAGAGACAACTTAATCTCTTTACTCCTAAGGTTCTACTCTCTACTCTGGGGTTTTCTTCTCAATTCTTGCATAAAAACATTAACTCCCCCAGATACATAAATAGGGCAGATGTGTCCAAAATTATAAAGACCTCCTAGAAATCCAAAACTTCACAAAATACCCAAAACTTCATAAAAATACCCCTGTGCTATTCAGCCACGCCATGATCTGCTCTGCACCGTCGCTTCTGATAGGTTATGATCTCATCAGTTTTACCAAAAATTAATATGATTTTTGGGGTGGTTTTTTTGGGTTAGGGTGATAAATTTTTAAATATGAAGATTGAGGGGTATATTTCTAAATATAACTTTCGAAGTTGTGGGGGGGGTGTATATATAGGGTTAATGTGCCTGAGAACGTGCACATGCAGAATTACATGCGCACGCCCCCTTTGTTCGGCATTTTAAGTATTTTTTTGAATTTTTTTTCAGTAGTTAGATAAACTTGTTATGTAGCTCCCCACAAAATTTCAGGTCAATCCAACGCCGTTTGAGCCTCCGTTCATCGATTTCAAAAACATTGCGCAAAACTGTCCAGAATTCTGGACAGTTTTACACAACGTTTTTGAAATCGATGAACAGAGGCTCAAACGGCGGTGGATTGACCTGAAATTTTGTGGGGAGCTACATAACAAGTTTATCTAACTACTGCAAAAAAAAATTCAAAAAAATACTTAAAAACAGAGGGGGCGTGCGCAGGTAATTCTGCATGCGCACGTTCTTAGGTACATTTTTGCATATATATATATATATATATATATATATATATATATAATAGTCAACCCGTGCCTGCGGGCACGGTTCATTTAAGATTTCCCCCGCGAAATCTTTGTTTCTCAAAAAATTATTAAAATTTATCAGAACAAATTAGCGTAAAAATATTTAGCGGCACAGACGTCTTTACCGTGGGCGCCGTCGGCGCGGAACAACAAATTCGGTGTATGCGCCTTCGACATGAAACAATAAATTCGGTGCGGAACAACAAATTAGCGTAGAACAACAAATTCAGCACGAGCGCCTTCGACGCGAAACAACAAATTAGCGTAAAAAAACCCGTGCCTGCAGGCACGGTTCATTTAAGATTTCACACTGTGAAATCTTTGTTCCCCAAAAAATTATTAAAATTTTAAAGAACAAATTAGAGTAAAAATATTTAGTGGCACGGGGGCCTTTGGCGCGGAACAACAAATTCGGCACCGACGCCTTTGGTGCGGAACAACAAAAAAAGATTTAGCAGGCGCCTTCAGCGCGGAACAACAAATTAGCGGAAAAAAACTTCGCGGGCGCCTTCGGCACGAAACTGGTTCACTAGCTGCTTTCAAAGTTGGACCAAATTTCAAAGCTGGACTAAATTTCAAAGCTCACATTCATGGTTTCAAAGCTTCATCTCAAACTTCCATTTTCCAAGATCAAATCCCAGCTACTCTTTATCTTGTCCTAGTCAGCACTAGAATTCAAAAAAGTTGTGAAATGTATAGTAGACCTAGTCAGCACTAGAATTCAAAAAAGGTGGTCAAATGTATAATAGATATTAAAACCACATGTTCTGAAATGAGTCCCCCCCGCGGGAAAAAATAAAATAAAAATTAAATAAAAAATTAAATAAAAACCACCCAAAAAAGAAAGAAAAGAAAAAAAAGGGTGGGTGTTCGTGTTTGTTTATCATGCAACTTGCAAACCAAGCAGTTCACTGGGAGGTAGGGGGAGTAGACATCGGGTTCATAGCTTCGAACAAAAACATGATCAATTCAACAATCGAACTCTTTTGACTTGAGTCATATTCTGTAGCTAATGCCTGACCCTAGTTTGGTTTGGAAGATCTTGGTAATATGTTTCCTCTTGCTTAATCCCTCTGTTGGCATTCTCGCTTATGTTTATGTTTATGGCTTATCTTATCTTGTTTTTTCGGCCTGCCTTAAAAATATATGGATTTTTGCATATAGTTGTCATATAATATATTATTGTAGCTCCAGCAGCTAGCTACAACAACATCATCATAGCTTTCATCCCACAAAGGATGTCGAATCGTGATCACGGGGTCAGCTTCACGAGGAAACTTAATGTTTGATTTGCTGTCTTTAACATATCAAACTTCTAGCTTTTTAAGCCTTGAACTGAAACTACGAGCAAAATTTGGTTAATTGATTTCTGAGTTGTGCTTTTATCTTGATTCAGAAAAGTGGAACAGGTAGTAGAAGAGGCTGATTCATTGAAAGAAAGCCTAGACAGACTTTCAATCCGCCAACAAAGGCGGATGCAGGAAGCTAGAGAGAGGGCAGAACTAATGGAACGAGCGGTATGTAATATTTCTTCTTGGATAACAGTCAAAAAAATTTTGTTCTCTCTGCTGATGATCTTTCTGGTGCCCAAGCATAAATAATCCTTTAATTATGCCTGTCATTTCAACATGAAAATTTACCCTGTTTGGTTTGGGGCCATGAACTGTACTTCTTTCTAAAACAAGATTCTATATTCAGAATGGAGACGGCGAGCATGTTCTTAGAATTTTTGACGATGAGGCTCGAGCAATGCAGTCGGCCCGTAATTCTCATATAATGCTCGAAGAAGCCTACGCAACTGGAGTAGCTGTCCTTTCCAAATACGCTGAGCAGAGGGATCGTCTTAAGGTAGGCATGGATGATTCAACCTCAACTCATTGTCGTCAGCGTTTCATGCCATTCATTCTATATATAAACGATAGAAACGGTAAAACTGCTAGATGTTGAACACCTTTATTTCCAGTTCGCTGTAACCATGTAGATTTAAAACCTAGAAACTTCAGAGATGGCTTAAAAAAGGAAGGGAAAAAAGTGACAGACAAGGGAGAGATTGCTGTGCTTGTTGCCTACGACGCGTCTGACGCCTTTGGTTCCTTTGCCTAACTTTGTTTTTATCTGAATGTGTGCAGAGAGCGCAAAGGAAAGCTTTGGACATCCTCAACACAGTAGGGTTATCCAACTCTGTACTGAAGCTCATTGAGAGGCGACACCGTGTCGACAAGTGGGTCGCATACGCTGGTATGATAATCACAGTAGTGGTGGTCTACATGTTCTGGAGGTGGACACATTGATCTTTCTGATCGTGTCCCCTTTATGACATACCAGAATTTCATCTACAATCGGAAATGATGTGTGTACATTGAGGTGCAATAATTTCACACTCGTGTTCAAAGATTTTGTAATTCTTGACCCGTGAATACAATGTATTTTAATATGTATTTCACACTCTATGTTCAAAGTAAAGTATAATCAACAATAGCGCAATCACAACAAAAGATTAAATATGTATTTTAATCGTTAGTTGATGATTTAGAAGCAATCTCTATATGGATCTGCATGCTTCATATCTCTTCTCATCGGTCATTTCTGAGTCACATGTTTGTATCATATTGGAACGATTCCACGAGAAAGAGGCGGCGGCAAGATCGTTTTTAGGATCAATGAGATCTCGTATGGAGAGAGATAAGGGAGAAAAACGAGTATTCTTGTATTTAAAAAAATATGGCCAAGTGTTTGTGACGATTGGATTTGAATACCTATTTATAGGTAAAACTAAGGTTCCACGTCACACCTTCAATCTTGACTGTTGGATCACGATCGAGTGGCCACAAGGACGCTCAAGATCTTCAACCCCAACAATCATATAATGTATATCTATGATTTGGGAGAAAATGGAGCTGCTAGCACATGAGGATGGCATTATTGCTGTTGGCCATTTTGGGTTTTACAGTGGGAAAGCATATATGAATGTGGGTTCGGCATGTTCCCCCTGACGAGTCAACCCGTTAAACTGAAACGCTTGGCTGTTGATGCGAGCAGACCCCTTCATGCAGGGGCGGAAATATATGTAAGTTATGAAGGGGCGGAAATATATGTAAGTTGTCCTGGGCAGTTGCTCAGTGTAAGAAAATAAAAGAATTTTGTTTATACTGTCACGCTTCATTCTCCAAAATACACAGAAATACGTATTATCCTGGGTATTCATAAAGAACGAGGAGAGACAATACCGTGGTAGTATTTAGACCCAAGGCTTATTATCACTTTTGCATATTAGGTATTGTTTCTTTAGTTTTGCACTTTAAAGAAAGAAAATCTTATCTTATGTTGTGAAGTACTTTCTACGGGAGAATGCATACCTTTATTTATAGGGAAGAGTTCATAAAAAAGGTGAGATACATAGTTTATGTAGGATACGAAATACTGACCAAATACAAGATAATATAGGGTCTACATGGGCCTATGATGGGCCTACATAATACCATTCATAACACTCCCCCTCATTCAGCCATTAGTGTGAACTCATACTCATGAATACTTCGGGATTCTAAGTATTGTGTGAGCATCACTAGCTACTAGGGGTGGATACTTCGGGATTCAGATTTAATGAGATTTGACTCGTTAAAACCTTTATCTATGGAAAACCCAGTGGAAAAAAACCATAGCTAAGGGAAAAAAAGTACAATTCTCTTTTAACTCCCATTGATTTATACAAGCTCTATGCTTGCAGATCTCTTAGGCATCTCAGACCAATCTTTGGTCTAAAAATTCTGAAAAGTAGACATGGGAAGAGATACTTAGTGAACATATCAGCCAAGTTTTCACTAGATTTTGTTCTTGCTTCACGTCGATCTCGCCATTCTTTTGCATCTCATGTGTCCAGAAGAACTTTGTAGATATGTGCTTTGTCCTGTCGCCTTTGATGTAACCTCCTCGTACCTGGGTTATACAGGCGGTATTATCTTCAAACATGGTGGTTGGCTCAACGTCACCGGTTTTTAATCCAGTCGTGACCAGAATGTGGTGCACAATTGAGCGTAACCAAACGCACTCTCGGCTTGGTTCACTGGAAGCAACAATTAGATATTCTATGGATGCTTATCACATTATATATTTTCTTATAAGAATCTACAGGTCAATGACTCTGATCAAGAATGAGTGGCCCAATTATCTTTGGGACTATCTCACTACCATACAGAGGGAAGATCCACTAGATGGGGAGCCATGGTTCTACAATATCAGGAACATGAAAAATGGAACACATCCAGATGGAATTGACATTGATTCCTGCAATTGATAAGATGGGATGCATGATGCAATCAACTTCACCACCCTCCTAAATGATGACAGGATTGCAATTCTCACCTCTAGCTTTACCTTAAATACTACTCCCATAAAGCATCCAACATAGCCAAAGTGGTTTGTGTCTCTCTCTTTCTATGCCCACGACCAAAACCATGAAACGAATAATATAAATTAGTAATAGTTTCCATCCAAAGCAGATCTAAATTATTAAATTTATTAGCTAAATTTCATCTATTAATTTAAGTAACTTGTAACTTATTTCATTGAGTCCAATTTTTTTGCAGAGTTTATGTTATTATGGTTCTAATCTTACTGTGAAACTCTGATTAATCTAAAACAAAAAGCAATGTAAATTAAATTTTAAGAAGATATACATATGTATTTAATAACTATAAATTATTAAAAGACATCCATTCTCCAATCCAAAATAAACATACAATGTCATTTTTGAAGTCAGCATACAACCTTTCTTCAGGGAATTTCAGGTTATAGAACAAGATGTGTACCATGTTGTTGAATCACCAAAACCGACCCCTTTAACATGAAATCTTTTGATGATAATAGATCCCCTATTGGTCCCAACTCTGGGTACTCTTCCCATTCACCCATCCCCTCTGTTAATTGCATTGTTGGCCCTTTTATTTGCCTCCCTACAATATATAGTGAGTATGCACCAGTCATCAATGATAATGTTGTTATGAAGTCTGTTGAATCATTGACTATTCTCTCTATATAAGTTATTATGCCAGATACACAAAATTTGCTGTGGAAATTTGCCATGAAAACCTCATCAGGACTGCTATCATCAACTGCTACGGTCATGTTACTCGCATTAGAAAAATTACTTTGGCCATCATAACCTTCACTATCCTTTTTAGATGCCAGAAGGAACCTTATTACTGTAACATTGACACATGGATGAATTGCTAATCGTTCTGCGTAAGCCACTGCTTCTCGATCATCTGGGCCTCCAAGAAAGAAAACAACTACATTAAGTACCATCTTCTCATCAGCTGACAATGATAAAGGCATATTAGATATGCCATTACACTTCTTGCCCATGCCACGATCCACCAGAATCCCGACAGAGCAAGGTGCATAGCGAAGCACATTCATATTGAATTCTCTTATGGCTTCTTTTCCAATCCCCATTTTTCCATCAATTTTTGTCTTGCAATGAAATGGTATAATAACCAAGGATGCACACACATCATGCGCTGCATGTTGCACATCTTCATGCATTGTGTCTAAGCAAGAAATAGCTTTTAGCCGGTGAAGATTAATGTTAGTTTCTTTGAAGAATGTGTCAACTATTGGATTTACTTGTTCAACCATATCGCTTGTTATGTTATCATTGTGGGTCTTCTCTTGGAGTTGGTGGTAGAGAATGCTATTGGCTTCATTGCTAGGAAGCTCAATAAGGTGGAGGATGTAAGGAGCAAGACGAGAACTTTCAGTTGGACCGTTAGAGATTTCGATAAGGTCAAGGACTGTCGGGACTTCTTGAGGACAATGCACACAAACCAAGATACGAAGCTCATTTTCAATGTTAAGCCTTTCTAGGACACTGGACTTGAAATGGACAATCTTCCTCTCTCTACGCACGACATAAGAAGCAATTGGGCAGGTGATCACGTTGGTAAATAGAACTGTCATAAGGAGGGCCATGTAATTTTTTTGATCCCATATCCCATGTCTTTTACCAAAAGCGATGACTACAAGATCGAAATGTCCTTTAACATTAAGCAAGAGTCCAAGAGCCAACCCCTCCCGTGCATGCATTTTCAAGCACTTAGCCCCAACAATTGTGCCACCAACCTTGCCAAAAATTCCTAACAAAATGACTCCCATTATGGTTGTCCGAACCTCTGAAATCATTAGCATGCGAAGATCTGTTTGCAACCCAGCGTTCCCAAAATATATCGGCAATATAAAGTTATTCACTACATATGTTAGCCGCTCGACCATTGTCCTCAATGTTGGCCCATCTCTTGGGATCGTCATTCCAAACACAAATGCGATAATCATGGGGTCAATCCTAGCCATGTAGGTAAATTCAGCCAGCCCAAATAGGACAAGGAGCAAAAAGAACACAATATCATCCCCGACTTCATGGCAGTATGCATTCCTTTTGTTTACCCATTTAATTATAGACCTCATTATGTACAAGAATCCGATAAGGACCATCAGTCCTAGTAGATCCAATAGAATCCGTCCAGGTGATTTTAATTTGGTTGTACTTAACAATGTTAGTAAAAAAACACAAGCAACATCTGAGAGGAGTGCAACCGAAAGAGATAGCCTCCCAATTGGGGTTAATGTGAGCTTAAGCTCACTCACCATCCGAATAAGAACTGGACATGCAGTGTTGAAGGTAATGAGAAAGTGGGCAAGGATGAAAATAATCAATTTGTCTCTCTTATGAATCAAGAAACAAACGATTAGACTTGCAATGAGGTTGACAAATCCACAAACTATTGCACTGCCAGTGACAATCGTCATTGCTGAGTGGAAGGTGCGCTTTAGGTACATAACATCGATTTCTAAGCCGACTAAGAACATGAAGATAATTTGAGCAGCGGATGCCATTTTCATCAATATTACTTTTTCCTTGTCCAACAAATTTGCATGGCCAATTATAGTGGGACCAAGGACTATTCCAGCAAGCATTTGAGATACGATGCTTGGTTGACCAAAACGTTTGAGAACTATATGAAGGATGTGTGAGAGGATGAGTAAAAGGAGAATTTCAAAGATTGTGCAAAAGAGTGATACGGCAACAAGATTATTGTAGGATTCTTCACCTAGTTGAAAATGAAGCAAATATTTACCAAGTTCAAAAACTAGAGAAGGGTTTTGATGATCCATTTTAGGGGTAAACTTTCTAATTTTCCTTTCTTGTCACAAATGGATCAAAAGAAGAAAAAGAGAGATGGACAAGAATGAGAATTCACACAAAGGTTCTCCTCTTATATACTTTTTCCTAATTGTTCTATTTTTGGGATGTATGCTGGATCATTCATGATTTATGGCAAAAGTTTCTTGTTACCAGCATATCAATTTGCTTGTAATGATAGGTTTTCTCTAGGAAACTTGAATTTTCAATTATATACTTATTACATTAAGGATTGAAATAGCAAATTATCGTTTTCAATAGTCAAACAATTGTTTTACATTTTTACCTTGCACTAATAGTTTAACTAACTCTCTTATTATAACTAGTTTGGATGATCTTAATATAAAGTTCTAATCTTTCATTTTTTTTTTGAATTTTTTTTCTTTTCAACTAATTGTATTCTTTCTTGCCTAATATTCTTATAATTCTTGTTAACCTATGCATGCATAATCCATGATCGAGGGAACACGTAAGTGCAATTGGAGCTCACTTACATCTATTTGTCTTGAGCTGATGCTATTTGAAGAAGATATTTATTGCGTTCAGAAGGAATTTTTTGTGTGATACAAACTAGAGTATGTTGAACCTAAACCAGTTGTGGCTTAGAGAACTAGTGAGCGGTCACGAAGAATAACCTCCAACATTGATGATGCTTATAAAAGAGATGGTGGAGCAACCCTAATGGTGTATAATGAAATCTTCCTTGATTTGTTCATTTTCTCATTGGAGGTTCGATAGTTAAATTCTTTTTACTTACAAAGTTTTGTCATACACTAAATTAATTGGAAAATATTTTTATAGTTTGAAATATTGCCAATTAGTTATGAACGGCTATATTTTAACAAGAAGATACACGCTTTATAAAGAGTTATGTACACTTGTTACGTTAGAAACTCCAAAATACTCCCATTTTCAATAAAGTGTTGTGGCCTTCTAAGCAATGCTCACATGCTTCATCATTTATATTCCTCACTTATGAAATGATTAGAAAATGTGTTCAATCAAAAGTTAAGTATATTAAAAGTTCTTTTAAATCATGTATGATGATAGTTTTTGAAATATTGTGGTAATTGAATAAACAATCTTTATAAATTATTATACTTAATCAAATTCATATTTGATGTTGTTTTTACTATCATTGTTATGTAAAATACTTATTTGATTATAGTTAGCATGTTAATTGTTAGGGTTGCATTTCTGCTGATATTTGTTGGCATTAGTGGCACTATAGATGGAGAGATCTGTTTGAGGAATCAGAAGTGTTTTTGAGCAGATTGAGCAGTAATGTTGAACATAATGTCGTTCAACAAAATGTTCAACATTCGGGAGCTGGAATTCTTGTTCGTATACAGAAACGCTGCTGTGGTTCCAGATCTGATTTGCTGCCTAAAATGACGGGGATTTCTGAATTGATTGTGGAATATCTGCTTGAGAGATTTTTGGAAAGCCCTTCCTAAATCTGTTGCTAAATTGAAGGGATGTTGGGTTGAAATAGAAAGAGAATATCTCGTAGATTTGTTGGTTGAGAAGAATGTTTGCTGCTGATCTTTTTATTGTTGTTGCTGTTTCCAGAAGATTTGAAAGAATCATTACCTATCTTGGTTCAGTTAATTGTGGGTGAGCTGGAGATATATTTGAAAGCTATTATCTCTTGTTGGTTCGGTTGGAAAGAATCATTTCATATTGTTGATTCGGTTGGAAAGAATCTCGCTCGGTTGGAAAGAATCATTATTGTTGCAATTGAAAATCTGTTGGAGACATAATTGGAAGTTGCTATCTCTCGGGATTTGTTATTGAATTTGTTAGAGAGATTTTCGCCCGCAATTATTGGTTGGAAGATCTTATTGAAGATATTGTGGAACCACTTGTCCGAAGTGATTCCTTAATTTGTGGACTGCCGATTCTGCACGTGATTTTTTGCGAGCGACCTTCCTTATCTACTCCGGTGATTGAGGGGGAGCGTGGATCGAACGGGTGTGCGGTTTTGCGGCGAGGGACGATTTTTGCAAAAACTTGATCGAAGAACTCCGGGAGGAGGCCGACGGCTACGCACGTAGGATCAAGGGAGTTGATCTAGTCGGTTGTGCAAGGGGAGCTTGCGGGCAAGGGGAGCTTGCCAAGAATACTCCATGGGTTGGTAGAGACCACCCATCACGGTTTGTATTGAGGGGGAGGTTGTTCCTCCTAATAGAATCACGATAATTAGTGATTGTAATCATTGATTATTTTAGTGGAGTATTCTGATTTTCTGGGCGTGGCCCCGCAGATGTAGGTGTGCGCACCGAACTGCGTTACCAAGTTTCTTGTGTCACCTTGGTGTTTATGTGTGTTTAATCTTTGTGTTTTTCTATTATTCCTACGTACTGAACTAACAATTGGTATCAAAGCAGGTCACCCATGTTTCTTTGTTAACAAAGAAGGTGTGATCTTGGATTTCAGTACTTGAATCATGGCTACACGAGAAGGTGCCTCCGTTGTTCGTCCTCCTCTGCTCACCGGTACAAACTACACTTACTGGAAGTCTAGAATGCGTATATTCATCAAGTCCATTGATGAGAAGGCCTGGATCGCTGTCGTTGAAGGATGGACACCGCCGATCGAAATTGACAAAGATGGCAAAGAACACCTCAAACCGGCAAGAGACTGGAGTCGGATTGAAGAACATGCGGCCTTGTGCAATTCTAAAGCAACTAATGCTATTTTTTCAGCTGTCGATGAAGAGCAGTTCAAGCTGATCTCCACATGTGAGTATGCCAAAGAAGCATGAGATATTCTCCAGAATGTTCATGAAGGAACAAGTACCGTAAAAGCTTCCAAACTCCAGATGCTAGCTTCTCAGTTTGAAAATCTAAAGATGTATGACAACGAGACTGTTACCGAATTCAATGGGAGGTTGAGAGATATAGCTAATCAGGCCTTCCAACTTGGGAAGAAATATTCACAAAAGAAGTTAGTTGAGAAAACCTTGAGATCTCTTCCAGACAAATTTTCGGCCAAAGTTGCAGCCATTGAGGAGGCCAGAAATACGTCAACCATGAGGCTGGATGAACTTATGGGGTCACTTCAGACCTATGAAATAAATTTGATGCAGAAGAACGTGGACAAAGTAATGGCCCTGGAAAAAGTAATGGCCCTGAAAGTTGAAGCTAGAGAAGTCTCTAAAGAAGATGATGTATCGGGTGTAGATGCGGATATTGCCGTGTTGACTAAAAACATCAGTAGAATGCTGAAGAAGATCAGTAGTAAAGGGAAACAGAAAGGAAAAGGGATGCAGTGTAGAGTATGTAAAGGATTTGGGCATATACAGGCTGAATGTGCAAACACTCTGAAGAAGAAAAAAGGGAAGTCCTCGACCAATACCTGGAGTGAAGATGAGTCTGATAGGAGTGCTGAAGATGAGGAAATCGCCAGAAATTACATTGCCCTGGCAGCCTCTCAGAAGAAGCGACCAGATTACAACACTAGCAGCCATGTTGAATCTGATGTTACAACATTACATACAACATCAGCCAACAAATCAAACAGTGTCAGATCCAGTGTTGCAACATCAGGTTTAACATCATCCGCAACTTCTACAACTGAATCTGAGTCTGAAGTCGATAGCGATGAGGAAGTTAGTGACAATAATATCCGAAAAGCATACCAGATGATGTTTGAGAAGTGGGTGCAAATCTGCAATATCAACAAAGTCTTGAAGGTGGAGAATGACAGACTGAAGAAAGAGAAGGAGGAGGTCAAAATTAAATGTCTGAAAGTTGAGGAAAATTGTAGAGAATTGGAAAGCAACTTCAGAAATGTTCTTCTCAGGGCAGAGAAAGCTGAATGCACATTGGATAAGTGGAATTCTGGGAAAGCAAAGCTGGATGATATCTTGAACATGGGTAAGATTTCAGGAGATCGCACCGGAGTGGGATACAATAGAGGAGCTTTCTATAATGTGTCTACTGAAAGAAGAAGTCAAGTTACCAAAGAACTTGAAAGAATGGGTCAGCACAAGGAGCATGATCAGAAGAAGCAGACTAGAGGCGTAAAAGGTGGTCGTCCTACATGTGCTTACTGCAAGTTCATAGGCCATACAGTGAGAAACTGCTTCAGTCGCATGCGGCATTGGTCAGAAGGAAGAAATGTTAGATACCCTGATATGAAGATGAAGAAGCAATGGGTCAGAAAGTCTGAATTATACAGCAAGAACACTACAGCTTCAGAGAAAGCATTTCATGTTGTGACTAATGTTGTAACATTAGATACAACACAGAACAATGTTGCTGCAGATGTTATGACACCAGACTCGACATCTCCCCTCGACAATCACTGTGAGCAACCTGCGCCAAAGTCTCATGAATCTTCCTCCAGAAATATCAGAGTACTATCTCGCTGCTCTACTCACTGCTCTTCCTCTACCGGTGCCATTGGATCTTCACATGTACCCTCTGTCAACACCGCCGATGTTTTCAATTCTCCAACTACTTTTCGGCCCCTCGGAACTCGACTTCTACCCTGGACATCATTTCATTCGTCACCATACTGTCAGATGTGAGGTATAGTGCTCTCTCTCTCTTATTCTGCTATGTCTGAGATTTTATTTGCTATTAAGAGATACATAGGAGCCTCTGGATGTGTCTCGGTTGAGTCATTCTGATTTTTCGTTTGGAGTTGTTAGGCTAGCTAAAGGGGTGAGAATGTGGAGTCTTTTCTGAATAATTTGGCTGTATTTTTTTGCGGTGATCACTGCTCGGGTTGCTCTAGTAAGGGGGAGAATGTGTTTTGGATTATTGTGGCTCAAAGGGGGAGAATGTGTGCTTGGTTGACGCTTACTTTGGTTTGTGCCACATAATGCCAAAGGGGGAGATTATTAGGGTTGCATTTCTGCTGATATTTGTTGGCATTAGTGGCACTATAGATGGAGAGATCTGTCTGAGGAATCAGAAGTGTTTTTGAGCAGATTGAGCAGTAATGTTGAACATAACGTCGTTCAACAAAATGTTCAACATTCGGGAGCTGGAATTCTTGTTCGTATACAGAAACGCTGCTGTGGTTCCAGATCTGATTTGCTGCCTAAAATGACGGGGATTTCTGAATTGATTGTGGAATATCTGCTTGAGAGATTTTTGGAAAGCCCTTCCTAAATCTGTTGCTAAATTGAAGGGATGTTGGGTTGAAATAGAAAGAGAATATCTCGTAGATTTGTTGGTTGAGAAGAATGTTTGCTGCTGATCTTTTTATTGTTGTTGCTGTTTCCAGAAGATTTGAAAGAATCATTACCTATCTTGGTTCAGTTAATTGTGGGTGAGCTGGAGATATATTTGGAAGCTATTATCTCTTGTTGGTTCGGTTGGAAAGAATCATTTCATATTGTTGATTCGGTTGGAAAGAATCTCGCTCGGTTGGAAAGAATCATTATTGTTGCAATTGAAAATCTGTTGGAGATATAATTGGAAGTTGCTATCTCTCGGGATTTGTTATTGAATTTGTTAGAGAGATTTTCGCCCGCAATTATTGGTTGGAAGATCTTATTGAAGATATTATGGAACCACTTGTCCGAAGTGATTCCTTAATTTGTGGACTGCCGATTCTGCACGTGATTTTTTGCGAGCGACCTTCCTTATCTACTCCGGTGATTGAGGGGGAGCGTGGATCGAACGGGTGTGCGGTTTTGCGGCGAGGGACGATTTTTGCAAAAACTTGATCGAAGAACTCCAGGAGGAGGCCGACGGCTACGCACGTAGGATCAAGGGAGTTGATCTAGTCGGTTGTGCAAGGGGAGCTTGCGGGCAAGGGGAGCTTGCCAAGAATACTCCATGGGTTGGTAGAGACCAACCATCACGGTTTGTATTGAGGGGGAGGTTGTTCCTCCTAATAGAATCACGATAATTAGTGATTGTACTCATTGATTATTTTAGTGGAGTATTCTGATTTTCTGGGCGTGGCCCCGCAGATGTAGGTGTGCGCACCGAACTGCGTTACCAAGTTTCTTGTGTCACCTTGGTGTTGATGTGTGTTTAATCTTTGTGTTTTTCTATTATTCCTACGTACTGAACTAACATTAATTAATGGTCCTTTTGATTTGATCATTATGAGATTATAATTTTCTAATTTGATCTTTATTTAATTTTATTACCAAAAAATTTATATCTAATGTTTATTTTAATATCATTGATATGCAAAACACTTATTTAATTATAATTATTTTATTAAGTATTGGTCCTTTTTATTTGAAATCATCATCTAATTATTTTTTTAATTTTATCTATATTTATCTTTATTATTATAAAATCACCAATCGATGATTGGATCTGTTTATTTTGATCCTCATATTCTAAAATATATAAACTATCGATTTTCAAGTGAACCCAATGGATTTTGCTTGTTTATCTAGTAATTGCAAAAAGTTCTATTACTACAAGATTATTAAATTTGAGATGTGTGAATGAACAAGCAAAACCTTGAGATGAGTGAATGAACAAGCAAAACCCCTTAGATTCACTTGAAAATTGGTGGTTAGTTGTTTTAAAACATGAAGATCAAAATGAATGGACCTGGTCATCGAAAAACATATGAGATGTGGGGTTTTGATGCTATCCAAAGAGAAAATTTTCTCTTATCTGGGTGATGCCCCTTTGTTTCTATAAAAAATTAAGTCTTGGTTTTGATGCTATCCAAAGAGAAAATTTTCTCTTATTTGGGTGATGCCCCTTTGTCTCTATAAAAAATTAAGTCTTTAATGTGTTTTCCTAAACAGAAAAAAATAAGTAAAAGAACAATATGCAATCAAAGAGAAACTAAAGTTTCAAATGATTCTTATTTGGAATTTTTCTTAGCAACTTTATTATTTTGCTTCTCTCATTAATCTTCTTCTCCTCTCAAAACCCTAAATATTGAATGAAAGAGTTTGTGAAAGGGGATCAACGATTATATCATATATTATATTGATGGACTAGATGAAGATAATGAAACTAAAATCGGTTATCGCTTTTAGTTGGGCTACTTGCTATTATGATCGAATATAAATTGGATATGTATTCTAGCATGCATCAAAAAATTAATATAAAGGAAAAAAAACCTTTAACTTACATGTTGTGCAGAAGGAGATGATAATTCAACTTAATATGTTTATATTGGTATTATCAGTAAGTAAAATTATTAATTCATAGTGTTTTACACTTTGAGGTCTGCATTAAGTAATACAAATCATTATACATCTATACCCATTAAGGTATATAATGCGTTAAGAGTATTCTCAAATGGATATATTATACTTATACTCGATGCTTTTTGCTTGATTTAACATATAGTGAAAGATAAAAGATTAAGATAAAAGATGATATCAACATTATCACGCAATTATAAACACCTAGATTTACGTAATGCGAAAAAGTCATACGTCCATGCATGGGTAGTAACAAATATTTTTCACTATATCATATGAGAGATTACAGATTACAAAAGAATAGATATGTAAATCTCATATACTTTCTCTGTGAAAGATAAACTAATAGTCGAGGAAACTTTTGAAAAAAAACTAACGACTCATCCCCTAAAACCCTAAATTTTATATAGGCCATTCTTCCAATACAGAATATATAAAATAACACTCAACATATTAGGGTACAAATCTATTAAGTGCATCACCCAAAAAAATTAGGTCAACGGGCTATGGCCACAAACACATAGGGCCTATCTTGAGATAATATAGAGATGATAAAAAATGAATAAGGTTCAAACCAAGCATTAACACTTACAAACAACAAAATTATATTTTCATGCCTAGAGTATGAAGTTAATTTTAAAGTTTCTTCAAAGATTATAAAGCAATGATTATTACGGCATATATGCATAGTATATCCACTCATTTCAATATCTACGTGGCATACAAGGCTCACATAACTGGGTATTAAGCTTTCAAGTAACTATTTAGGATATAAATTGATTAATGATGAATATGAATTCTTATTGTTTGCCTTTCTCTTAGTTATGATAATCCGCTTTAAAATTATATGTTTGACAATTTTAAACTTACAATAAAAGCTAAAAGGCATGTAAAATAAAACAACCTTATCTAAATACTAAAACATGATATGCTTAGTGTGAAGCTTTTGATTAGGTACTTTATCATTGTGTGGATTCAGGTCAGTTAGACCGGACCCAAATTGCAATCGTAAAGGGTCGTAGGATTAGCCCAATAATAAGAATTTCTGGCTATGGTTTTGGTTTCATATTGGGATTTGTATTAAATGCCATATTGGCATTGGATCAGGAATCCTATGGTGATTAGGATTGCTTGGTGAGAAAGCATCTCATAAACCTATAAACAGAGCCATGAGGCATCTTTTCCCAATGCACTACCATATATCAAAGAACCTCCATTTTAGATAGTTCCTCCATCTACTCTACAATAGTTCCATAGCCATCACACTAGGAGAATTTTGTAAAGATCTAATCTAAGATTCTATTTGCCATTGAGAAGGAGTGTTGTTTCAAGGTGTCTTCTCATCATAGGTATTGATAGAAGAAAGTCTGAAGGACACATCGGACTTGGCAGACGAGGCTGACCTTCGAGACATCGATCGAGCTAATCTAGGAAGAGTGAACTCCGGACCAAGCAGTGGATGCAGATCAAAGATTCAGTCGAACGATCTCTTCAGTGTATACAATACATGAAGCTCGTCAGGGGATCAGATCTGGGTTCTGACCAAATCCCCTCTGATGCTTAAGTCAGGTCGTGACTAAAGTGCTTGATGGAACTGATTCCGACCTGTTGGGAGGTCATTCACTAGTTCTCAGACCAAGCTATATGTATAATGAAATGTATTTGGTGGAGTAGATCTCGAGAGTATAAGAGTACCTAAGTGTCAGATATACGAGATATGTCCATAGCTACCTCTTCATTGGGCTATTTGTAGGCGTGCATTTTGTCAATGCTCTACTCCCAAGACACCCGTGCATTCATGGCATTTATTGCATCCTTATCGTACTGTCTGTATTGATGGCAGGTTTAATGGGCAATCATTGACCGCTCGGATTGAGGAACAGATACCCTAATTGCGGTGCCCGGTAGTCATTCAGCCATTGTAATGAATGATGGAGGGTGACCAGTATGTAAGGGTTCCTGGGCCCGAGTACAGGGCCATACTGGGTCACTCAGCTAGTCGAGGTCAACTCGATGGCCTTTGGGCCTACAAAGAATTGTATTAATGGCCCCCATCGCCCGAGTTAGACTAACGTGGCGGTTAAGATTGGGTGATGTAACATGTAGGGATTGGACTGGCACGACAGTTGAGACGGTGTATTTAATGTTGGTCACCAGAGCTCCATGCCCTAGGACATGGGCACCAAAATGGTACTGAACTTGAAAGGTCCGTGTTGCCAGATGTCAACATGTACTCCATATCAGGTGGTCCAAATTAATGCAGCCACTCACATAAGGTAGGAATTTGGAGAAAGAAGTAAGGCTCCTGCTTTGCATTCAGATAGTTCCATATCCATCTTGCCCCCCGAAAAAGTGTTTGGCCCAAGCCAAAAAGAGGTTGCTTTCGCATGATTTTAGCAAAGTAATTCCTCTCCTTTGTTAACGTTCCTCCCCTTGTCGTTTGGTCAACATGTTAAGAATCAAGGACACGCCGGCCTCTGGAGATGTCGGAGCAATGCCGAGGGCTGTGCAACCCGTAGGGTCGGATGAAGCTTCTGCGAAGGGGAAAGGCTTGCTCATCGGCTGTTCATGGGAACCATTCAGGGATGATGGGTCCTCTGTGCCTCAGGAGGTCTGAAGTGTTGCCTCTTCTGTCTTTTATTCTGTGGTGTGTAAGATCCAGGCCAAATAACTCTCTTATCCTTATGGGGTTCGGGTCCCCTTTTATGACAAGAGGATTTGTTCCACTTGAAAGTGCGAAATCGATGTCTATTCGAAGATGCCTGCTCTATCCTTTCATTCTCAAAATCTTGGGCTCTCTGGGGCTTTCCATTTGTTAATTAACACCCAATTCTATTTCTCCTTTGGTCGACTTTATCATGCTTTGCTAGTTGCACGGGGTTGAGCCGACTTTATCATGCTTTGCTAGTTGCACGGGGTTGAGCCGACTTTGCAGCTCTTTCTTTTCTTTTTCAAAGTGAGGCTTCCCCCTTCGGGTGTGTGGCATCATATCTCTGCCAGGAGGGGGCAAGAACCTCCTCATTGGCCTTTCCGGTAACATCTGTGATTGGAGGGAACACTTCGTGTTCGTCACCTGTAATGCCCCTGTGTGTGAAGTACTGTTTGTACATATAGTGGCAATACATATTTGTATGTAGCTAAATGTATGTTAGTATCCTTAATGTAAGTGTAGCTATTTGTATGACAACTAGTGTGTCTATTTGTGTATATGTATTGGATGGCGTAATATGTAATTTACTTCCAAGTTCAAGGGTGTTTGTGTAGGAATGCTTTGGAGTTGCATGGTTGTAATTATAGTCCCATGTTAAACGGCTATTGTATGGGAATTAATGGGATGACATCCCATGTAATTCAATACCGATGGCATAGGAAATTTCCCATTATTTTCTATGTTTGTGTTTGTGCATATATCCTAAGCTTCCAATTTTGAATTAACACATGCACACACAACACACTGTCGGCCATCGAAGAATTTGTTGTCGTATTCTCGCAGTCTCATGAACTGGAAGAAAGCTTCAATGGTTATTTGTTGCCCACCGGTCGAAACCTTGAAGCCTTTCCGCTGCCTAATGATGGAGACGAAGTCGATGCACACCGATTGCATGATGAAGAAGATCAGCCATCAGCTGGTTAGTTGGTTGATTGATGATGCATTACCCGTTAAACTCCAACAATAAACGAATGGCATTATTGCTGTTGGCCAATTTGGGTTTTACAGTGGTAAAGCATATATGAATGTGGGTTGGGCATGTTCCCCCTGATGAGTCAACCAGTTAAACTCCAACAATAAACGAAAGGTGTATCACATTATCGATTTGTAGAACCAAAAACTACTTCATAGTATGATTGTTAGGAAAGCCTGGCCGTTGATGCGAGCAGACCCCTTCATGTAGTGGCAGAACTATGTGTAAGTTGTCCTGGTCAGTTGCTCAGTGTAAGAAAATAAAAGAATTTTGTTTATACTGTCATGCCTCATTCTCTAAAATATGCGGAAATACGTACTATCCCGGGTATTCATAGATAACGAGGAGAGACAATGCCGTGGGATTATTTAGACCCAGGGCATTAACCCATTGACTATAAATACAACACAATGTAAATCGCATATAATAATATAAACCTTCAGGCCACTATATGGAGGGATGATAGATGTGAGACAAAAGAAATAAAGTACATTTTTTAAAAATAGAGAAAGATCGCAGTCACAACACGGATTCACATACATACATACATACACATATATATGTATATATATATATATATAACATTTGACAACTGTTTTTGAATCCTAGGGCTGACCATGGCAATCTGATTAGGACAAACAGGTTGATAGAAAGATGGTTGAGATTTAATCTTGGGAAGTCAACCGTTAAGTTGAGAGTTTGTGAAAATTTTGGTAGTGAAAACTTTTATATTTTGGAGGAACTTTTTGGAGAAATAAATCTTCATTTAGTTTTTTGAAATTCAAGATCTTTGAATTTAAGAGGTCTTGTAAGTTGAACAGCCATGCCTTTATATGATTTAATTTACAATATTTATAACAAAAATAAGGAAAAGTAATATTATCAATGAATTATATATTGCATATTCAAATCATCATTATCTATCCAGTCATTTGACTTCATCGAGAAGAAATTAATACACTCACAAATGGGATAACACAATCTTAAGTGAACCGTGCCCAGGGCACAGGTTATGCGTCTAAGGCGCCCGTGGGCACGGGTTATGCACCGATGGCGCCCACGCTAAATCTTTTACACTAATTTGTTATTCCACACCGAATTTGTTGTTCTACGCTAATTTGTTGTTCCGTGTCGAAGGCGCCCGTGTCGAATTTGTTGTTATGTGTCGAAGGCACCTGCGCCGAATTTGTTGTTCCGTGTCGAAGGCGCCTGTGCCGCTAAATATTTTTACACTAACTTGTTGTTCTTTTAAATTTTGGCTGTGAAAATATTTTTTTAGGGAACAAAGATTTTGCGGGGAAAAATCTTAAGCGAACCCTACTCGCAGGCATGGGTTATGACTTATATATATATATATGAAACAAAGAGTACATCTGATATTTTCCAGAAAGTTTACAATTGGAAAACCGAGAAAACTGAATACATTAGAAAATTCAAATAAAACTACAAATAGCCACAACCGAAAGGTACAAGAGGGTCAACCTAAGTGAGATCCCCGACCAACAAAAAGGAGACAGAGAACTGTGTCCACACACCTGGTACAACTCACTCCCTAATCTACCCATGTGAACTCAGCTTCACGTAATCACCCTCCAAGGGCTCCATCTCCAACTCGAACTTTGAATAGTTTCCTGATTATGTTCCTGCTCTGTCATCTCAGACTCTAATCCTAGGAAAAAGGGGAGGGACATGTCAATGCGTGCACAGTAAGAAACTAACAATCCTAGGCTGGTATGCTAGTCTTAAAATTGTTCTACCTCACTAAGGCGGATTTTGATGAGTGTTTATTGTATATAATTTCTCTCCTTTTTCATACATGTTTTACATCATTTATTTCTCCGTTTCCCCCCTGTTTTACCTGTTTTGTTTCCTCTTTTTCTTTTATGGTCACTCCTATGCTTTGCAGGACATACATGCTAATTAGGGACCATATGGCGTGCATAAGGCACGAAAAGGCGAAAGAAGAGGAGCCGCGAGATCAAAATGTGCAAAAAGGGGAAGTAAAGGAGGAACTGTGATACACACGGCCGCGTCGATTCGAATCGCCTGTGTGATCACGACTCCCAATTGAAGGAGAACCTAATTCCACGAGGCCACGCCACCATGCACCAAACGGTCGCGTCAACAAGCTCCAGAACCTAACTCCATGTTGTAGCGCAAAAGATATCCAAATGGTTACGTCGCTGGGGAGAAAGTTGAAGATTTGCAATCGACACAACCACATGACAAAAGACGATGCAGACACGTAATCTCGAAGAGCTGAAGACCAAACGACCGCTCTACACGACCGTTTTGAAGAAGACGCAGGCGTCGAAGCCGAATTCGATGTGGCCGCATCCCTAGCAATGCGACCGCGTGGCTGCAGCCTCCACGCCCCCAAACTTTCACAATGGGACGATGCAACCACGTCGTTTTCGATGGGTTGCGTCGAATAGGATTTCTGCACGACTCTGGGTGCCGCCAAGAGTTAGTTGGGAGGCTTTTTGGTCTTTTGGGAAGTTGTATAAAATCTCATCTTCATCCCTGAGCGAACCCATCTCGTTTTAGCTATTTTCTAGAGTTTTTTGAGGTTTTGTAAGAGATTTCTTACTCTTTTATTCTGCAATATTATTTGTATTAATTAGTTACGCTTGTATTAGATTAGATTTACTTAATAGAAGTTTTTCCTTTGTTATTGATATTGTCTATTTTCCATCTCTTGTGTTTATAAACTGAATCCATGGCTTTTCCTCATTGAATCTATGGTTGAAATCACTTCTATTGTAATGGGTAGTGAGTAGATTTCACCTAGGGCAATGGGTTGAACCCCATTTGATTAGGGCCATGAGTTGGATGAACATTTGATTAGATTGCTGGGTTAGTTGAGAAATTGGGATATATTGGGATGCCAATTATCATCGTAGATTCGACCCCCTCCCATGTGGGTGATCGGATTGGTCGTCGGCGAGAGTCGTGACCAATCCGGGGTTCGATCCCTACGATGATTCATACTATCGGTGTGACCGGCGAGAGTCATGCACCGATTAGAACCCTCCTAATATAGGTCCAATCCTCGAACGCAACTGTGGTCGGGAGGAAGATTGGGAACATTCGTCGAGCGTAATCCGCCTGACATATACCAATGTATCGGCAAGATTTGGCATCCGTATAGGTTAGGATAGGCCTATCACAGTATCGCGAGAGTGTGGGGGTAGGAGATAACATAAGGAAATATCATATCATGCACCAAGAGAGTGGGGGGTAGGAGAATGCCCTTAGGTTAGTCTACCTCTCCTAAGTCCCAATGAACCCAACAATCGATCATCTATTAATCCAACCTTAACCCTAGTTCAATGGCAGGGATACCGTAAGCCATATAGCTTTTATCCACTGATTTCACTTTTTTTGTTCTCTCATCGACCACCATTCAATAGCGTAGCTTTCGAACGAAGAACAAAAATTGGTACTCAACGAACGCCTCCCTGTGTTCGACCCGTTAGCGCTACACGACACCGTGTGCTTACGGCATAATTTTTATTAGCTGCGAGAGAGCGGACAACACACTATTTAGAATGGTTAGGATTCCTACCTCAAAACCCCTTCTTTCTTCAAGCTCTAGCCTTCCACCTAGGCCCTTTTCCTCCAAAATATTTTCTCCTTCAAGTTCTAACCTTCTTTAAGCTCCAAGTGTACTAAGGGTGTAATGAGGTCAAAGGGGTCGTAAGAGGCGGTGGTGGGATAGGTGGTGACCGGCCATGGAGGAGGGAGGAGTAGAGTAATGTGGATGAAAAATAATTTGGCTTTCACCTTTTTATTTTTTATTTTTTATTTTTCTTTTCTTTGCCTTTTTCTTTTTATTTTTCTCGTTTAAATCTCATCCCAAATCCTCATCATCCTAAAAAGGCTAAGAGGGTGCATGTGTGTGCAAAGGTGGCATGTTTTGGTGTAAATGGTTTTAGAAAGTGACATATAAAAGGCTAATGTGGCATGCATACAAAAATCAAGTTTTTCTAATTTTTTGGAAAAGAAAAATACACTAATATCACTAGTAGTTATACTTATCAATGTATCTCATCAAATGCCTTCACATTATTATTACTAATAATGATTTAAAAATATCTAAAAAGAGATTTATTTTTATAATAAATTTAGAAAAATTAGGAAAAATCTCCAGAAATACACAAAAATGTACGCAAATAAATACGATCAAAAATACGTAGCATAATACTCGTATACAAGAAAACAGAGTATAACATATACTGTATAAGCACCATCTCTATGGCCCATTGGTTAAGGCATTGGAATGCAGAACAAGAAAATGTGGGTTCGATTTGCTGGAGAAGTTTTTTTATTCATTGCTTGTTATCACTTTTGCATATTAGATATTGTTTCTTTAGTTTTGCACTTTAAAGAAAGAAAATCCATCTTATGTTGCGAAGTACTTTCTAAGGGAGAATGCATACCTTTATTTATAGGGAAGAGTTCATAAAAAGGTGAGATACATAGTTTATATAGGATACGAAATACTGATCCAATACAAGATAATATATGGTCTACATGGGCCTATGATGGGCCTACATAATACCATTCATAACACTCCCCCTCATTCAGCCATTAGTGTGAACTCATACTCATGAATACTTCGGGATTCTAAGTATTGTGTGAGCATCACTAGCTACTAGGGGTGGATACTTCGGGATTCAGATTTAATGAGATTTGACTCGTTAAAACCTTTATCTATGGAAAACCCAGTGGAAAAAAACCATAGCTAAGGGAAAAAAAGTACAATTCTCTTTTAACTCCCATTGATTTATACAAGCTCTATGCTTGCAGATCTCTTAGGCATCTCAGACCAATCTTTGGTCTAAAAATTCTGAAAAGTAGACATGGGAAGAGATACTTAGTGAACATATCAGCCAAGTTTTCACTAGATTTTGTTCTTGCTTCACGTCGATCTCGCCATTCTTTTGCATCTCATGTGTCCAGAAGAACTTTGTAGATATGTGCTTTGTCCTGTCGCCTTTGATGTAACCTCCTCGTACCTGGGTTATACAGGCGGTATTATCTTCAAACATGGTGGTTGGCTCAACGTCACCGGTTTTTAATCCAGTCGTGACCAGAATGTGGTGCACAATTGAGCGTAACCAAACGCACTCTCGGCTTGGTTCACTGGAAGCAACAATTAGATATTCTATGGATGCTTATCACATTATATATTTTCTTATAAGAATCTACAGGTCAATGACTCTGATCAAGAATGAGTGGCCCAATTATCTTTGGGACGATCTCACTACCATACAGAGGGAAGATCCACTAGATGGGGAGCCATGGTTCTACAATATCAGGAACATGAAAAATGGAACACATCCAGATGGAATTGACATTGATTCCTGCAATTGATAAGATGGGATGCATGATGCAATCAACTTCACCACCCTCCTAAATGATGACAGGATTGCAATTCTCACCTCTAGCTTTACCTTAAATACTACTCCCATAAAGCATCCAACATAGCCAAAGTGGTTTGTGTCTCTCTCTTTCTATGCCCACGACCAAAACCATGAAACGAATAATATAAATTAGTAATAGTTTCCATCCAAAGCAGATCTAAATTATTAAATTTATTAGCTAAATTTCATCTATTAATTTAAGTAACTTGTAACTTATTTCATTGAGTCCAATTTTTTTGCAGAGTTTATGTTATTATGGTTCTAATCTTACTGTGAAACTCTGATTAATCTAAAACAAAAAGCAATGTAAATTAAATTTTAAGAAGATATACATATGTATTTAATAACTATAAATTATTAAAAGACATCCATTCTCCAATCCAAAATAAACATACAATGTCATTTTTGAAGTCAGCATACAACCTTTCTTCAGGGAATTTCAGGTTATAGAACAAGATGTGTACCATGTTGTTGAATCACCAAAACCGACCCCTTTAACATGAAATCTTTTGATGATAATAGATCCCCTATTGGTCCCAACTCTGGGTACTCTTCCCATTCACCCATCCCCTCTGTTAATTGCATTGTTGGCCCTTTTATTTGCCTCCCTACAATATATAGTGAGTATGCACCAGTCATCAATGATAATGTTGTTATGAAGTCTGTTGAATCATTGACTATTCTCTCTATATAAGTTATTATGCCAGATACACAAAATTTGCTGTGGAAATTTGCCATGAAAACCTCATCAGGACTGCTATCATCAACTGCTACGGTCATGTTACTCGCATTAGAAAAATTACTTTGGCCATCATAACCTTCACTATCCTTTTTAGATGCCAGAAGGAACCTTATTACTGTAACATTGACACATGGATGAATTGCTAATCGTTCTGCGTAAGCCACTGCTTCTCGATCATCTGGGCCTCCAAGAAAGAAAACAACTACATTAAGTACCATCTTCTCATCAGCTGACAATGATAAAGGCATATTAGATATGCCATTACACTTCTTGCCCATGCCACGATCCACCAGAATCCCGACAGAGCAAGGTGCATAGCGAAGCACATTCATATTGAATTCTCTTATGGCTTCTTTTCCAATCCCCATTTTTCCATCAATTTTTGTCTTGCAATGAAATGGTATAATAACCAAGGATGCACACACATCATGCGCTGCATGTTGCACATCTTCATGCATTGTGTCTAAGCAAGAAATAGCTTTTAGCCGGTGAAGATTAATGTTAGTTTCTTTGAAGAATGTGTCAACTATTGGATTTACTTGTTCAGCCATATCGCTTGTTATGTTATCATTGTGGTTCTTCTCTTGGAGTTGGTGGTAGAGAATGCTATTGGCTTCATTGCTAGGAAGCTCAATAAGGTGGAGGATGTAAGGAGCAAGACGAGAACTTTCAGTTGGACCGTTAGAGATTTCGATAAGGTCAAGGACTGTCGGGACTTCTTGAGGACAATGCACACAAACCAAGATACGAAGCTCATTTTCAATGTTAAGCCTTTCTAGGACACTGGACTTGAAATGGACAATCTTCCTCTCTCTACGCACGACATAAGAAGCAATTGGGCAGGTGATCACGTTGGTAAATAGAACTGTCATAAGGAGGGCCATGTAATTTTTTTGATCCCATATCCCATGTCTTTTACCAAAAGCGATGACTACAAGATCGAAATGTCCTTTAACATTAAGCAAGAGTCCAAGAGCCAACCCCTCCCGTGCATGCATTTTCAAGCACTTAGCCCCAACAATTGTGCCACCAACCTTGCCAAAAATTCCTAACAAAATGACTCCCATTATGGTTGTCCGAACCTCTGAAATCATTAGCATGCGAAGATCTGTTTGCAACCCAGCGTTCCCAAAATATATCGGCAATATAAAGTTATTCACTACATATGTTAGCCGCTCGACCATTGTCCTCAATGTTGGCCCATCTCTTGGGATCGTCATTCCAAACACAAATGCGATAATCATGGGGTCAATCCTAGCCATGTAGGTAAATTCAGCCAGCCCAAATAGGACAAGGAGCAAAAAGAACACAATATCATCCCCGACTTCATGGCAGTATGCATTCCTTTTGTTTACCCATTTAATTATAGACCTCATTATGTACAAGAATCCGATAAGGACCATCAGTCCTAGTAGATCCAATAGAATCCGTCCAGGTGATTTTAATTTGGTTGTACTTAACAATGTTAGTAAAAAAACACAAGCAACATCTGAGAGGAGTGCAACCGAAAGAGATAGCCTCCCAATTGGGGTTAATGTGAGCTTAAGCTCACTCACCATCCGAATAAGAACTGGACATGCAGTGTTGAAGGTAATGAGAAAGTGGGCAAGGATGAAAATAATCAATTTGTCTCTCTTATGAATCAAGAAGCAAACGATTAGACTTGCAATGAGGTTGACAAATCCACAAACTATTGCACTGCCAGTGACAATCGTCATTGCTGAGTGGAAGGTGCGCTTTAGGTACATAACATCGATTTCTAAGCCGACTAAGAACATGAAGATAATTTGAGCAGCGGATGCCATTTTCATCAATATTACTTTTTCCTTGTCCAACAAATTTGCATGGCCAATTATAGTGGGACCAAGGACTATTCCAGCAAGCATTTGAGATACGATGCTTGGTTGACCAAAACGTTTGAGAACTATATGAAGGATGTGTGAGAGGATGAGTAAAAGGAGAATTTCAAAGATTGTGCAAAAGAGTGATACGGCAACAAGATTATTGTAGGATTCTTCACCTAGTTGAAAATGAAGCAAATATTTACCAAGTTCAAAAACTAGAGAAGGGTTTTGATGATCCATTTTAGGGGTAAACTTTCTAATTTTCCTTTCTTGTCACAAATGGATCAAAAGAAGAAAAAGAGAGATGGACAAGAATGAGAATTCACACAAAGGTTCTCCTCTTATATACTTTTTCCTAATTGTTCTATTTTTGGGATGTATGCTGGATCATTCATGATTTATGGCAAAAGTTTCTTGTTACCAGCAGATCAATTTGCTTGTAATGATAGGTTTTCCCTAGGAAACTTGAATTTTCAATTATATACTTGTTACATTAAGGATTGAAATAGCAAATTATCGTTTTCAATAGTCAAACAATTGTTTTACCTTTTTACCTTGCACTAATAGTTTAACTAACTCTCTTATTATAACTAGTTTGGATGATCTCAATATAAAGTTCTAATCTTTCATTTTTTTGAATTTATTTTTTTTCTTTTCAACTAATTGTATTCTTTCTTGCCTAATATTCTTATAATTCTTGTTAACCTATGCATGCATAATCCATGATTGAGGGAATCAGTAATTGCAATTGGAGCTCACTTACATCTATTTGTCTTGAGCTGATGCTATTTGAAGAAGATATTTATTGCGTTCAGAATGAATTTTTTGTGTGATACAAACTAGAGTATGATGAACCTAAACCAGTTGTGGCTTAGAGAACTAGTGAGCGGTCACGAAGAATAACCTCCAACATTGATGATGCTTATAAAAGAGATGGTGGAGCAACCCTAATGGTGTATAATGAAATCTTCCTTGATTTGTACATTTTCTCATTTGAGGTTCGATAGTTAAATTTTTTTAACTTACAAAGTTTTGTCATACACAAAATTAATTGGAAAATATTTTTATAGTTTGAAATATTGCTAATTAGTTATGAACGGCTATATTTTAACAAGAAGATACACACTTTATAAAGAGTTAGGTACACTTGTTACGTTAGAAACTCCAAAATACTCCCATTTTCAAAAAAGTGTTGTTGCCTTCTAAGCAATGCTCACATGCTTCATCATTTATATTCCTCACTTACGAAATGATTAGAAAATGTGTTCAATCAAAAGTTAAGTATATTAAAAGTGCTTTTAAATCATGTATGATGATAGTTTTTGAAATATTGAGGTAATTGAATAAACAATCTTTATAAATTATTATACTTAATCAAATTCATATTTGATGTTGTTTTTACTATCATTGGTATGTAAAATACTTATTTGATTATAGTTAGCATGTTAATTAATGGTCCTTTTGATTTGATCATTATAAGATTATAATTTTCTAATTTGATCTTTATTTAATTTTATTACCAAAAAATTTATATCTAATGTTTATTTTAATATCATTGATATGCAAAACACTAATTTAATTATAATTATTTTATTAATTATTGGTCCTTTTTATTTGAAATCATCATCTAATTATTTTTTTAATTTTATCTATATTTATCTTTATTATTATAAAATCACCAATCGACGATTGGATCTGTTTATTTTGATCCTCATATTCTAAAATAAATTAACTATCGATTTTCAAGTGAACCCAATGGATTTTGCTTGTTCATCTAGTAATTGCAAAAAGTTCTATTACTACAAGATTATTAAATTTGAGATGGGTGAATGAACAAGCAAAACCTTGAGATGAGTGAATGAACAAGCAAAACCCCTTAGATTCACTTGAAAATTGGTGGTTAGTTGTTTTAAAACATGAAGATCAAAATGAATGGACCGGATCATCAAAAAACATATGAGATGTGGGGTTTTGATGCTATCCAAAGAGAAAATTTCTCTTATCTGGGTGATGCCCCTTTGTCTCTATAAAAAATCAAGTCTTGGTTTTGATGCTATCCAAAGAGAAAATTTTCTCTTATCTGGGTGATGCCCCTTTGTCTCTATAAAAATTAAGTCTTTAATGTGTTTTCCTAAACAGAAAAAAATAAGTAAAAGAACAGTATGCAATCAAAGAGAAACTGAAGTTTCAAATGATTCTTATTTGGAATTTTTCTTAGCAACATTATTATTTTGCTTCTCTCATTAATCTTCTTCTCCTCTCAAAACCCTAAATATTGAATGAAAGAGTTTGTGAAAGGGGATCAACGATTATATCATATATTATATTAATGGACTAGATGAAGATAATGAAACTAAAATCGGTTATCGCTTTTAGTTGGGCTAATTGCTATTATGATCGAATATAAATTGGATATGTATTCTAGCATGCATCAAAAAATTAATATAAAGGAAAAAAACCTTTAACTTACATGTTGTGCAGAAGGAGATGATAGTTCAACTTAATATGTTTATATTGGTATTATCAGTAAGTAAAATTATTAATTCATAGTGTTTTACACTTTGAGGTCTGCATTAAGTAATACAAATCATTATACATCTATACCCATTAAGGTATATAATGCGTTAAGAGTATTCTCAAATGGATATATTATACTTATACTCGATGCTTTTTGCTTGATTTAACATATAGTGAAAGATAAAAGATTAAGATAAAAGATGATATCAACATTATCACGCAATTATAAACACCTAGATTTACGTAATGCGAAAAAGTCATACGTCCATGCATGGGTAGTAACAAATATTTTTCACTATATCATATGAGAGATTACAGATTACAAAAGAATAGATATGTAAATCTCATATACTTTCTCTATGAAAGATAAACTAATAGTCGAGGAAACTTTTGAAAAAAAAACTAACGACTCATCCTCTAAAACCCTAAATTTTATATAGGCCATTCTTCTAATACAGAATATATAAAATAACACTCAACATATTAGGGTACAAATCTATTAAGTGCATCACCCAAAAAAAATTAGGTCAACGGGCTATGGCCACAAACACATAGGGCCTCTCTTGAGATAGTATAGAGATGATAAAAAATGAATAAGGTTCAAACCAAGCATTAACACTTACAAACAACAAAATTATATTTTCATGCCTAGAGTATGAAGTTAATTTTAAAGTTTCTTTAAAGATTATAAAGCAATGATTATTAAGGCATATATGCATAGTATATCCACTCATTTCAATATCTACGTGGCATACAAGGCTCACATAACTGGGTATTAAGCTTTCAAGAAACCATTTAGGATATAAATTGATTAATGATGAATATGAATTCTTATTGTTTGCCTTTCTCTTAGTTATGATAATCCGCTTTAAAATTATATGTTTGACAATTTTAAACTTACAATAAAAGCTAAAAGGCATGTAAAATAAAACAACCTTATCTAAATACTAAAACATGATATGCTTAGTGTGAAGCTTTTGATTAGGTACTTTATCATTGTGTGGATTCAGGTCAGTTAGACCGGACCCAAATTGCAATCGTAAAGGGTCGTAGGATTAGCCCAATAATAAGAATTTCTGGCTATGGTTTTGGTTTCATATTGGGATTTGTATTAAATGCCATATTGGCATTGGATCAGGAATCCTATGGTGATTAGGATTGCTTGGTGAGAAAGCATCTCATAAACCTATAAACAGAGCCATGAGGCATCTTTTCCCAATGCACTACCATATATCAAAGAACCTCCATTTTAGATAGTTCCTCCATCTACTCTACAATAGTTCCATAGCCATCACACTAGGAGAATTTTGTAAAGATCTAATCTAAGATTCTATTTTCCATTGAGAAGGAGTGTTGTTTCAAGGTGTCTTCTCATCATAGGTATTGATGGAAGAAAGTCCGAAGGACACAGCGGACTTGGCAGACGAGGCCGACCTTCGAGACGTCGATCGAGCTAGCTCTAGGAAGAGCGAACTCAGGGTCAAGCAGTGGATGCAGAGTAAAGATTCAGTCGAACAATCTCTTCAGCGATATACAAGAGATGAAGCTCGTCAGGGGGTCAGATCTGGGTTCTGACCAAATCCCCTCTGATGCTTAAGTCAGGTCGTGACTAAAGTGCTTTATGAAACTGATTCCGACCTGTTGGGAGGTCATTCACTAGTTCTCAGACCAAGCTATATGTATAATGAAATGTATTTGGTGGAGTAGATCTCGAGAGTATAAGAGTACCTAAGTGTCAGAAATACGAGATCTGTCCATAGCTACCTCTTCATTGGGCTATTTGTAGGCGTGCATTTTGTCAATGCTCTACTCCCAAGACACCCGTGCATTCATGGCATTTATTGCATCCTTATCGTACTGTCTGTATTGATGACAGGTTTAATGGGCAATCATTGACCGCTCAGATTGAGGAACAGATACCCTAATTGTGGTGCCCGGTAGTCATTCAGCCATTGTAATGAATGATGGAGGGTGACCCGTATGTAAGGGTTCCTGGGCCCGAGTACAGGGCCATACTGGGTCACTCAGCTAGTCGAGGTCAGCTCGATGGCCTTTGGGCCTACAAAGAATTGTATTAATGGCCCCCATCGCCCGAGTTAGACTAATGTGGCGGTTAAGATTGGGTGATGTAACATGTAGGGATTGGACTGGCACGACAGTTGAGACGGTGTATTTAATGTTGATCACCAGAGCTCCATGCCCTAGGACATGGGCACCAAAATGGTACTGAACTTGAAAGGTCCGTGTTGCCAGATGTCAAGATGTACTCCATATCGGGTGGACCAAATTAATGCAGCCACTCACATAAGGTAGGAATTTGGAGAAAGAAGTAAGGCTCCTGCTTTGCATTCAGATAGTTCCATATCCATCTTGCCCCCCGAAAAAGTGTTTGGCCCAAGCCAAAAAGAGGTTGCTTTTGCATGATTTTAGGAAAGTAATTCCTCTCCTTTGTTAACGTTCCTCCCCTTGTCGTTTGGTCAAAAAGTTGAGAATCAAGGACACGCCGGCCTCTGGAGATGTCGGGGCAACGCCGAGGGCTGTGCAACCCGTAGGGTCGGATGAAGCTTCTGCGAAGGGGAAAGGCTTGCTCATCGGCTGTTATGGGAACCATTCAGGGATGATGGGTCCTGTGTGCCTCAGGAGGTCTGAAGTGTTGCCTCTTCTGTCTTTAATTCTGTGGTGTGTAAGATCCAGGCCAAATAACTCTCTTATCCTTATGGGGTTCGGGTCCCCTTTTATGACAAGAGAATTTGTTCCACTTGAAAGTGCGAAATCGATGTTTATTCGAAGATGCCTGCTCTATCCTTTCATTCTCAAAATCTTGGGCTCTATGGGGCTTTCCATTTGTTAATTAACACCCAATTCTATTTCTCCTTTGGTCGACTTTATCATGCTTTGCTAGTTGCACGGGGTAGAGCCGACTTTGCAGCTCTTTCTTTTCTTTTTCACAATGAGGCTTCCCCCTTCGGGTGTGTGGCATCATATCTCTGCCAGGAGTGGGCAAGAACCTCCTCATTGGCCTTTCCGGTAACATATGTGATTGGAGGGAACACTTCGTGTTCGTCACCTGTAATGCCCATGTGTGTGAAGTACTGTTTGTACATATAGTGGCAATACATATTTGTATGTAGCTAAATGTATGTTAGTATCCTTAATGTAAGTGTAGCTATTTGTATGACAACTAGTGTGTCTATTTGTGTATATGTATTGGATGGCGTAATATGTAATTTACTTCCAAGTTCAAGGGTGTTTGTGTAGGAATGCTTTGGAGTTGCATGGTTGTAATTATAGTCCCATGTTAAACGGCTATTGTATGGGAATTAGTGGGATGACATCACATGTAATTCAATACCGATGGCATAGGAAATTTCCCATTATTTTCTATGTTTGTGTTTGTGCATATATCCTAAGAGTCCAATTTTGAATTAACACATGCACACACAACACACTATCGGCCATCGAAGAATTTGTTGTCGTATTCTCGCAGTCTCATGAACTGGAAGAAAGCTTCAATGGTTATTTGTTGCCCATCGGTCGAAACCTCGAAGCCTTTCCGCTGCCTAATGATGGAGACGAAGTCGATGCACACCGATTGCATGAAGAAGAAGATCAGTCATCAGCTGGTTAGTTGGTTGATTGATGCTGCATTACCCGTTAAACTCCAACAATAAACGAATGGCATTATTGCTGTTGGCCAATTTGGGTTTAACAGTGGTAAAGCGTATATGAATGTGGGTTGGGCATGTTCCCCCTGACGAGTCAACCAGTTAAACTCCAACAATAAACGAAAGGTGTATCACATTATCGATTTGTAGAACCAAAAACTACTTCATAGTATGATAGTTAGGAAAGCCTGGCCGTTGATGCGAGCAGACCCCTTCATGCAGTGGCGGAACTATGTGTAAGTTGTCCTGGTCAGTTGCTCAGTGTAAGAAAATAAAAGAATTTTGTTTATACTGTCATGCCTCATTCTCTAAAATATGCGGGAATACGTACTATCCCGGGTATTCATAGAGAACGAGGAGAGACAATGCCGTGGGATTATTTAGACCCGGGGCATTAACCCAGTGACTATAAATACAACACAATGTAAATCGCATATAATAATATAAACCTTCAGGCCACTATATGCAGGGATGATAGATGTCAGACAAAAGAAATAAAGTACATTTTTTAAAATAGAGAAAGATCGCAGTCACAACACGGATTCACATACATACATACATATATACATATATATATATATAACATTTGACAACTGTTTTTGAATCCTAGGGCTGACCATGGCAATCTGATTAGGACAAACAGGTTGATAAAAAGATGGTTGAGATTTAATCTTGGGAAGTCAACGGTTACGATGAGAGTTTGTGAAAATTTTGGTAGTGAAAACTTTTATATTTTGGAGGAACTTTTTGGAGAAATAAATCTGCATTTAGTTTTTTGAAATTCGAGATCTTTGAATTTAAGAGGTCTTGGAAGTTGAACAGCCATGTCTTTATGTGATTTAATTTACAATATTTATAACAAAAATAAGGAAAAGTAATATTATCAATGAATTATATGTTGCATATTCAAATCATCATTATCTATCCAGTCATTTGACTTCATCGAGAAGAAAATAATACACTCACAAATGGGATAACAGAACGTCGTAATTAATACACTCACAGTGGGCCCCACATGACGTCACTAATAGGGTGCACGCACATCGAAGGCACGAAGGCGCGCGCCTTCGGTTTTCGCGCCTTTGGCGATCACTAAATTTTTTAACGCTAATTTGTTGTTTTGTTTCGGCATCCACACCGAATTTGTTATTCTACGCTAATTTGTTGTGCCGCACCGAATGCGTCAGTACCGAATTTTTTGTTCCGTGTCGAAAGCGCTCACGTTGAATTTGTTGTTCCGCACTGAAGGCGCACATGCCCTAAATATTTTTACGCTAATTTGTTCTTTTAAATTTTGGTTGTGGCAATAATTTTTTGGTGGAACAAAGATTTCGCAGGGGAAAATCTTAAGTGAACCGTGCCCAGGGCACGGGTTATGCGCCTAAGGTGCCCGTGGGCACGGGTTATGCGCCGATGGCACCCCCGCTAAATCTTTTACACTAATTTGTTATTTCACACCGAATTTGTTATTCTACGCTAATTTGTTGTTCCGTGTCGAAGGCGCCCGTGTCGAATTTGTTGTTACGTGTCGAAGGCACATGCGCCGAATTTGTTGTTCCGCGTCGAAGACGCCTGTGCCGCTAAATATTTTTACACTAACTTTTTGTTCTTTTAAATTTTGGCTGTGAAAATATTTTTTTAGGGAACAAAGATTTTGCGGGGAAAAATCTTAAGCGAACCCTACCCGCAGGCACGGGTTATAACTTATATATGTATATGTATGTATGTATATATATATATATATATATATGAGAATAATGAGTATCATACGCCATATGAGAGGGTCTCTCACTTTCCCTCTCACATAAAGGGGGAAGTACAAGCTCACATGGGCTTGTACTTGTTGTACTTGCCCCCTTTATGTGAGAGGGAAAGTGAGAGACCCTCTCATATGGTGTATGATACCCATTATTATATATATATGAAACAAAGATTACATCTGATATTTTCCAGAAAGTTTACAATTGGAAAACCGAGAAAACTGAATACATTAGAAAATTCAAATAAAACTACAAATAGCCACAACCCAGAGGTACAAGAGGGTAAACCTAAGTGAGATCCCCGACCAACAAAAAGGAGACAGAGAACTGTGTCCACACACCTGGTACAACTCACTCCCTAATCTACCAATGTGAACTCAGCTTCACATAATCACCCTCCAAGGGCTCCATCTCCAACTCGAACTCTGAATAGTTTCCTGATTATGTTCCTGCTCTGTCATCTCAGACTCTAATCCTAGGAAAAAGGGGAGGGACATGTCAATGCGTGCACAGTAAGAAACTAACAATCCTAGGCTGGTATGCTAGTCTTAAAATTGTTCTACCTCACTAAGGCGGATTTTGATGAGTGTTTATTGTATATAATTTCTCTCCTTTTTCATACACGTTTTACATCATTTATTTCTCCGTTTCCCCCCTGTTTTACCTGTTTTGTTTCTCTTTTTCTTTTATGGTCACTCCTATGCTTTGCAGGAAATACATGCTAATTAGGGACCATATGGCGTGCATAAGGCACGAAAAGGCGAAAGAAGAGGAGCCGTGAGATCAAAATGTGCAAAAAGGGGAAGTAAAGGAGGAACTGTGATACACACGGCCGCGAAGATTCGAATCGCCTGCGTGATCACGCCTCCCTGTGTTCGACCCGTTAGCGCTACACGACACCGTGTGCTTACGGCATAATTTTTATTAGCTGCGAGAGAGCGGACAACACACTATCTAGAATGGTTAGGATTCCTACCTCAAAACCCCTTCTTTCTTCAAGCTCTAGCCTTCCACCTAGGCCCTTTTCCTCCAAAATATTTTCTCCTTCAAGTTCTAACCTTCTTTAAGCTCCAAGTGTACTAAGGGTGTAATGAGGTCAAAGGGGTTGTAAGAGGTGGTGGTGGGATAGGTGGTGACCGGCCATGGAGGAGGGAGGAGTAGAGTAATGTGGATGAAAAATAATTTGGCTTTCACCTTTTTATTTTTTATTTTTTATTTTTCTTTTCTTTGCCTTTTTCTTTTTATTTTTCTCGTTTAAATCTCATCCCAAATCCTCATCATCCTACAAATGCTAAGAGGGTGCAAGTGTGTGCAAAGGTGGCATGTTTTGGTGTAAATGGTTTTAGAAAGTGACATATAAAAGGCTAATGTGGCGTGCATACAAAAATCAAGTTTTTCTAATTTTTTGAAAAAGAAAAATACACTAATATCACTAGTAGTTATACTTATCAGTGTATCTCATCAAATGCCTTCACATTATTATTACTACTAATGATTTAAAAATATCTAAAAAGAGATTTATTTTTATAATAAATTTAGAAAAATTAGGAAAAATCTCCAGAAATACACAAAAATGTACGCAAATAAATACGATCAAAAATACGTAGCATAATACTCGTATACAAGAAAACAGAGTATACCATATACTGTATAAGCACCATCTCTATGGCCCATTGGTTAAGGCATTGGAATGCAGAACAAGAAAATGTGGGTTCGATTTGCTGGAGAAGTTTTTTTATTCATTGCTTGTTATCACTTTTGCATATTAGATATTGTTTCTTTAGTTTTGCACTTTAAAGAAAGAAAATCCATCTTATGTTGTGAAGTACTTTCTACGGGAGAATGCATACCTTTATTTATAGGGAAGAGTTCATAAAAAGGTGAGATACATAGTTTATATAGGATACGAAATACTGATCCAATACAAGATAATATAGGGTCTAAATGGGCCTATGATGGGCCTACATAATACCATTCATAGCACTCTCCCTCATTCAGCCATTAGTGTGAACTCATACTCATGAATACTTCGGGATTCTGAGTATTGTGTGAGCATCACTAGCTACTAGGGGTGGATACTTCGGGTTTCAGATTTAATGAGATTTGACTCGTTAAAACCTTTATCTATGGAAAACCCAGTGGAAAAAAAACCATAGCTAAGGGAAAAAAGTACAATTCTCTTTTAACTCCCATTGATTTATACAAGTTCTATGCTTGCAGATCTCTTAGGCATCTCATACCAATCTTTGGTCTAAAAATTCTGAAAAGTAGACATGGGAAGAGATACTTAGTGAACATATTAGCCAAGTTTTCACTAGATTTTGTACTTGCTTCACGTTGATCTCGCCATTCTTTTGCATCTCATGTGTCCAGAAGAACTTTGTAGATATGTGCTTTGTCCTGTCGCCTTTGATGTAACCTCCTCGTACCTGGGTTATACAGACGGTATTATCTTCAAACATGGTGGTTGGCTCAATGTCACCGGTTTTTAATCCAGTCGTGACCAAAATGTGGTGCACAATTGAGCGTAACCAAACACACTCTCTGCTTGGTTCTCTCTGCTTGGTTCACTGGAAGCAACAATTAGATATTCTATGGATGCTTATCACATTATATATTTTCTTATAAGAATCTACAGGTCAATGACTCTGATCAAGAATGAGTGGCCCAATTATCTTTGGGACTATCTCACTACCATACAGAGGGAAGATCCACTAGATGGGGAGCCATGGTTCTACAATATCAGGAACATGAAAAATGGAACACATCCAGATGGAATTGACATTGATTCCTGCAATTGATAAGATGGGATGCATGATGCAATCAACTTCACCACCCTCCTAAATGATGACAGGATTGCAATTCCCACCTCTAGCTTTACCTTAAATACTACTCCCATAAAGCATCCAACATAGCCAAAGTGGTTTGTGTCTCTCTCTTTCTATGCCCACGACCAAAACCATGAAACGAATAATATAAATTAGTAATAGTTTCCATCCAAAGCAGATCTAAATTATTAAATTTATTAGCTAAATTTCATCTATTAATTTAAGTAACTTGTAACTTATTTCATTGAGTCCAATTTTTTTGCAGAGTTTATGTTATTATGGTTCTAATCTTACTGTGAAACTCTGATTAATCTAAAACAAAAAGCAATGTAAATTAAATTTTAAGAAGATATACATATGTATTTAATAACTATAAATTATTAAAAGACATCCATTCTCCAATCCAAAATAAACATACAATGTCATTTTTGAAGTCAGCATACAACCTTTCTTCAGGGAATTTCAGGTTATAGAACAAGATGTGTACCATGTTGTTGAATCACCAAAACCGACCCCTTTAACATGAAATCTTTTGATGATAATAGATCCCCTATTGGTCCCAACTCTGGGTACTCTTCCCATTCACCCATCCCCTCTGTTAATTGCATTGTTGGCCCTTTTATTTGCCTCCCTACAATATATAGTGAGTATGCACCAGTCATCAATGATAATGTTGTTATGAAGTCTGTTGAATCATTGACTATTCTCTCTATATAAGTTATTATGCCAGATACACAAAATTTGCTGTGGAAATTTGCCATGAAAACCTCATCAGGACTGCTATCATCAACTGCTACGGTCATGTTACTCGCATTAGAAAAATTACTTTGGCCATCATAACCTTCACTATCCTTTTTAGATGCCAGAAGGAACCTTATTACTGTAACATTGACACATGGATGAATTGCTAATCGTTCTGCGTAAGCCACTGCTTCTCGATCATCTGGGCCTCCAAGAAAGAAAACAACTACATTAAGTACCATCTTCTCATCAGCTGACAATGATAAAGGCATATTAGATATGCCATTACACTTCTTGCCCATGCCACGATCCACCAGAATCCCGACAGAGCAAGGTGCATAGCGAAGCACATTCATATTGAATTCTCTTATGGCTTCTTTTCCAATCCCCATTTTTCCATCAATTTTTGTCTTGCAATGAAATGGTATAATAACCAAGGATGCACACACATCATGCGCTGCATGTTGCACATCTTCATGCATTGTGTCTAAGCAAGAAATAGCTTTTAGCCGGTGAAGATTAATGTTAGTTTCTTTGAAGAATGTGTCAACTATTGGATTTACTTGTTCAGCCATATCGCTTGTTATGTTATCATTGTGGTTCTTCTCTTGGAGTTGGTGGTAGAGAATGCTATTGGCTTCATTGCTAGGAAGCTCAATAAGGTGGAGGATGTAAGGAGCAAGACGAGAACTTTCAGTTGGACCGTTAGAGATTTCGATAAGGTCAAGGACTGTCGGGACTTCTTGAGGACAATGCACACAAACCAAGATACGAAGCTCATTTTCAATGTTAAGCCTTTCTAGGACACTGGACTTGAAATGGACAATCTTCCTCTCTCTACGCACGACATAAGAAGCAATTGGGCAGGTGATCACGTTGGTAAATAGAACTGTCATAAGGAGGGCCATGTAATTTTTTTGATCCCATATCCCATGTCTTTTACCAAAAGCGATGACTACAAGATCGAAATGTCCTTTAACATTAAGCAAGAGTCCAAGAGCCAACCCCTCCCGTGCATGCATTTTCAAGCACTTAGCCCCAACAATTGTGCCACCAACCTTGCCAAAAATTCCTAACAAAATGACTCCCATTATGGTTGTCCGAACCTCTGAAATCATTAGCATGCGAAGATCTGTTTGCAACCCAGCGTTCCCAAAATATATCGGCAATATAAAGTTATTCACTACATATGTTAGCCGCTCGACCATTGTCCTCAATGTTGGCCCATCTCTTGGGATCGTCATTCCAAACACAAATGCGATAATCATGGGGTCAATCCTAGCCATGTAGGTAAATTCAGCCAGCCCAAATAGGACAAGGAGCAAAAAGAACACAATATCATCCCCGACTTCATGGCAGTATGCATTCCTTTTGTTTACCCATTTAATTATAGACCTCATTATGTACAAGAATCCGATAAGGACCATCAGTCCTAGTAGATCCAATAGAATCCGTCCAGGTGATTTTAATTTGGTTGTACTTAACAATGTTAGTAAAAAAACACAAGCAACATCTGAGAGGAGTGCAACCGAAAGAGATAGCCTCCCAATTGGGGTTAATGTGAGCTTAAGCTCACTCACCATCCGAATAAGAACTGGACATGCAGTGTTGAAGGTAATGAGAAAGTGGGCAAGGATGAAAATAATCAATTTGTCTCTCTTATGAATCAAGAAGCAAACGATTAGACTTGCAATGAGGTTGACAAATCCACAAACTATTGCACTGCCAGTGACAATCGTCATTGCTGAGTGGAAGGTGCGCTTTAGGTACATAACATCGATTTCTAAGCCGACTAAGAACATGAAGATAATTTGAGCAGCGGATGCCATTTTCATCAATATTACTTTTTCCTTGTCCAACAAATTTGCATGGCCAATTATAGTGGGACCAAGGACTATTCCAGCAAGCATTTGAGATACGATGCTTGGTTGACCAAAACGTTTGAGAACTATATGAAGGATGTGTGAGAGGATGAGTAAAAGGAGAATTTCAAAGATTGTGCAAAAGAGTGATACGGCAACAAGATTATTGTAGGATTCTTCACCTAGTTGAAAATGAAGCAAATATTTACCAAGTTCAAAAACTAGAGAAGGGTTTTGATGATCCATTTTAGGGGTAAACTTTCTAATTTTCCTTTCTTGTCACAAATGGATCAAAAGAAGAAAAAGAGAGATGGACAAGAATGAGAATTCACACAAAGGTTCTCCTCTTATATACTTTTTCCTAATTGTTCTATTTTTGGGATGTATGCTGGATCATTCATGATTTATGGCAAAAGTTTCTTGTTACCAGCATATCAATTTGCTTGTAATGATAGGTTTTCTCTAGGAAACTTGAATTTTCAATTATATACTTATTACATTAAGGATTGAAATAGAAAATTATCGTTTTTAATAGTCAAACAATTGTTTTACCTTTTTACCTTGCACTAATAGTTTAACTAACTCTCTTATTATAACTAGTTTGGATGATCTTAATATAAAGTTCCAATCTTTCAATTTTTTTTTTGAATTTTTTTTTCTTTTCAACTAATTGTATTCTTTCTTGCCTAATATTCTTATAATTCTTGTTAACCTATGCATGCATAATCCATGATTGAGGGAATCAGTAATTGCAATTGGAGCTCACTTACATCTATTTGTCTTGAGCTGATGCTATTTGAAGAAGATATTTATTGCGTTCAGAATGAATTTTTTGTGTGATACAAACTAGAGTATGATGAACCTAAACCAGTTGTGGCTTAGAGAACTAGTGAGCGGTCACGAAGAATAACCTCCAACATTGATGATGCTTATAAAAGAGATGGTGGAGCAACCCTAATGGTGTATAATGAAATCTTCCTTGATTTGTACATTTTCTCATTGGAGGTTCGATAGTTAAATTCTTTTTACTTACAAAGTTTTGTCATACACAAAATTAATTGGAAAATATTTTTATAGTTTGAAATATTGCCAATTAGTTATGAACGGCTATATTTTAACAAGAAGATACACGCTTTATAAAGAGTTAGGTACACTTGTTACGTTAGAAACTCCAAAATACTCCCATTTTCAAAAAAGTGTTGTTGCCTTCTAAGCAATGCTCACATGCTTCATCATTTATATTCCTCACTTACGAAATGATTAGAAAATGTGTTCAATCAAAAGTTAAGTATATTAAAAGTGCTTTTAAATCATGTATGATGATAGTTTTTGAAATATTGAGGTAATTGAATAAACAATCTTTATAAATTATTATACTTAATCAAATTCATATTTGATGTTGTTTTTACTATCATTGTTATGTAAAATACTTATTTGATTATAGTTAGCATGTTAATTAATGGTCCTTTTGATTTGATCATTATGAGATTATAATTTTCTAATTTGATCTTTATTTAATTTTATTACCAAAAAATTTATATCTAATGTTTATTTTAATATCATTGATATGCAAAACACTAATTTAATTATAATTATTTTATTAATTATTGGTCCTTTTTATTTGAAATCATCATCTAATTATTTTTTTAATTTTATCTATATTTATCTTTATTATTATAAAATCACCAATCGACGATTGGATCTGTTTATTTTGATCCTCATATTCTAAAATATATAAACTATCAATTTTCAAGTGAACCCAATGGATTTTGCTTGTTTATCTAGTAATTGCAAAAAGTTTTATTACTACAAGATTATTAAATTTGAGATGGGTGAATGAACAAGCAAAACCTTGAGACGAGTGAATGAACAAGCAAAACCCCTTAGATTCACTTGAAAATTGGTGGTTAGTTGTTTTAAAACATGAAGATCAAAATGAATGGACCTGATCATCGAAAAACATATGAGATGTGGGGTTTTGATGCTATCCAAAGAGAAAATTTTCTCTTATCTGTGTGATGCCCCTTTGTCTCTATAAAAAATTAAGTCTTTAATGTGTTTTCCTAAAAAGAAAAAAATAAGTAAAAGAACAGTATGCAATCAAAGGAAGCCTTGCACCACACGCGTGGATCTCCCATCTCCTTTCGCCTTCGCAACGATCGATATTTGTTTAATTTTATAGGCTCGTGCTGATAACGTGTATTTATAGACAGGATAGGAGAATAGGAAGATAAGATATATAGATATAGGCGGATCTCTACGATACTCGCAATCCTAACCGACTCTAGTATTTCCATTCACAACACTCCCACTTATCCAGCCATAGGTGTGGACTCTGCTCATGAATACTTCAGGATTCTGAGCGTAATAAGAGTCTCACATGTAGTGGATACTTCATGATCCTGAGTTGGTGAGGTTTGCCTCGTTAAAACCTTTAGCTATGGAAAACCCTGTGGGAGAAAGCATAGTTAAGGAAAAAGAGTACAAACGCTCTTTAACTCTCCCTGATTTATACAAGTGACTCTGTTCATGAATACTTCTGGATTTTGAGCGTCACAGAGTGGTGGATACTTCAGGATCCAGAGTTGATGTGATTTACCTCGTTAAAATCTTTGGCTATGGAAAACCCAGTGGGAAAACCCATTGCTAAGGGAAAGAGTACAAATTCCCTCAACTCCCCCTGATCTGTAAAAGCTCTTAGGCTTTCAGATTTCTTAGGCTTATCTCATCACTCCTATTTACAAGATTTCGAAAATATATACAGATTACAAATATTATCACCATTAAGAAGCTGCTGAATCCAGAAACTCTGGAGATGCGTGCTAAGTTTTGTCGCCTCTGATATGGTCTTCAGACTATATGGTCAGCTACACAATACCAGCCTCTGTCACAGTCGTCACTGGGATGTGATGTACCACCAGGCACCCTCAAAACACCATTGGTGTGATTCTGGAATGGTGATGATCTCGAAATGATAGGATGATGTTGTCTTCATAAGTTGCTTTGCAGATCTGCAGTAGATGGTCATCCCATTGTGGGTATCTTGTCTGTGATTTCTTAGTATATGGATCGGACCAGTAACCTGCATTGCATAAACTTGGAGGATGATACTTTATAATGTAAGTCCAAATCTTTTGACCCTTGGAGGAAGCGTAGAAGGCTTAACTACAGTCTAATGGCCCTTTTAGGTGCCAACTATCTCTGGCTAATGAGTTTACTGTAACTGCTATATCGGAACGCAAGCAGTTAGCCAGTAGTGCCTGATTGCACTTAGATAAGGGACTTTAAGAGCAATTATATCCTCCCCCTCTTCCAGCGATCGGAAGGAGTCTTTTTGTACTACCATATATGTACTTTGGATGACAATGGTCCTTTTAATTTCTTCAATGCACTTCTGGGTGTATGTAACAGGATTTTATTAAGATAATAAATCTGTCAGCCATGATTTATTTTTGCACAGGTCTTTCATTTCATGTTTAATAGTCTGGCTTGAACATATATTTCGGTTTTCTCTTCATGAGATCTGATGAGATTTAAGTTGTTTACAATTATGGTCTCAAATCATGTTCTTTGCTTAGATACACAGACAACCCTCAGTAGGAATCATTGCTTTGTCAAGTGATTCTCTTGGTTGTACATTTATTATACTTATTGTTTTTCTTCAATAGGATAGACGTCCCGAAGTCTATTCAGGCATTTAAGGAAATATGGAATTTATCTTTACCAAGATATCCGCAAGGGTATGCCATCCAACATCCAATAACAGCATATCCAAAATTTCCTTTGCCAAATCGTAAGGTATTCACATTTGATAACTTAGGGAGACTGATGCATCGTCTATGAGTTATGCTCATTTTAATTTGTTCGATCCCTAATTTCAGCAAAAATTTTCCCTTGGGCTGTAGGTTGTACCTTATAGCATACGATTTATATTTATTTTTTTCTTATGTGTACAATACTTATTTCACCCACAGGTTTGACACCTTTTGGTGTCTGGACTTCAGGTCCGAACATTTCACGTTTCATAAGTGAGTCCAGCTCATCTTTTATTGCCTCGTTCCACATTTGGCCAATCCCTACGTTTGCATGTTAGCAACGGAGTATGGAACGATAATTTATAAAAATCATCGCTTTTGCGATGTATATGGGAATATGATACGTGAATACAGTGTCGAAAATTTACATTCTATCTGTCCAACACCTCTCCAGTACGTACAACATTTACTTTCAATTTCAGTTTTTCCCGGCATTTCCTCTGCAGTGGATTCCGGGAAGGGGTGAGGGTGTGGACATGAGCTCATTGGCATGTGGTAGTATTGTCTCAAGGTCTCCAGGTATTTTTCTTTGTTCTTTTATTTTCATCCTTGGAGCCTGATGGTCTGCCTCTTTTCTATTGAGGAGCAGCCACTTTTGCTGCTGGTGGATTGCATCCATTCTCCGAGATGTCAATCCTAGTTGAAGTTTTTACAGCAGGGATGTGTGATCTTACAATCTTCTAGTTGTCAGTAAATGAGTTTGGTAAGTGATGAACATTGTTCTGTATGTGGAGGATCTTCAGGATTGCATCTTCACATTTATTTTGTTACCGAATCATAGTGGGTCAAGCTTTTTGTATCCCACGTTATAATTTGCTTTGCGCTAGATTTTCCAGTATCTGTGCCTATTTTTGGGAGAACTCGTCTCATCGAAATCACAGTCTTCAAGATGTGCCTTAAATGTGTCCCCCCCGTTTGGGATTCTTGGTATCTTATAATTGAGGGTGAGTCAAACCCTACATAGTTACCTAGGCGACGATGAGGACCCATTTTTGTCCTCTGTGGTGGTGCGATGGGGATTTAAACTGCACGACCGAAGATTCTCAAGTAAGAAATGTTCGGTGACATTCCATATGCAAGTTGCATTGGAGACTCTGACCTCCAGAGGGTCTTATTTTCATTTACGATGCAGCATGCAGAGTTTGCATGTCCTCATGCATCCACCGACAATCAAGATTTCATTAACAATGGCCGTGCAATCCATTGGAGTCTATTTATCAGTGACCTTGCCGACCTATTTTGGGTATGAACATGTGTCACTGTATGTTCATTTTCTATTCCCGTTGTTTGGCAGTACTCTTGAAATGATCAGGAGGTAAATTCCCCAACATTAACCAGACTTATTTTCTTTATTTGACTGTCTGGAAAATATGCCCGCAACATTATTATTTGTGCCAATAGTGGAAAAGTTAGGTTGCGGGTCGATAGTAGACACACATACGAATATTTTGAGATGCAATTATCAATACAATGAAGTACCGAAATAGCCCACTAAGGGGATGGATTTGTCCACATCGATCTCCTTATTTTCTTTCGTGGAAGCGTGAAGATTCTTTTGTCGGATTGTAATAGAGATGGCCTTGTAATTTGTTTTCCCTTATAACAAGGGGTGCGAGGAAATTCTCCATTTTGAAGAATCTTCTGGTTCTTCAAGTCATACCCATAGGATAAGATGCTGTGCATCATCACTGATCCAGGGTGGCCAGGTCTACCATGCCAAAGTAAAAACTTGGCTGATGTCGAGCACTTTAGGTGCTCCGTCAAGTTAGCTTCCTCTCTCCGAATCTTTGTATGGTAGAGGTCTGATGAAAGGCTCTCAAAGCGTTCAAGTATGGATTTTACTCCATTTTCTTGAGACGTTACATACAATAATTCTTTTTCATTTACATTTGCTATTTCCAAATGGGATCCGTTGAAACGGAAGTCCTTGAAACTTAGTAAGTTTCGGTTGGAATTCGGAGAGATAAGTGCATCCTTTATTTTTGTTTCATTTGGGGGCAACAGTGTTGTGTTCACAGAACCCTCAATATGGCCCTGAAATTGGGCTTTGTATTGAAAGATCATATGCGTTTATTTATTGTCTACTAATTAGTCATGAGAGCAGTTCATCTATTAAAAGATGAATCATATAGGCACATTTTCAGAGAAACATTTTCATTCAACATCAAATAACATAATTCAAAAGCTCTCATAACATGAAATGTTCTTAAAACAAGTAGCTAAGATAAAAATAGATGGCTAATCAAGCAGGTCTTTATTTTCAAAGTCGTCAGCTGTAAACTTGACTGAAGCATCAGAGGTCACCAGGTTTGTTTCAGCTTTATATTTCTTGTTTTCTTTATACAAATCCTGGAGATGCTGCAGAGTTCAGACATACTCTAGACCATTGGCCTTTCATGCCACAGTTATGGCACTGGTCTTTCCATTCCCTATTGGGTGGGGGTGCAACATTTCTATTGTTGTCATTTCTGCGCCAGGTGAGCTTTCGCTTACTTTCATTTCTTCGATGCTGGACTTGGCCACTAGCCCTTTTGTTCTGTCCCCCTTTCTGTGGTCTTTATTTTCGTTTATAACCTCTTTTCTTTTTGGAAAAAGAAGAGGTATTGTGAGCTTTTGGTAGGGGCAGTGCCGGGGGCGTATGTTGTGAGTGGCGAGGAGAAGCTCTCTGTTTTGTTCAGCCATGAGTAAACATGACAGCAGCTCAGAATACTTGGTGAGCTTGCGTTCACGGTATTGCTGCATTAGTATCACATCTTTTTCATGGAAAGACGTGTACGTCTTTTCCAGCATGCGATCTTCTGAGACTTTTCTTTTCTTTTAGTTTTCTATTACACAACTTCAGGCGTGAGGTGATGCTAAAGAGTGCTGAGTTGTACTTAGCTATGAACTTAAAGTCCTGCAGTCTCATGTTCTCCCACCCATATCGTGCCCTTGGTAGTATAACATCTTTCTGATGTTTATACATGTCCTCATGGACAGACCACAGCTCAAATGGATTTTCTACCATAAGGTATTCAGCCTTTAGGGTCTTGTTCACAAGGCGGCGAATATAGATAATGGATTGCGCCTTTTCTATATCGCTTACATTTTCATTATTAGTCACAGCAGAAATGCGGGAATTTGCCCGCAGATGAAACTTCACATCGAGCTACTAGCTCAGATAGTTTCTTCCTGATGCATTCAACACTTCAAAATCGACACTTGCAATTTTAGCTATTTTATCTAGCAGAGCACAAATATGCTTGAATTAATAATTTAAACAATAAATATTTTCATGCGGAGGCAATTTTAATATGAAGGGCTAATTACGTGGATCGGCCAGTCCCACATAAATAAAGAGTCCAAAGTCCATTACAGTCCATATTTCACAAATGAAAGCTTATAAAAAGAAATTACAACTTTAGAAACCCCGTGGGTCCCATATAAGATCTTCAGCTTCAATTGTGGCCTTCGTCTCCATGGAAAGTGGTCTTCAGTCTTGGACATTTACATAAATTCCTCACTACAATTTCTCTCAAAAGTAAAAGAAAAGTGCAGGAAAATAAAATGTGGGACTTAAACAGCCGATCAAAAACCGCAATTAGCCATCCATGCAAAATTTGTGGTCATCAAACATTTTCATCAGACATTTTCATCACATGCATCACATGCATTTTTATATTCGCAGAGAGGGATAAAAAATTTAATTACTTAATAATTATTGGACCACTGAGCAACATCACACATTGTTAGGTTAGCTGACTAACGACAGAGCGGTCGCAGGATCTTCCTAATTATTAAGTTTTTAAAAAGAAATATGCACAACCATACAAAGTTTACCCGCAAAATAAGCCAAAATGATGCAAAGCATATATAAATGATTATACAAAGGAAATCATTTAATGCAAGGGTTGTGCTAGTTGGGTTTATCCAAAGAGATTGGAAAAGAGCCCAATAATTAGATATGTTCTTCGTAAAAGGAATAAGTTTTCCTTTTTAATTTATCCCCAAATGACCCCAAAATACCCATTATAGCCCCATAATTTCTCATGATTTTACATGGATTTCAGGTTCTCCACAACACCATTTTAATAATTTTTAGCCCAACAGGCCTTTTTCAGGCTTATATCTTGGCCCACTTGTTTTTTTGTTAATCAATCCTGCGGGCCTGAGGCCAGCAGTTTGCCTGCGGGCTTCAGGCCCGCAAGGCTGTATGTTTCTTTTTTTTTGAATTTGGGCTTCAGGCACAATAGGTTAAGGGGCAGCGGCCCCCTGGATTACCGCCGAGCGGCGGCAAGAGGGGGGACGCGGCCGCCCCCTTAGGGGGGTCCGGCGGTAGGGCGGCCGCCCCCCTTCGGGGGGACGACGGTGCAGGGCATGGCCGCCCCCCCTTCGGGGGAGTCAGCGGTGGGCAACCGCCCCCTTCGGGGGTGGGGGTTTTCGGCGGCTGCAAAAGCACCGTACCCCCTTTGGGGGTTGTTGGCGGCGACAAATCATCGCACCCCCTTCGGGATGGTCCGATCACGGTGGCGGCAAAGCGCCGTACCCCCCTTCGGGGGGGGGGTTAACCGACAGCGGAAATCGTCGCACCCCCCTTCGGGTGGTCCGATCACGACGGCGGTAAAGCGTCGTACCCCCTTCAGAGGGTTAGCCGGCGGCGACAATCGTCGCACCCCCTTCGGGGGGTCCGATCACGGCGGTAGCAAAGTGTCGTACCCCCCTTCGGGGGGTTAATCGGTGGCGGCAATCGCCACACGCCTCTTTGGGGGGTCCGATAACAGCGGCGACGTACACCACACACCCCCCTTTGGGGGGGTTTACCGGCAGCGGCAAAGACGCCGCACCCCCAATGGGGGGCTTTGCCGACAGCGGCAAAGACGCCGCACCCCCCTTTGGGGGGCTTTACCGACGGTGGCGAGGAGCCGTACCCCCCTTTGGGGGGTGTTTGACGGCGATAATAGGCGTAAAAATTATGATTTTTGGACGAACAAGTTCGTCGTTTTTAGGCGATTAGCAATTCCCATATCGATATTGCGAGATTAATGGATAGATCAATCATACGTATGATAAAAACAACGTTTTAGCGTGTTTTACCTCTGTATCCGTCCGTCGGATATAGCGACGGTTGAACGAAGCCTACGTGGATGACGGTGCTATTTGAGGAAGCCTTGCACCGCTTGCGTGGATCTCCCGTCTCCCTTCGCCTTCGCAACGATCGATATTTATGGAATTTTAGAGGCTCGTGCTAATAATGTGTTATGAATCAACTACTGGTTAGCAGTATAGGAGAATATGAAGATACGATACATAGATATTGGCATATCTCTAAGATACCTGCAATCCTAACCGACTCTAGTATTTTCATTCACAACATTTATTAATTAATGGTCCTTTTTATTAGGAATCGTTATCTAATTATTTTTTTTAATTTTATCTATATTTATCTTTATTATTATAAAATCACCAATCGACGATTGGATCTGTTTATTTTGATCCGCATGTTCTAAAATATATAAACTATCGATTTTCAAGTGAACCAAATGGATTTTGCTTGTTCATCTAGTAATTGCAAAAAAGTTCTATTACTACAAGATTATTAAATTTGAGATGAGTGAATGAGCAATCAAAACCCCTTAGATTCACTTGAAACTTGGTGGTTAATTGTTTTAGAACATGAATCAAAATGAATGGATCTGATCATCGAAAAACTCTTATCTGTGTGATGCCCCTTTGTCTCTATAAAAAAATTAAGTCTTTAATGTGTTTTCCTAAAAAGAAAAAAATAAGTAAAAGAACAGTATGCAATCAAAGAGAAACTGAAGTTTCAAGTGAATCTTATTTGGAATTTTTCTTTGCAACTATATTATTTTGCTTCTCTCATTAATCTTCTTCTCCTCTCAAAACCCTAAATATTGAATGAAAGAGTTTGTGAAAAGGGGATCAAAGATCATATCTGATCGCCCCGAAATGCAACCCAAGAGCACGACCAAAAACTTGGTCGGCCCCGGATACACACCCGGAGAACGATTGTAGTTTTACCGCAAGCGCACGGCAAAGTGGCGAGCGGGTATCGAACACGAGGAGGTGGTGTTGAGCTCCAATCTATCCTAGGTTGGTTTGACTACGATGGTTTTATTGGTGGAGATGGCTATGGTATGATATAATGGAAATGGTGGTGGATGTCGGTGTCGATGATAAAGAAATCGGTCAAATATCGATTCAAATACAATATAATAAAAGAGGGAATTTACCTTGCGGCGATCCTGTCACAATCGTCGGGCAAAGTATGGGGATATAAAATCAAATAAAGACTTCTGGGGCTAGGGAATTCCCACTACGGATCGTCATACATCATCGTAAATAGTGAATCTCAATATTACTAGACTTGTGTTGAGGTGAACTAGTCGTAACTGAATAGAGAACCAAGCTCACGCTCTCGCGCTATTGCCGGTCTATAGCGAACCTAGGATATGGCCCAATCTCTTGCAAACCCTAGCCTAAGCCACTAGCATTAGGATCGACATCATTGTCCAATCGCTTCTCGAGCCCACTCTCGTGCAAACTCGAGTCACGATCTAGGTTGTGATAGTTCGTATTCGTCCAATCTCTTGCAAACGAATATTGGTATAGATTTACAATTAAAAATCCTAACCTTGGTCCATTCTCTTGCAAACCAAATTTAGAGAAATCCAATTGTAAATCTAAATCGAATATCTAGGCCTTCCCATCGATTAGAATCCAATCTCTTGCAAATCCCAAATCGATGGAAATCCCTAGCTATCCGTAGTAAATCAATCACAACCTAACCTCCTAGCAATTCTAGCAATTTAGAAATTCATTCATCACAAATATGAAATTAGATCCATAGGGTTCATCCCCAAACCCTAGAACAACAAATCTACTCTAGCATAGCAATAATGATATGAGAATCAATAAAAATCATTGCTTGCATATGAAAAGATAGAAAAACAAAGATTCAAATAAGAAGAATAAAATACTTAGCTTGATGAAGATCTTCAATCCAAATACAAGCTTTTAGATCCAAGAGGGGGCCTAGGGCATGGCCTAACCTCTAAAATAATCCTAAGAAAAACATATGGGAACTAAGAAAACATAATGGGGATCCCACTCTAATGGTGGATACAAAACCCTTAAATACTCCCCCAAAACCCTAGCAAGAAACCCAAGAAAACCCCTCAAATTCGTGCCCAAAAACAGCCCAAACCGCAATTTAAAATCTGGGCCCAGGCCGCACTCGGCCGAGTGGAATATGTGACTCGGCAGAGTGGAAATTCCAGCACTGCAGCATCAACTTGCAGAAATTCTCCAGATTTCATCCGACCTCCGATTTGCACGTTCTTGGCGGCGTTGGAATCTTCATGAAGTCTACTATCCATAAAAAATATGAGAAAAATACTTTGCTTGCTGGAATGATAGAATATTTCAAAAGAGTGGGAGGCTGTCTGAAAATCTGGGCGTTGCATGTCCTCGGCATCACTCGGCCGAGTTGACTTCTATACTCGGTCGAGTGGGCTTCTCTACTCGGCCGAGTGATAGACCCTGTAAAATTCCAGTAAGTCAGGGGTCTTGGGGGCCTGTCTTCGGAGGTGACTCGGTCGAGTGGCTTTACTCACTCGGCCGAGGGGCATTCGGTAATCGGCCGAGTCGGAACCCTCAATCGCCTGACGGATTCCAGTAAGTCTGGGATTTTTGCTTGCCGTCGTCGTGATGCCACTCGGGCGAGTGGTGTCTCCATGCTCGGCCGAGTGGGATGGCGATGCTCGGCCGAGTGCACGCTGATACTCAATCTGCTGCGTGTCCGATCTGGCCGGCCGAGCGGGCTTCTTTGCTCGGCCGAGTGACTCCTTCACTCGGCCGAGTGGCATGCTGAAAATGCCCAATCTTCTCCGTTTCTCCTCCTCGTCGCTCCTACGGAGTTCCTTCTTCTTCCACCCGTCTCCCATCGCCAAATAGCACTGAAAAGAGCCTTGGGTGACGCTCCAGAGTGGGTGCAAGTCCCTTAAGCTCCTTTTTGCTCCCGATCGCTCCATATTTCCTGAAATCCGACAAAAACAAGAAATAGTGAAAAGTAACGCAATATCGTCGAATACTCGTGAAAAGCGTGATATGGGTGATCGAAATGGCATGCAAATATGCAGAAAAAAGGTGTAAAATATGGACCGATCAAAATCCCCCAAGCTTACCTCTTACTCGTCCTCGAGGAAGATAAGTAAAAAGACGAACTCGGGAGTTGAAAAGTAAGGGAAATGAAATAAAAGAATACGAAGTGGAAGGGGTCGCTAGATTATACTCTCAGATCTCAAGCCATAAGCTACACATCACGACAACTTGGAAAATACGAATCACATGCTATAAGGATTTCAAATCTTACATAAACATGGTTCTTGCAAGTTTTTAAGAACAACAAAAGGGATTCTCTAAATTCATACAATCAATTCATATCCACGTCACGCATTTCATAGGATTTAATATACAAATGTTGGCAATGCACTTTTCAATCAAGAGTTATAACTGAAGCATATAAGAATCACACCAAGCATGCAATAGAGAATGGAATAAGAGACATGGCATTCACATATTTATTTCAAATCATGAAAAATCTCCATATCTAATATATTTTGCAAAGTCTAAGCATTATCGAATATCCCTATTCATGCACGTCTCCACTCTAATGTCATACTCACTCATATGGTCAAATGAATTCACCCCCCCAAGCTTAGCTTGAGGCATCACATCTAAAGGAATATGATAGTGAAAAATGGGATTTTTGTCTTGGGTTTCCCAAGTATTTTGTGGCTCCAATAATGAGATAGAGAAACATTTTTTTTTCTTTTTCTTTTCTTTTTTTTTTGAACTTTTTTGTTTCTCACTTTTCTTTTTGGATTTTTGTAGGAGCTATATGATTTGTATTTTTGGCTTTTGGCTCCTTTTTGGCTTTTTGGACTTTTGGAGCTAACTTTTTCTTTTGTAGGGATTTTTGGGAAATAGATGCGATATAAGTAACTTTAGGAGGTGAACTCAAGTGACATGTAGAGAATAAAAAGATATATGTGGAGAAAGAAACAATGTAGCACTCGGTTCACTCTAAGATGTGCACGAACGGTTCAATAAAATAATACTTCAACTAAAACTCATATGTAAGCATGGATATTCTCAATCATCTCAATAAAAAGTGAAGTCAAGCGGTAAAGAGTACTTTCATATCAAGCATGCAACAGAAGGTGAATAAGATAATAAGGCAGATGCTTCCGTTATACAATTGATGCATGAATCTTGGAGCTCTTCCAACAAAAGCATACCAAACACTAATCCATACATTCAGCTTCAATTAATATCATGCATTCATATAGAGGAATCACCAAAAGAATATATAAGCAAGCACATGGATAGCAAGACTATGGAATACTCAAAGTAGCATGGCAAGGAATAATAAGCATCGTGATGGCTACTAAAGCAATAAGAGATATCATCATACAAAACTCATCTAGCGGAAGAAGAGAAAGGAAAATAAAGAAATAAAAATAAAAGAGGGGAAAGAAAAGAAAATCAAGAACACAATATGATGCATGAACACACATAAAAGGAAAATAAGATGGAAAAATCAAAAAGATGATGCAAAAAATTTGAAAAATTTTAAAAACCCTAAAATAAAGTAAAAATGCAACTAATGCATCTAAATGGCATGGAAATGCACTCCCCCAAGCTTAAACTTCACATTGTCCTCAATGTGATCATAAAAGGAAAAATATGATGAACAACGATAAATATGAGGGAGGTGAATGAAAAATGATGAAATGAATGACATGAAATCCTAAAGCAACTACATGCACATACAATGATGCATGAGAGCGCTTTCCCCCAAGCTTATACCAAACAATCCTATCCAAATGACTCGATCAAAAATGTCATGGCTTTGCAAAGCGTGATCAAGTCAAACGAATAAGAAAGTAAGGTTTCACTTGAAAGAAATGCTCGAATGTGGTGAGCAAAAGGATGTGACACATCAAAATATGGAGAGGGCAATTAATGTATATAATGGGTTTGGGGTGTAAAAATTTTTGTTGCCGTCATAAGAGGTGATATTTATTCAATCAAATCTATACGGTCCCCTCGCTGTCGAGAGGATTCAGGTTTATTGAAAGCATAAAAATTTCTACACTACTGGATTGATATCACCTATAGCAAAAGGCGGATCCAGTATCTTTGCCGGTGCAGGCAGCTGCTCCAACTGCTCCTTCCGTGGCTCCGCTAGACGCGTATGTCCACGGACTCCATCAGATTCCAGCAATGCGGCTTCCAGCATCTCTCCAAGGACTCAACCTGTACCCTGCAAGAGATAAGCCGCATCAATCTGATGTGGATAATTCTTCCCCAAAATAAATGTATTCCAAAGAGGGTCATCAACATAAGTATTTAAAGTTAAAAATGGTTGACAACACTTCCCTGGAAATAAATCCATACTCTCGTATACCACGTCGATCAACTCCTTGTCGTTCGCCTCAGGTTGTTCAGGTAGCTTCGGCATATAAGCGTGGGTTTCATCAGGCAGCTCCTCATCATCGTCAGACTTATCCCATCGCACCTCCTGATCATAGTCAATAGCATCCATGGGTGATAACTCCTCGCTCTCCTCCTCATATATGTCCCATCGTACCTCTTGATCGTATGTACATGAATCCTGCAAAAGGAACGATGAGTCGTCAAAATCTGAATCATAAAAAACATCATACACGGGAGGAGAATCAAATGTAGGAGATGAGGGAGTAAAGAGATCTCCCTGAAGGAGAGCCATAAGCTCTGTGGGATTGTCATCAACATCAGTGGAAGCGTGGTCCTCTGAGGGATGCTCAGCCTCTGTAGAGGGTGGGGATGGCTGCGGTAGCTCGAAAGGAGGGGGGCACAATTCAGGCTCCATCTGTATGCAGATGTCATCATCCAAAGTCACGTCCTCCTCGATGGTCTGCTCCGCTACTATAGGCATGACCTCCTCAAAAATATCCTCTGATGGTATAGGCTGCTCTGACTCAGGTGGGTGGCAGGGGGAGGCGACGACGGCATAAGGTGGCTCTATAGGCTCATGTATCTCGACCATGGTGTAAAAATGGGTCTTGTGCCCCTCAATTAGAGCGTAGACTCCATCATCAATTGTGCCTGTGGAAGAGATACAATGAGTAATAAAGTTTTGAAATTCAAGCTCAAAAGGATCACCTGCCGTTATTATCAATGGACCGGAATTTCGAACTATGTCGACAATGTTTCTCAATAGGTCCGTGTAAGTGTCCTCCTTTGGCAACTCAGATGTCTCTATTTGTGGAGTGTTGATGGTATAAAGGTGGATATGATCACCTTCAAGTGAAGCATACACTCCATCTACGATAGTACCTGCGCTAGAGACATTAGCCATAACAAAATCGATGAATACTTGGTCGTATGGTTTACTTACCGTAACGGTTAGTGAACCGGTAGATCGAGCATCATCTATCATTTGCTCCAAGGCTGCTGTCAACTGTAGATCACTGAACTTCCCCACTTGCATCCTCTTCAAAAATTCACGTGAGGGTCCCTTTAGCCTTCTCGTGAAGATATCAAATAGCGTGGAGTCATTCCACTCATGGTCTGACTCCGTCTGGAACATTTCTAACATTCCTTCAAACCTAGACAAGGCTTCCCCGAAGGATTCTCCATCAGCCTGATAGAATGCAGCGAGATATATGTAGGATTGTATAGAGCCCGCTCGCATTTTCTTTGGAAGCACCATCGCTGCAACAACTGTACCTGATCAATCAAAGTAAACAACCTGGAAAAGACGTCAGTGGTACAAAGAGAGATAAAGATAATAATAGCAGGTGGTGGGAAAAAATCTCTCTCAATGTTTTTTTTTGATTTTTTTGTTTTTTTTAATGTAATCAAATCAACCTAATTGTGACAAATTGGCACCCAACGGGAAACACCTCCCCGGCAACGGTGCCAAAAACTTGATCGCCCCGAAATGCAACCCAAGAGCACGACCAAAAACTTGGTCGGCCCCGGATACACACCCGAAGAACGATTGTAGTTTTACCGCAAGCGCACGGCAAAGTGGCGAGCGGGTATCGAACACGAGGAGGTGGTGTTGAGCTCCAATCTATCCTAGGTTGGTTTGACTACGATGGTTTTATTGGTGGAGATGGCTATGGTATGATATAATGGAAATGGTGGTGGATGTCGGTGTCGATGATAAAGAAATCGGTCAAATATCGATTCAAATACAATATAATAAAAGAGGGAATTTGCCTTGCGGCGATCCTGTCACAATCGTCGGGCAAAGTATGGGGATATAAAATCAAATAAAGACTTCTAGGGCTAGGGAATTCCCACTACGGATCGTCATACATCATCGTAAATAGTGAATCTCAATATTACTAGACTTGTGTTGAGGTGAACTAGTCGTAACTGAATAGAGAACCAAGCTCACGCTCTCGCGCTATTGCCGGTCTATAGCGAACCTAGGATAGGGCCCAATCTAGGGGTGGCAAACGGGCGGGTCGGGTCGGGTTTGGGTCGGGTCAGGTTTGACCCGACCCGAATAAGGGTAAACCCGAACTCGACACGAATTAAATTCGGGTCAGGGTTCGGATACCCGAACCCGACCCGGTCGTAACCCGGGTGACCCGTACCCGACCCGGTTTGTCTTACGGGTCGGGTACGGGTCGGGTTCGGGTCAGGTTTGATGTGAAATAGTGATTATTTTTCAAAAAAGGTCGGGTTCGGGTCGTGTTCGGGTCGGGTCCGGATCGGGTTGGGATGAAAAGAGTGAAAATACGGGTCGAATTCGGGTCAACCGGGTCGAGGGGTCAAACCCGTACCCGACCCGGATTTTTATCCGGGTCGGTCGGGTTGACCCGAATTCGACCCGACCCGGATTGGCCCCTACCCATACCCGACCCAAGAGGCCGGGTTCGGGTCGGGTCGGGTCGGGTCGGGTCAATTTTGCCACCCCTAGCCCAATCTCTTGCAAACCCTAGCCTAAGCCACTAGCATTAGGATCGACATCATTGTCTAATCGCTTCTCGAGCCCACTCTCGTGCAAACTCGAGTCACGATCTAGGTTGTGATAGTTCGTATTCGTCCAATCTCTTGCAAACGAATATTGGTATAGATTTACAATTAAAAATCCTAGCCTTGGTCCAATCTCTTGCAAACCAAATTTAGAGAAATCCAATTGTAAATCTAAATCGAATATCTAGGCCTTCCCATCGATTAGAATCCAATCTCTTGCAAATCCCAAATCGATGGAAATCCCTAGCTATCCGTAGTAAATCAATCACAACCTAACCTCCTAGCAATTCTAGCAATTTAGAAATTCATTCATCACAAATATGAAATTAGATCCATAGGGTTCATCCCCAAACCCTAGAACAACAAATCTACTCTAGCATAGCAATAAGGATATGAGAATCAATAAAAATCATTGCTTGCATATGAAAAGATAGAAAAACAAAGATTCAAATAAGAAGAATAAAATACTTAGCTTGATGAAGATCTTCAATCCAAATACAAGCTTTTAGATCCAAGAGGGGGCCTAGGGCATGGCCTAACCTCTAAAATAATCCTAAGAAAAACATATGGGAACTAAGAAAACATAATGGGGATCCCACTCTAATGGTGGATACAAAACCCTTAAATACTCCCCCAAAACCCTAGCAAGAAACCCAAGAAAACCCCTCAAATTCGTGCCCAAAAACAGCCCAAACCGCAATTTAAAATCTGGGCCCAGGCCGCACTCGGCCGAGTGGAATATGTGACTCGGCAGAGTGGAAATTCCAGCACTGCAGCATCAACTTGCAGAAATTCTCCAGATTTCATCCGACCTCCGATTTGCACGTTCTTGGCGCCGTTGGAATCTTCATGAAGTCTACTATCCATAAAAAATATGAGAAAAATACTTTGCTTACTGGAATGATAGAATATTTCAAAAGAGTGGGAGGCTGTCTGAAAATCTGGGCGTTGCATGTCCTCGGCATCACTCGGCCGAGTTGACTTCTATACTCGGTCGAGTGGGCTTCTCTACTCGGCCGAGTGATAGACCCTGTAAAATTCCAGTAAGTCAGGGGTCTTGGGGGCCTGTCTTCGGAGGTGACTCGGTCGAGTGGCTTTACTCACTCGGCCGAGGGGCATTCGGTAATCGGCCGAGTCGGAACCCTCAATCGCCTGACGGATTCCAGTAAGTCTGGGATTTTTGCTTGCCGTCGTCGTGATGCCACTCGGGCGAGTGGTGTCTCCATGCTCGGCCGAGTGGGATGGCGATGCTCGGTCGAGTGCACGCTGATACTCAATCTGCTGTGTGTCTGATCTGGCCGGCCGAGCGGGCTTCTTTGCTCGGCCGAGTGACTCCTTCACTCGGCCGAGTGGCATGCTGAAAATGCCCAATCTTCTCCGTTTCTCCTCCTCGTCGCTCCTACGGAGTTCCTTCTTCTTCCACCCGTCTCCCATCGCCAAATAGCCCTTAAAAGAGCCTTGGGTGACGCTCCGGAGTGGGTGCAAGTCCCTTAAGCTCCTTTTTGCTTCCGATCGCTCCATATTTCCTGAAATCCGACAAAAACAAGAAATAGTGAAAAGTAACGCAATATCGTCGAATACTCGTGAAAAGCGTGATATGGGTGATCGAAATGGCATGTAAATATGCAGAAAAAAGGTGTAAAATATGGACCGATCAATATCATATATTATATCGATGGACTAGATGAAGATAATGAAAGTAAAATCGGTTATCGCTTTTAGTTGGGATAATTGCTATTATGATCGAATATAAATTGGATATGTATTCTAGCATGCATCAAAAAATTAATATAAAGGAAAAAAACCTTTAACTTACATGTTGTGTAGAAGGAGATTACAATTCAACTTAATATGTTTATATTGCTATTATCAGTAAGTAAAATGATTAATTCATAGTGTTTTACACTTTGAGGTCTTCATTAAGTAATACAAACCATTATACATCTATACTCATTAAGGTATACAATGCGTTAAGAGTATTCCCAAATGGATATATTATACTTATACTCGATGCTTTTTGCTTGATTTAACATATAGTGAAAGATAGAAGATTAAGATAAAAGATGATATCAACATTATCACACAATTATAAACACATAGATTTACGTAATGCAAAAAAGTCATATGTCCATGCATGTGTAGTAACAAATTGTTTTCACTATATCATATGAGAGATTACAGATTACAAAAGAATAGATATGTAAATCTCATATACTTTCTCTGTGAAAGATAAACTAATAGTCGAGGAAACTTTTGAAAAAAACTAACGACTCATCCCCTAAAACCCTAAATTTTATATAGGTCATTCTTCCAATACAGAATATCTAAAATAACACTCAACATATTAGGGTACAAATTTATCAAGTGCACCACCCTAAAAAATTAGGTCAACGGTCTATGGCCACAAACACATGGGGCCTCTCTTGAGATAGTATAGAGATGATAAAAAATGATTAAGGTTCAAACCAAGCATTAACACTTACAAACAAAAAAAATATATTTTCATCCCTAGAGTATGAAGTTAATTTTAAAGTTTCTTTAAAGATTATAAAGCAATGATTATTAAGGCATATATGCGTAGTATATCCACTCATTTCAATATCTACGTGGCACACAAATAAGCCTCACATAACTGGGTATTAAGCTTTCAAGTAAACATTTAGGATATAAATTGATTAATGATGAATATGAATTCTTATTGTTTCCCTTTCTCTTATTTATGATAATCCACTTTAAAATTATATGTTTGACAATTTTAAACTTACAATAAAAGCTAAAAGGCATGTAAAATTAAACAACCTTATCTAAATACTAAAACATGATATGCTTAGTGTGAAGCTTTTGATTAGTATTTATCATTATGTGGATTCATGTCAGTTAAACTGGACCCAAATTGCAATCGTAAAGGGCCGTAGGATTAGCCCAATAATAAGAATTTCTGGCTATGGTTTTGGTTTCATATTGTGATTAGTATTAAATGCCATATTGGCATTGGATCAGGAATCCTATAATGATTAGGATTGCTTGGTGAGAAAGCATCTGATAAACCAATAAACAGAGCCCTGAGGCATCTTTTCCTAATGCACTACCATATATCAAAGAACCTCCATTTTAGATAGTTCCTCCATCTACTCTACATTAGTTCCATAGCCATCACACTAGGAGAATTTTGTAAAGATCTAATCTAAGATTCTATTTGCCATTGAGAAGGAGTGTTGTTTCAAGGTGTCTTCTCATCATGGGTATTTATGGAAGAAAGTCCGAAGGACACAGCTAACTTGGCAGACGAGGCCGACCTTCCAGACGTCGATCGAGCTAGCTCTAGGAAGAGCGAACTCAGGGTCAAGCAGTGGATGCAGAGTAAAGATTCAGTCGAACGATCTCTTCAGCGATATACAAGACATGAAGCTTGTCAGGGGGTCAGATATGGGTTCTGACCAAATCCCCTCTGATGCTTAAGTCAGGTCGTGACTAAAGTGCTTGATGGAACTGATTCCGACATGTTGTGAGGTCATTCACTAGTTCTCAGACCAAGTTATATGTATGATGAAATGTATTTGGTGGAATAGATCTCGAGAGTATAAGAGTACCTAAGTGTCAGATATACCGTCCATAGCTACCTCTTCGTTGGGCTATTTGTAGGCGTGCGTTTTGCCCCAAGACACCCGTGCATTCATGGCATTTATTGCATCCTTGTCGTACTGTCTATATTGATGGCAGGTTTAATGGGCAATCATTGACCTCTTGGATTGAGGAACGGATCCCCTAATCGTGGGTGCCCGGTAGTCATTCAGCCATTGTAATGAATGAGGGAGGGTGACCCGTACGTAAGGGTTCCTGGGCCTGAGCACTGGGCCATATTGGGTCACTCAGCTAGTCGAGGTCAGCTCGATGGTCTTTGGGCCTACAAAGAATTGTATTAATGGCCCCCATCACCCGAGTTTGACTAATGTGACAGTTAAGATTGGGTGATGTGACAAGTAAGGATTGGACTAGCACAATAGTTGAGACGGTGTATTTAATGTTGGTCGCCAGAGCTCCATGCCCTATGACATATGCACCAAAATGGTACTGAACTTGAAAGGTCGGTGTTGCCAGATGTCTACATGTATTCCATATCGGGTGGTCCAAATTAATGCAGCCACTCACATAAGGTAGGAATTTGGAGAAAGAAGTAAGGCTCCTGCTTTGCATTCAGATAGTTCCATATCCATCTTGCCCCCCGAAAAAGTGTTTGGCCCAAGCCAAAAAGAGGTTGATTTCGCATGATTTTAGCAAAGTAATTCATCTCATTTGTTAACGTTCCTCCCCTTGTCATTTGGTGAACATGTTGAGAATCAAGGACACGCCGGCCTCTGGAGATGTCAGGGCAATGCAGAGGGCTGCTCAACCCGTAGGGTCGGATGAGCTTCTGCGAAGGGGAAAGGCTTGCTCATTGGCTGTTCGTTGGAACCATTCAGGGATGATGGGTCCTTTGTGTCTCAGGAGGTCGGAAGTGTTGCCTCTTATGTCCCTTACTCTGTGGTGGGTAAGATCCAGGCCAAATAACTCTCTTATCCTTATGGGGTTCAGGTCCCCTTTATGATAAGAGGATTTATTCCACTTGAAAGTGCGAAATCGGTGTCTATTCAAAGATGCCTGCTCCATCCTTTCATTCTCAAAATCTTGGTCTCTCTTGGGCTTTCCGTTTGTTAATTAACACCCAATTCTATTTCTCCTTTGGTCGACTTTATCATGCTTTGCTAGTTGCACGGGGTAGAGCTGATGCGTCCGAAATGTAACTCTAAAGCAACCTAGTTATGGCGCAAATTACACGGAGATAAATCCCCTGCAACGGCTCCAAAACTTGATCGAGCCGGAACTAACTCCAAAACGATGTCATTTACCGCAAGCGCACTGTATAGTAGCAAGCGGGTATCGAACACGGGGAAGCAGTGCTATACTACCTATCTACTCCTAGGTTGAGTTAGACTTGCGGGTCTATTGGTGGATGTGGAATATGGGATGTTATAATGGTGATGGATGCGAAGATCGTGTCACTCGATGTCGCAGACGAGGGATTCCATACAAAGAAAGAAATAAATAAAATATAAAAGATTAAGGCTTTAGGACTCGCCGTTAGGACCGTGAACATTGATGCTCGGTTGAGACTTCTACGTTCTATTGGTTTAATTGGGGATTGTAGCATCTAGGAAGTGAAAATTCATGTGTCTGAGCATTATGAATCTAACGTATCACATTAACCCCGCTCGCGCGATAGGTGCATACGATACGTGCATTAAGGATCTACAAAGTTCTCACCACTCTCGTGGTTCGAACGCTCTCAACTCGTACCACTCTCGTGGTTAGTGCTTCGAGGTATTTTGGTGGCTATTATTGACGCAATGGCGATAGCTGTCAATTAGTGATATAGTTCGTCGGTGGATCCCCTCAAGGCACGAGCCGGGCATAGTCACGTACCTCGGTTGAATCCGCTAACTCCCTAATTAAATCCGTAGGATACTCCATTAGCTAATCGATTCCATCGACCGTGGGCACAATCTCAGTACGAGTTATCCTAAGGATTTTGCCAGATCAACCAAAATACAACCCCTTTTATACCCATCGCGTCATAAAAATCCCAACTTTACATCTAAATCCTAAAATCCTAGGGCTATTCACTTAGCCCTAGAAAAGATTACTCAAGCATAGCAATAGATAATAGAACGCACGAAAACTTCATTGCATGCATCAAAAAGAGATAAAACAATAAGAAACCAAAAAGAAATAATAATGGAATTCAAAAAGGCAAAAGTACTTATCTTGATACAAGGGAGGGGCCTAGGGCATAGCCAAAGTCCCCAAAAAAATCATCCCCAAAGCTCTCTAAAAAATCCTAAAAACTCTCTCCCAAAAAACTCCCCTTTGACGGCTGCCAATTCCCCCAAAAAATCCTAACAGTTCGGGTACAAATACCCACTAAAACTGCTGAAAAAGTACCACCCGATCGGGTCGAAGTTCACCCGATCGGGTGGAAACAAACAGAGACACTGAACTGCTGAAAATGGGCTCACCCAGTCGAGTGGATAGCCCATCCGATCGGATGTGAATCAGATTCCAGACAGCCCAGAATTTCAGCACACAGCTGTGCTTAGAAAATTCCAGAAAAATGTAGAAAAATCGGATTTGGGCATGCAACCTATCGTTGGGAAGCTGACGACGATGCTGACATAGAAAAATAAGAGATCACCCAAACTCCTACTGGAATGATAGCATATTTTCAATGAATCTAGCAGTAGTGCATGAAATGGGAAGAAAAGGCCACCCGATCGGTTGAAGTGTCAAGGGTAAGTTCTTCCCCAAAATGACCCGAGGAGATGACCCGATCAGGTGGGAAGATCCTCCATGAATGCCAATATGTCTCCTAATCACCCAGTCATTCACCCGATCGGGTGGCGCAGTGTGTTGCACGGGTGGAGCACAAGACTGATACCACGATACGACCCGGTCGGATGGCTCATCCACACGACCGGGTAAAGCTCCAAAACTTCAACTCCTCATCTTTGGCCATCGGACCTTTGCCGTATAAGCATGCTTTGGTCTCGACATGCAAGGTTGACTCCAGAAGACACCGAAATGCTGACATTTACTCGCGTCAGAATCCATGAGTCATGGTATTATAGAACCATGCTTTCTTCATTCTCCTCTTATTCACTCCTTCTCTCTTGCCCCTTCCTTGCTCCCCGGCAGCTTTAAGTCACCGAACGCGGTGTCTCAGGAGTCCCGGTGTCGAAGCACGCGCTCTCTCCTCCAATATACTCCAAATCGCTCGATATTCCCTGAAATGCAATCAAACGCTCTTAAAGTACAATAGTTCCAATTATGAGCGTAAAAGCGTATGAAATATATAATTGAGCAATCATTTTGACGTGTAATCGTATAGATAAAATATGGAATATAATGACACATCAAAATCTCCCAAGCTTACCTCTTACTCGTCCTCGAGGAAGACTAGTAAGAAGCTAACATGGGAGAGGGATACAATGGAGATGTGAGGCGGTGGCGTGTAATGGAGATAAGGGGTTAAATCTTAAATTCAAAAAAATACAAGAACCCAAGGTATGCAAGATCTCGTGAACACACGTCAATATGAAATTAGAACACATATACACAACAAATACTTAAGTCTCACTTAAATTAAAATAATGTGGATTTCAATAAATGTAATGAACTTGATAAGTAATAAAATGAGAGGAGAGTTATATCATATCATAGTTTATCATGCACTATACTAAGTTCACAGAAATGAAACCAATGTTCACAACTCATTCTCTAAGCAGTATAATATGTAATGATCAAACGTTTTCAAGCATGCGTGGTATTTTGTTATGCTTCATAGAATGAATTTAGCAAATTCAATCAAGGTAAGGCATCACCACACTACGACCATTTCATGACTCCTAGAACCCATTAACTTTGCCATGTCTTAGTTCTATATAGAAATGGAGATAAGGATATGGGATTTTTTTACTTTTATATTGTTTTTGGCTATATGAATATTTCATATGCATTTTTCTTTCTTTATATACACGAGATAACTCAATATATACAAAAAGCGGCCTATGCATCCCAGACCAGACGGTCTTAGGGCATCGGGTTACGAAGAACCCCTAGGACCTTTTATTCAGGATATGTGTTTGATTTTTGCATTTTTGGGATTTTTGCAAACTCACGTAAACGCGATGGAATGCAAAACATGATCAAAGATCATTTATTGGCTATTCACAAAAGAAAAAGAAAAAGCTTAGAATCTAGACATGGCTCGGTTTCAAGAATCCTAATCATCACTACTTTTGGTTGTCGTGGAGTTATCCTATCTCTTTTGAATCACTAAACATCCATGAAGCAATAGAATTATCGATCAAATCACGCAGAAGTCAAATAATTTTCAGATTTTGTTTCATTCATTTTTAACGTAACTGTTTCGAGAATGAGGTTGTGAAACTATGGATTCTACTACGAAAAATCTTATTAACAAGGATACACTAAACAAGGAATCGAACTCTAATCCAACCGATATCAGAGTTCATAAAAAATTGAATCCACGATATTTCATAGAAAATAAAATATATGAGACATAAATATAGAAGTGAACATGGTCCATATGGAAATTTCGAAGTGTGTTTCACGATGAAACAAAGTGTGTGCACTATGCACTCCCCCATGCTTAAACATCACATTGTCCTCAATGTGTGTATAATATAAATAGAGGACAACAACAAGATAGGGGGCCACTCAACAAAATAGCTTCTCTCCCCCAAGCTTAAACATCACATAAAAATTGGGGAGAGAGGCGAAATAAGCGCTAAATATAAGGGTGGGCATGGATGATAAATAGTGGGTTGGGTGTAAAAGATAATTGAGCCATCATATGAGGTGATTTTATTAAACTAAGAAAGCATATAAAATCTTATACGGTCCTCTCGCTGCCGAGAGGATTTGTGATTATTTAAAGCATAAAATTCTACTTTATATCTATACTACTAGATTGGTACTACCTGTAGCAAAAGGCGGGTCCAATATCTTTGTCGGTGCAGACAGCTGCTCTATCTGCACTTTCCGTGGCTCCGCCAGGTGCCAATGAACTCCAGCGATGCATCCCCTGCATTCTTCGTAGGCATCCACCAGTATCCTGCGAAGAACGGAATGCATCAGTCCATTGTGAAAGATTGTTCCCCTGAACAAATGTTTCCCAAAGAGGGTCATCAACATAAATATTTAAAATTAAGGGTGGTTGATAACACTTCCCTGGAAATAAATCTCTACTCTCAAGTACCATGTCCTCTCTCTCCTCGGTGTCCTCTCCAAGTCCTCAGGTATATCCTGATCAGATGCATATATCACCTTATCAAGCGACTCCTCGTCATGCTCGTCAGGTTCTTCAAGCAAGGACATGTTCAAGCATACCTCCGGTCCATAATTGTAAGTGTCATGCAATAGGTATGACGTGTCAAAATGATCTGAATCAAAATAAATATCAAATGAGTTACAAGATTCAGAAATGGAGTGGGTAAAGAGGTCTCCCTGAGTGGGAGCTGTAAGCTCTTGTGGGTGGTCCTCTGAGGGATGCTCAGCCTCTATAGAAGGTGGGGGTGGCTGCGGTAGCTCGAATAGAGGAGGCACAATTCGGGCTCCATCTATGTGCAGATGTCATCTTCCAAAGTCACGTCCTCCTCGATGGTCTGCTCCGCTACTGTAGGCACAACCTCCTCAATAATATCCTCTGATGGTATAGGCTGCTCTGACTCATATGGGTAGCAAGGGGAGGCGACGCCGGCATGAGCTGGCTCTGTAGTGCTAGGTACCGATGTCTCGTCTGCAGTGGGAATATCAAAGCACATAATACCTTCCCCAAGCTGAACGTGAATATCATCATCGATGGTACCTGCAGCAGACATACGACTCATAATAAAATTGACGAGCTCACAATCTTCTGAATCACTTGCCTCGACGACTAATGAGCTAGAAGATCGAGCTGCATCCAATAAGCTCTCTAAAGCTACTGCATATCTCAGTTCCTCGAAGGTTGTCAGATGCATCCTCCTCAAGAATTCTAATGAGGATCCCTGTAATCCTATAATAAAGAGAGGAAGTAGCTGGAAACCATCCCACACATAGTTTAACTCCGTTTGAAACATTCCTAACGCTTCGTCGAACCGGTAAAAGGCTTCCCTGAAAGATTCTCCATCAGCTTGACTAAATGTAGCAGCGAGATATATGAATGATTGTATAAAACCTGGTCGCATCATTTTTGAAAGAACCATCGCTGCATCAACTGTACCTGATCAAGCAAAGTAGCCAACCTGGAAAAGGCGTCAGTAGTACAAAGAGAGATAAAGATAATAATAATAGCAGGTGATGGGGAAAACTCTCTCTGTTTTTTTATTTTATCAGTTTTTTTGCTTTTTAACGGAATCTAATCAACCTAATTGTGGAAATAGATAATATGGTGAAACGCGTCCCCGGTAACGGCACTATAAACTTGATGCGTCCGAAATATAAATCTAGAGTACCCTAGTTATGGTGCGAATTACACGGAGAGCAACGCTGCCAAAAACTTGATCGAGCCAGAACTAATTCCAAAACGATGTCGTTTATCGTAAGGGCGCGGTATAGTGGCAAGCGGGTATCGAACACGGAGAAGCGGTGCTATACTACCTATCTACTCCTAGTTTGAGTTAGACTTGCAGGTTTATTAGTGGATGTGGAATATGGGATGTTATAATGGTGATGGATGCGAAGATCATGTCACTCAATGTCGCAGACGAGGGATTCCACACAAAGAAAGAAAGAAATAAAATATAAAAGATTAGAGCTTTAGGACTCGTCGCTAGGACCGTCGGACGTCGATGCTCGGTTGAGACTTCTACGTTGCATTGGTTTAATTGGGGATTGCAGCATCTAGGAAGTGAAAATTCATGTGTCTGGGCGTCATGAATCTAAAGTATCTGTAATGACCCATAGTGCTATATACACTAGGGCCTATATATTTGTATAATACATAGTGTATTTTTGCTTACTCTATAGTGTATGTATGCTTGGATATGTTTGTGGTGTGTATAGAAGTCTTGTAGTGTGTATAGTAACTACTACATTGGTTGCCTATGGATGACTATTTGGGTGTATGTATAGCCATATGGATGTGTTATGGTATGTCTATGGTTGCATCTCGTATGGTGTAATGATATGTGTAGGAATTTGGTGATATTGGTCCCTTTTGAAGTGTAGTGCATAAAGTAATGTAGCAGATATAGTAGTGCTTAGTTATATAGTATTCTTACCTTTTATGTGTAATAGGAAATGGGTTATGTAAAGAGACTAGTGTGAAGAGGGTTGTGGTTAGGGGTATTTTGTAAATTAGTGAGGTGTATGCATAGTAGGAGGGCACTCTTGTAATTAAGTTTAGGGGTGTGTGTAGCAAGATGAAGAGTGTAGAGAATGGCAAACTAGTAATTAGATGGGTTTCTAGAAGTTAGATATTTATTTAACCTTTCTCCATTTTTCTTCATTCTTCTTCATCTTTCTACATTCTTCTTTATTCTTCTCTCTTCTTCATCTTTCTTTTATTTTTCTATTTCCTATTTTTCCCATGGGAGGCTGAAATTTCTTGAGTTAAAACAAAAAAAAAGAGGAAAGAAAGAAAGAAAAAGAAAAGGAAAGAAAGAGAGAAAGGAGAGAGGAAGAGGAAGGAGAAGGAAGGAGGAGAAAGAGAAGAGAAGCTCTCTCATCCTAAGATTGAGGTAGGAATCCAATTTCCTCTAGTGTGTTATTTGGTTGTCATTTTTAGAATTGGTTCATGTTTAATCTTGAGCTAAATACATCATTAATTTCATGAAACCCCTTTTGTTCTTGATGCTGAAAGTTGATCCTGCAAATCTGAAACTTTAACTAAGTGCTGGGATTAATTGGCTATTAGGAATGCTCTGAAAATTTTATATGATATTATCTCGTAGTTATGAGAAACTTTCATGTTCACCACTTTTTCTAATTCGAACTGGAAGTTGGGGTAAAAATTCGAATTGTGCAACATGCCAGGAATTCTGTTAAGCTGTACACATTTCAGTAAAACGAGCACCACTACCTGCACACATCTTGGATTTTGTTGATTTTGGTCTTGTTGGAAAGCTAACAAGTTTTTCTCAAAGTCTTTTTCGAATTTTATGTCGAAATTCTGGCTAGAATATGCCCAATATTGGCTTTGAATACAGACACAGAAATCTGTCTGCAGAACAGTTTTGACACCCTTTACCAATTAATTCACCATAAATCACACACTAAATATTTTTACATGAAATTCTATATGTAGATCCAAAACAGATATATCTTTAACTTTCATTTATAAAGTTTTGTCAAATTCACAAGAGAAATGGACTAAAAATGCTATCTTTCTAGCTGTTCTTGTAATTTCAGTATGCTGGATGGTATTGAGTGAAGTTGGAAATGTTGAGTTAGTTTCATGTTGCTATTAGTCTCATGTTGTTTTTAGTTCCATGCTATTGGTTTCATGCTATCATTTTCATGTTGCTAGAAGAGGATGTCATCTTGCTTTTGTTCAACAAATTTCATGTTGGATTACGGGATATTGGCATATGTTTTGTTGGCTTATGCATAATTAATGTAATGTTGTAATCAATGGTGAAGTTGATTTACATGTGTTGGGATCATATGTGTTGGAAATGAGAACTATCTGGCGAACGTTGTGGTTGGAAAGATTATATGTGTTGGAATGAAAGGAGGTGAAAATGGCGATTGTTATATGATTCCTTTTGTTACATGATACTTTTAATTGAAATGCTAAGAAATGGCTAAGTCCTCTTAAAGGAGGGTGACACGGGGATTGGGGGACACTAAGTTGTGGGGAAAACATGAGGGGCTGGACTGGTGGTTGGTGGCCCTCCTGTTCTTGCCCGAGTGGCGGGGAGTGGCAGAAATGAGGAGAATTGGAGAAATGTGAAGGGAAAATAAGGGGAAAACATGGCTCCTTTAGTAAGAGCATGTCTCGGGGAGTTTGCCTGTTCCACCCCAACTGGGGGTGAGGTCTGTTGAATATTGGACTCCCCGGATTTGGTTTTGATGATGAGCAAACATAAATAATCCATGAACTAACAATTTGTGAGCGCAATATTGAAGATCGTCGCCAAATTCACGAGAACATTCAAAGCGACATCTCAACACTTCCCAAAGCTCGTATTCATGCCGAAAGCTTCGTTGAAGCTCTTGCGCCGTTTTGGAAGTTATGAAGAATCAATCGAAGCTCTCGAAGACCGTTTATTAAGGTTTTATTTATAGTCTTTTTAGCTTCGATATATAGAATGTTAAGCCTTGAGTATATCGTACGATTCTAACTTCATAACGCTCATATCGTAGCTCTAGGATCTTAGTACAAGTTCATTCTAACTTCCTCGAAGCGTCGCGCTTCGATTCGGACTTGTTTGTGCATGTTAGTTGGTACACGAAGAAGTACTGACCGACTAGATGGTGATCTAGTCGGTCAGCAACTCTTCTTGGACCGACTAGTTTGATTCCTTAATTTCTTGGACTTTACTGTTTACAGTTAGTCGGTCTACGTTGACTCACCGACCGACTAGTTTGTGAACTAGTCGGTCAGTGATGCTTCTTTGACCGACTAGTTGTGACTTATTGTTCATGCTAAATTTCTCCTAAGCTACTGTTTATCGTTAGTCGGTCTAAGAACGTTTGGTGACCGACTAGTTGACAATCTAGTCGGTCAACTTTTGTTCTTGGAACGACTAAGTCAATTTGTATTCAGACTATTTCATTTTTCCTCTTAGTCGGTCTACGTTCACTGACTGACCGACTAGTTGTGAAACTAGTCGGTCAGAAAGTCTTCTTGGACCGACTAGATTTCTAGGTCTGAAATTCTCTTTCTTCTCAGTTCCTCTCTTAGTCGGTCCATGCTGTTTGACTGACCGACTAGTTGATGAACTAGTCGGTCAGTGATTGTTCTTTGACCGACTAATTCTCCCAGATTTCTATCCGTTGGAGAATGACCTAACTTGTTTTTATGGGACCCTATAAATACGAACCTAGGTCATTTCTATCTAGGTTAGAGCTTCCATTCAGAGATTCATTGAGATCAAAAGAGATAGCTATTCTCACTCAAATCTAAAGCTCTCTTCCTCACAAGAAACCCATTCTCTCTCATTTCTAGATCTAGAATCCATCTTGAGAGAAGCTTGTTCTTGGTGAGCTCTTCAAGCTATAGCTTGATCCAAGTCTCCAATTCATCCCTAGGCACCTATTACTGGTCATTTCCTTGGTGCTAGGTCTTGGTGACTTCATCTTCCTCAAATCCTTCATTTCACCTATTGGGTAAGAAAAACTCAAGGTATAGGATTTTGTGGTAAGTTTGCTTATTTCAATATAAACTCATTTATATTGCTTGTTGATTCTCTCGGTTGTGAGAGAAGGTTGTGATCCCGGGTTGTGGGATTCACTATTGCCGTTGTTGTATGATTTGATCTTGTGAAGGTTTTTCACAAGATATTCATAGTGGAAATCTTGGGTTAGGGTTTCTAACTCAAGTATCCGGAGGGGATCCGGGTGGTTGGGACGTAGGATCACCGGGAACAAGTCGGGGAGACTTGGGTGGATCCGAACCCATTAACATTATTTGTTTGCATTGTTAATTTTGTTGTTGTCATTCAATTTAAGCTTCCGCAAATTGATTTGGTAGTTGTTTGCAATTTAATTTGGAATTATACTCCTTGTTATTTTAAATTACTATTCACCCCCCCTCTAGTACTTGTGCAGTAGCTTGTAGGGCATTACATTTGGTATCAAAGCCAGATACTTAGCTATGTCTGCCAACGACAACAAGACCGTGCGTCCACCTTCCAACTATGACACCTTCAGGAACCGTGAAGGAGCATCTTCGGTGATGGAAGGACATTCCTCTACGAGGCCTCCATTCTTCAACGGTACCAACTACGGGTACTGGAAATGCCGGATGGAAACCTTCCTCCGGAGTGCATCCTTATGGAGGACTACAATGAAGGAATACATAGAGCCCGAAGAAGAAGACTTTGAGAAATGGACTACCGCGGAGATCGCCGCGGAGGTAAGCAATGCCAAGGCAATGAACGCCTTGCAATGCGCTCTGGAGCCCGAGGACTTCAATAAGATATGCACATGTAAGAGTGCATATCAAATTTGGAACTCCCTCCTCATTCTTCATGAAGGGACGAGTAGGGTAAGAGACTCTAAACTCGTAGTCGTAAACAAAGATTACGAAATGTTTCATATGCAACAGGGCGAGAAGATGAAAGAATATTACGCTCGCTTCGTTGACATAATAAACGAGTTAGAGGCCCTCGGCAAGTCCTACACTCAAAAGGAGAAGTGCTCAAAGCTTATCGAAGGACTTCCTTCTTCTTGGGAAAAACGTACCTTCGCCATCGAGGAAGGTAATGACATGAACAAATATACCGTAGTTCAACTAATGGGTACTTTGATGTCATACGAGGTACGCAAAGATAGCAAGGTGAAGTTACAAGAAAAGATGAAGTCCTATTTGAACCAAGATGCACCTAAGAAAAAGGCGATTGCATTCAAGGCGGCTTCATCCACCTCTACCGATGATGAGGACTCGGAAGAAGAAATGGACATGGAATCCATTGCACTCATGGCAAAGAAGTTCAATCGCTTCTTCCGAAAGGGTAACTTCAAACAAAAATCTAAATTTACTTCTACTAACGCCTCTCCACCTTTGTGCTTTAAATGCAATAAGCCAGGACACATCAAAGCGGATTGTCCTCAAAACAAGCAAAAGGAGAAGTGGAAGGCGCCGAAGTTCGACAAGTCAAAGAAGTACAAAAAGGGGTACAAAAAGGGACTTGTCGGAGCAACATTCACCGACTCCGAGGATTCCTCAAGCGGAGAGTCGGACGATGAGAAAGTGGAGCAAGCGCACATGTGCTTCATGGCAAGAGAGGAGCATGATCAAGGATCCTCCTCTTCCGATGATAGCGACGACGAAGGTGATGAGGTAACTATGGATGATCTTAGGGATGCTAACTCTCATTTATGGTCTAAATACACTAAGTTAGTAAATAGATATACTAAAGTAAAAGATGACCTAGCTAGCATTCAAACCTCGCCTAAGACTATCATCACCAACAACGACACCGTTGTTGAAGAGTTAAGAAATGAGATTGTTAATCTCAAATCTAAACTTGAACATGTTAGCATTGATGATCTGGAAGAACATAGGATAGCAGATTTAACTTATCAAAACTCGACTTTGAGTATTGAGAACGAGAATCTCAAATCTCGTGTTTATGTGCTCACATCGCAAGTATCCACTTTGGATACTTATATGCATTCTCTCAAAGAGAAATATGAGAACACATTAGGCCGAATTAATAAATTCAATAAGGGTAAGGACCATTTGGATAAAATCCTAAGTGACTTACTTCCGGCCAATCACCACATTGGTTTGGGGTATACGATAGGATGTCCATCCAAAGCGGCCACTACTTTTGTTAGGCCAACTTCCGGTGACTCTACGAGTGATAGCAAACACTCTATTGGTAGTTCATCTACCAATGGTGCTTCCACCTCGTCCACACCCTCTTTTGGAAAGAAACCCACTTTGGGTGGACCTCCAAAGAAGGGGCATGCTTATATGTACACAAATACCATGCCACGTAGGAACACATGTCCTACTCCACCGTCTCACACATATGATGATTTCTATGCTACACGTTCAAGGGCACGTGCACACCATGTGAGACACCCTCACGCACGTGTTCCCACACATGCATATGTTCACCCACCTCATCATATGAATAATTCTCGTCGTGCATCATTCCATCATGTTCCGTATGCCTATCCACAACATGCATCACGTAGAAATCAACGTCGCATGCATGCACCCAATAGGATGATGGCTCCCAAAATTTTCACTATTTGGAGCCCAAAGGACACAAGCATGGATGAAAAACAAGTATATATGAACGCTTATTTTTCAGATGTTGTGCATAGTAGAAATTATGTGGGGAAGTCAAAGTCCAATTGGACTTGGCTTCCAAAGGTCTAACTTTTGAGGACCCAATGACCTTGGGTACCATGATATGAAAGTTTCTATCTTTAGGTACTCAAGGAAAAGAAAAATAAGAGGAGCAACAAATTTAAATTTAGCTCCAAAGGGAATTGGATACTCGATAGCGGGTGTTCAAAACACATGACGGGTGACGCTCAATTGCTCTCCGGAGTGGTTCCCATTGCAAATGGAAATCGCGTCGTATTTGGAGGCAATGAGAGCGGAACAATCGTCGGTGTTGGTAAAGTGGGTAACCCTTCTAAACCCTTAATTAGTGATGTTTATCTAGTTGATGGTTTAAATCATAATCTTATTTCAATAAGCCAACTTTGTGACAAAGGTTACAAAGTTAGCTTTGCGAAAGGATTGTGTCATATTTCAAATGATAATAATAAATTATTATTTTCCGGCACACGCCATAAAGATATTTATATTTTGGATCTTCCTAAGTCATATGAACAATGTCTCGTTGCCAACACAAGTGAACAACACTTATGGCATCGACGCTTTGGACATGTGAACTTTGGAACACTTTATAAGCTTTCGAAATTAAATTCCATTAAAGGTTTTCCGAAGCTTGTTTTTGAAAAGAAAAGTTTTTGTGATTCTTGTCAACGTGGCAAGCTTCCTAAATCTTCATTTAAACCTAAGAAAAGCATTTCTACGAAACGGCCACTAGAGCTATTACATCTAGATTTATTTGGGCCAACTAGAGTTGCTTCCTTAGGAAATGCAAGATATGGACTAGTCATCGTTGATGATTATTCAAGATTTACATGGGTATTTTTCTTGTGTAATAAAAATGAAGCTTTTGAAAACTTCACAATATTTGTGAAGAAAGTACAAAATCTCATCGGAACCACCATTGTCACTATTCGTAGTGATCATGGGGGTGAATTTGAGAATGAGTCTTTCTCAAACTTTTGTGATGATCTTGGAATTACTCACACGTTTTCTTTCCATCGCGCACCTCCTCAAAATGGTGTTGTTGAGAGGAAGAATAGAACGCTTGTGGAGTGTGCTCGCACTATGCTCGAAGATAGTCAACTTGGTTATCAATTTTGGGCGGAAGCGGTACACACCGCTTGTTATGTGTTTAATAGAATACTTTTGAGGCCCGGCACCAAACAAACTTGCTATGAATTGTTGTTTGGTAGATTGCCTCAAGTTAAACATTTTCGTGTTTTCGGCGCAAAATGTTTTATTAAAAACACATATGATAATTTGGACAAGTTTGATCCGAGATCGGATGAGGGGATATTTGTTGGGTATTCCTCACGTAGCAAAGCCTACCGGATATACAACAAAAGATCCTCTACGATCGAGGAATCACTTCATGTCTCTTTTAATGAGAATTTTACTACTTCTAGAATTTCAAATGATAATGATTCTATGGATGTTTTATTTGATTCGTTTGAAAACTCTAAGTCTATTGATTCAATTGATTCTATTGAGACTAACCCGACTAATGAAGTTGTTGAGAATGTGCCTAGTGATCAAGGTATTCCCAAGCGGCTTTATACCGTACGCGACCATCCCCATGAGCAAGTCATTGGCAATATTAATGATAGTGTCAAGACGAGATCTCAAGTCCACCACTTCGCCAATTGTGCATTTGCCTCATCGATAGAGCCAAAGAATATAGTTGAAGCTTGCGAAGATAGTGCTTGGATCCTTGCCATGGAGGAGGAACTCATTCAATTCGAGAGGAATGAGGTATGGGAGCTTGTTCCTTTGCCATCGAAGAACCACACCGTCATAGGGACAAAGTGGATCTTCAAGAACAAAACCGACGAAAATCAAGTCGTCGTCCGGAACAAAGCTCGTTTAGTTGCTCAAGGCTATCGCCAAGAGGAAGGTATCGATTTCGAAGAATCCTTCGCTCCGGTAGCTAAATTAGAATCAATTAGACTTTTATTGTCTTATGCATGCCATAAAAATTTTAAGTTATTTCAAATGGATGTTAAAAGTGCATTTTAAACGGAGATGTTGTTGAGGAAGTTTACGTTTCTCAACCTCCGGGCTTCATAAATGAAAAATTTCCAAATCACGTTTTTAAACTAAAGAAAGCTCTTTATGGTTTGAGACAAGCTCCTCGAGCTTGGTATGATCGCCTAAAGAATTTTCTTTTGGATTTGAATTTTAAAATGGGCGAAGCCGATTCTACACTTTTTGTTAAGCATGCGAATAATGATATTTTATTAGTTCAAATTTATGTTGATGATATCATTTTTGGTGCTACTAACTTCACTCTTTGCGAAGAGTTTTCTAATGTTATGAAGGACCAATTTGAGATGAGCCACATGGGCGAACTCAAATATTTCTTAGGTCTCCAAATTCGCCAATTGAACGATGCAATCTTCATCCACCAAACGAAGTATACGGTGGAGTTGCTTAAGCGATTTGGAATGGAAAGTGCTTCCGGGAAAAAGACTCCAATGAGCACGACTACGCATCTTGACAAGGATACGGGCGGTAAGGATGTAGACATTCGTCTATATCGAGGTATGATAGGTAGTTTACTTTATCTTACCGCAAGTAGGCCCGATATTATGTTTGCCGTATGCATATGTGCTCGTTATCAGTCTCAACCTAAGGAGTCTCACTTAGTAGCGGTAAAACGTATTTTCCGTTATCTAAGTTATACACTTGATTTTGGATTACTTTATCCAAAATCTAGCACGTATGAGTTAGTCTCATATAGTGATGCTGATTATACGGGATGCAAATCCGACAGGAAAAGTACTAGTGGCACTTGCCATTTTCTAGGAAATTCTCTTGTCTCTTGGTTTTCCAAGAAGCAAAATTCCGTATCACTTTCAACCACCGAGGCGGAATATATTGCCGCCGGTGCCGCTTGTGCCCAGGTTCTTTGGATGAGACACACTTTGAAGGATTTTGGTATTCATTGTGATACTAGCCCTATCATGGTGGATAACCAAAGTGCTATTTGTCTTTCGAAGAATCCGGTGCACCATTCCCGATCAAAACACATAGATGTCCGACACCATTTTTTAGATGATCATGTTGCTAAAAAGGACATCATTTTAGTGTACGTTGAAACCCAAAAGCAAATCGCCGATATTTTCACGAAACCCCTAAAGGAGGACTCCTTTGTGCGGTTGCGTCGAGAATTGGGGATTATGGGTGAATCCGAGATATAGGATTCATGTTTCATTCAATTATCTTGCATGCTATTATATTTCGCGATATTTCGTTCATGCTAGATTCATTGAATTTTTGGGAATTTTATGTGATATATTTGAATTTGTGCTCGAATTCGTATTTCAATGTCGTATTTAAGATTTCGACGTTTTATGGGGTAATTTAGATGACTAATGAGAGTGTTAAGATGTTTCATCCAAGTGGTTTGTGAAGAGAAATCAATTATCAATTTTTGGACTCTTCTAGTCGGTCTCAGTTCATTAGCCAACCGACTAGATGCTCATCTAGTCGGTCAGCTAGTGAACTCAGACCGACTAGATCAAGCTTTTATCTAACTCTTATCATTTTCTTTCTTTAGTCGGTCACAGTACACTAACCGACCGACTAGATTGAAAACTAGTCGGTCAGTGTGTATACTGCGACCGACTAAATCTAGCCCTAAAAATCTCCTGTTTGCCTCTGTTTCGACTTAGTCGGTTCAAGCTCATTGACCGACCGACTAGATCGTAATCTAGTCGGTCAGTGCTTGAACTGTGACCGACTAAGTGGGTTAGGGCAAATGTGTCTTTTCGATTTCCAGACCGACTTAAAACTCTTTTATCCGACTAAAACTCATTTTAGTCGGTATTCATCTCCTCTCCAGCCCGCAAAAACCCCAAACCCTCTCGAGACTCTTCATCTTCCCTTCGACTTCCGGCCAGTTTTCCGGCCATCCCCGCCGTCCGCCGCCGTCGACCGACTCCTCCTAGGTATATCTCCCTCTCCTAGGTCTCGATTCCTTTTCTAGGGGTTGCTCTCCTTGATTTCAACTTCTAGGTGAACTAGGGTTTCGATTTTTTCATCTAGGGCTTGTTAATCTCTGTTTGTTTTTCAGTTCTAGGGTTTGTATTAGGGTATTTGATCTTCCGTCATCGCTTGCTTGTCCTCATCGTGCCACAATCATGGCAAAGACTAGGATCCCTATCGCTTCATCTGGGGCTTCCCCAATGTCTGTAGAGCCTTCTGAGCCTAGGAATCCACCTAAGCCTAAGCGTCGTGCTAAATCTACCCAAGCTTCTCCCTCTTCGCCTCCTCTGAAGAAGCAGAGGACGGCGACAGTCAAACCCTGAAAATCTAAGTCCAAAAAGCCCATACTCCACTCACCCTTTACTCCTCCTGATTCCGATACTGAGTTTGTGCCTGAGGATGAGCCTAGCCATAGGGAACCCACTCCTCCACTTCGTCCTAGGACTCGCCAGCCTAAGGGAAAGGGCCCAATGCCAGCGGGTGGTGTTGACATATCGTTGTGTCGCGACGACCCTATGTGTCTCGCGGCCTACAACCGTATTGAACACTGCCCGATGCTATTGGAGCACTATGTTCAGTTTTCAGATTTCCTTGGCTTAGCTGACCTCCTCTCCTATAGTGGTCTCCTTGATTATCTTCGATACGATCTTAAGGCCAATCCTAAACCATATCCTCGCCTAGTAAAATTTTTCTATGCCAATCGTGTCCGAGGCCAGTACGATGCGAGTCACTCCATCGAGACTACTGTCTTGGGAACTCCTATAGTTCTCACGGTAGAAATCTTGGGGGAGATACTTGGTTGTTCGTCGTCCGGTCTCCTTCCTTCTGACATTTCCGTCGACGATATATCTTCCTTGGATCAGTCCGTTCTTTCTGACATCTTCCATGTGATCCCTCCTGCCTTTATTGGAGTTCCTTCGAAGTCATTCAAGCCTAATGCATGGGTATTGAATCTTATTCTGAAGTCGTGCTTGCTTCCCAAGTACGGCTCATCTTCACTTCCATCCCAGCCATTTTTGAAGCTTATCTACGCTCTTTTCTTGGGTTGCGAGATTAATTGGGCTCGCGTAATACTCGATAAGATGGACTCTTTCGAGTGTATACGCAAGACCAATAAATCTGCGCATATTCCATATCCGTGTCTGCTGACCCTTGTCTTTCGTCATTTCCGAGTCCCTCTCCCTCCTGACGATGAGCGTCCCTTGGGTACTCCTCTAAATGCGACGGCCGTTAAGAAATCTCTAGCGGCGCTTCGTCACGTGCAGAGGTCTACCGCATCTGCTTCTCAGGCTACTCCCTCAGCTGCTGCTGCCCCCGCTCCTCCTGCCACATTAGATGATGTCGTACGCCTTCTTCGTCAGCACGACTCACGTTTGGCTCGTACTGAGGAGGTCGTCTGTCGTATGGCTCGTATGATGGGGATTGATCTTCCTCCTTCCGTTTCTGAGGCCGAGGAGATGGACGATGAGGATATTGACGAGCTTGTCACTTCCTTGGCCCGTGGCGATGAGGCCACTGCTGCTGCTGCTGCTGCTACCACTTCAGCTCCTGGAGTTGGCACCTCTTCCGGTGTTCCAGAGCCTTCTGCTGCAGTAGTCCAGACTTCTGAGGCTGCTGTTGTTCCTATTGACGAGCCTGCTCCTGTCTCACCTCCTGCTGTTGAGACCCCTGCTGTTGAGACCCCAGCTGTTGAGCCCGTTGTTTCCACACCTACCCCGACGATCCCGTCTGTTGCGATGCCTCTCCTCCCTGCAGAGCCTGAGTCCACTCCGTCGACTGGACCCACGGAGACTGCAGATCCTGCCACTTCCTCGTGATCGTTCGTTCCGAGGACTCTCCACTACTCTTTGGATGACATATCTTTTTGAGAGTATTTTGGGTTAGGATGGAGTATGAGGGTTGATTTGATGTATTTTTGAGTTTTCTGGATGTCGGTGTTGGATATTTTGATGTGTTGTATTTTTTGTTGTTGGACGTTGATGATGTTGATGATGATGTTCTCATGATGATGTTGTATCAATGATATATGATGTATTTCTTTTTGATGGGTATGTTGCATTTGTTGTATCGATCTCTTTTTGGGATGTACTCTTGATGTTTCTATCTATATATACATCGTTGTTCATGTTGTGATATTTACTTCCTCGTGCACATTAATTCTCATTCAATGTCCATGCTATGTAAAATCGTCGCTCGACGATTGAAAAACTTGGTTAAATAGATTATATTTCTATATTTGTATAGAATTGTTTTCCATGCACAAATTTAACCAAGAATATTGAATATTGGAGAGTATGTTTCATTATTCAATAAATGAAAAAAATTACCAAATATATTTTTGATGATTTTGATTATCGCTTTTTGATAATGGACAATTTGGCACACCTTGATTTGATTTCATCATTTTTCCCTTGGTGTCAATTAGGTCCATCGTCATTGTCTACGACTCCCGATGTTGGATTTTCCATTTCCTAGTTGTTGTCGTTGTATGCCCTCCATTTTTGGGATAATGCCAAAGGGGGAGAGATAATGATAATAAATAGCGCAAATGAAAATTTAACTCAATTTCCAAGAATCTAGTTTGATATGTTAGATTCAGGGGGAGTTAAGATACATATAAGGATTTTCAAAATCCGATATTTCGAAAATCGATTCTCTTTATTTATCTTACTCATCTGATTGATGCAATTCATATATATTCATTTTGGAATTAACGTGTCATCAATGCAGGGGGAGTAAGTATTTTACATTTGAATCATTATTTTTGATTATTATTTATGTTGGTTTGTCATCACCAAAAAGGGGGAGAATGTTGAATATTGGACTCCCCGGATTTGGTTTTGATGATGAGCAAACATAAATAATCCATGAACTAACAATTTGTGAGCGCAGTATTGAAGATCGTCGCCAAATTCACGAGAACATTCAAAGCGACATCTCAACACTTCCCAAAGCTCGTATTCATGCCCAAAGCTTCGTTGAAGCTCTTGCGCCGTTTTGGAAGTTATGAAGAATCAATCGAAGCTCTCGAAGACCGTTTATTAAGGTTTTATTTATAGTCTTTTTAGCTTCGATATATAGAATGTTAAGCCTTGAGTATATCTTACGATTCTAACTTCATAACGCTCATATTGTAGCTCTAGGATCTTAGTACAAGTTCATTCTAACTTCCTCGAAGCGTCGCGCTTCGATTCGGACTTGTTTGTGCATGTTAGTTGGTACACGAAGAAGTACTGACCGACTAGATGGTGATCTAGTCGGTCAGCAACTCTTCTTGGACCGACTAGTTTGATTCCTTAATTTCTTGGACTTTACTGTTTACAGTTAGTCGGTCTACGTTGACTCACCGACCGACTAGTTTGTGAACTAGTCGGTCAGTGATGCTTCTTTGACCGACTAGTTGTGACTTACTGTTCATGCTAAATTTCTCCTAAGCTACTGTTTATCGTTAGTCGGTCTAAGAACGTTTGGTGACCGACTAGTTGACAATCTAGTCGGTCAACTTTTGTTCTTGGAACGACTAAGTCAATTTGTATTCAGACTATTTCATTTTGCCTCTTAGTCGGTCTACGTTCACTGACTGACCGACTAGTTGTGAAACTAGTCGGTCAGAAAGTCTTCTTGGACCGACTAGATTTCTAGGTCTGAAATTCTCTTTCTTCTCAGTTCCTCTCTTAGTCGGTCCATGCTGTTTGACTGACCGACTAGTTGATGAACTAGTCGGTCAGTGATTGTTCTTTGACCGACTAATTCTCCCAGATTTCTATCCGTTGGAGAATGACCTAACTTGTTTTTATGGGACCCTATAAATACGAACCTAGGTCATTTCTATCTAGGTTAGAGCTTCCATTCAGAGATTCATTGAGATCAAAAGAGATAGCTATTCTCACTCAAATCTAAAGCTCTCTTCCTCACAAGAAACCCATTCTCTCTCATTTCTAGATCTAGAATCTATCTTGAGAGAAGCTTGTTCTTGGTGAGCTCTTCAAGCTATAGCTTGATCCAAGTCTCCAATTCATCCCTAGGCACCTATTGCTGGTCATTTCCTTGGTGCTAGGTCTTGGTGACTTCATCTTCCTCAAATCCTTCATTTCACCTATTGGGTAAGAAAAACTCAAGGTATAGGATTTTGTGGTAAGTTTGCTTATTTCAATATAAACTCATTTATATTGCTTGTTGATTCTCTCGGTTGTGAGAGAAGGTTGTGATCCCGGGTTGTGGGATTCACTATTGCCGTTGTTGTATGATTTGATCTTGTGAAGGTTTTTCACAAGATATTCATAGTGGAAATCTTGGGTTAGGGTTTCTAACTCAAGTATCCGGAGGGGATCCGGGTGGTTGGGACGTAGGATCACCGGGAACAAGTCGGGGAGACTTGGGTGGATCCGAACCCATTAACATCATTTGTTTGCATTGTTAATTTTGTTGTTGTCATTCAATTTAAGCTTCCGCAAATTGATTTGGTAGTTGTTTGCAATTTAATTTGGAATTATACTCCTTGTTATTTTAAAGTACTATTCACCCCCCCCTCTAGTACTTGTGCAGTAGCTTGTAGGGCATTACAAGGTCCAGTCCCAAGAAGGTCTACCCACTACTTAGGGTCCAAAACACTAATAAATAACTTTCGTTACTTTTGTAGCATTATTAAATGTTTTCCACTTGAGTGTGTTCTTTACTTGTAGCTTCCATGTTGTATCCCTTGTTATATGCATCACATATTGTAGTTCTTGTCGCTTGCGTTTATTTTACTTATGTTGTTGCACTCTTTAGTTGTTATACTTTCGTATGGTATGCATTCAATGCTTTAAGTCATTCACATGTTCCCTTTAGCTCATTCCATACTTCATCTGCACATTTCTATTAATGCATGTAAAGTAGTTGCATTTTCATAATAGCATACTAGAGGGAGTTGGCATTCCTACTGGGTCACGCGTTGACGTGCCCCCGTTGACTTTTTCAGGTGTGGTTTTTGGAGATGGCTGTTAGAGCTGGAGGCTAAGTCTGGAGTTCTGTTGTTGGGAGTTGGAGCTTAGGTTGGTTGGTGAGGGGTGAGGAGAGAGCCATGTGTACTTTGGATTTTCTTTTGGGGTGAGAGATGCTTGTACTATATGAATTAATGCAATGGGATGTTTGAGATGTATATGAAATTGTTCAGTGTTGGCTTTCAGTATTTCTCTGTGACTTTGTGTCGTTCTGTGTTTATTGGTTGGCTGTTTGTTGAATACTACTTGTACTATTCCCAGCAATGCGCAGTGGACCTGCAGATATGTTTTAGTTCTCGTCGCGTACCCCGCCTCCCTGCGTATCCCGAGGAGGGGGACGTGACAGTATCGCATTAACCCTGCTCGCGCAATAGGCGCATATGATATGTGCATTAAAGATCTACAAAGTTCTCACCACTCTCGTGGTTCGAACGCTCTCAACTCGTACCACTCTCGTGGGTTAGAGCTTCGAGGTATTTTGGTGTCTCTTATTGACTCAATGGCAGTAGCCGTCAATTAGTGATATAGTTCATCAGTGGATCCCCTCAAGGCACGAGCCTAGCATGGTCACACACCTCGGTTGAATCCACTAACTCCCTAATTAAATCCGTAAAATACTCCTTAAGCTAATTGATTCCACCGACCGTAGACACGATCTCAGTACGAGTTCTCCTAGGCCAGATCAACCAAAATACAACCCATTTTATACCCAACGCATCATAAAAATCCCAACTTTACATCTAAATCCTAAAATCCTAGGGCTATTCCCTTAGCCCTAGAAAAGATTACTCAAGCATAGCAATAGATAATAGAACGCAGGAAAACTTCATTGCATGCATCAAAAAGAGATAAAACAATAAGAAACCACAAAGACATAATAATGGAATTCAAAAAGGCAAAAGTACTTATCTTGATACAAGGAAGGGGCCTAGGGCATAGCCAAGCTCCCCAAACAGATCGTCCCCAAAGCTCTCTAAAAACTCCTAAAACACTCTCCCAAAAAACTCCCCTTTGACGGCTGCCAATTCCCCCCAAAACCCCAACAGTTCGGATACAAATACCCACTAAAACTGCTGAAAACGTGACACCCGATTGGGTGGAAGTTCACCCGATCGGGTGGAAACAAACAGAGACACTGAACTGCTAAAAATGGGCTTACCAGTCGGGTGGATAGCCCACCCGATCGGGTGGGAATCAGATTCCAGACAGCTCAGAATTTCAGCATACAGCTGCGCTCAGAAAATTCCAGAAAATGTAGAAAAATCGGATTTGGGCATGCGACCTATCGTTGGAAAGCTGACGATGATGCCGACACTAGAAAAATAAGAGATCATCCAAACTCCCCACTGGAATGATAACAGATCTTCAATGAATGCAGCAGCAGTGTACGAAAGGGGAAAAAAGGCCACCCGATCGGTTGAAGTGTCAGCCGGTGGGTGAGTTCTTCCCCCAAAATGACCCAAGAAGGTGACCCGATCGGGTGGAAAGCTGCTCCATGAATGCCACTCTGTCTCCTCACCACCCGGTCATTCACCCGATCGGGTGGCACAGTGTGTTGCTCGGGTGGAGCGCAGGACTGATACTATGATACTACCCAGTCGGGTGGCTCATCCACACGACCGGGTGAAGCTCCCAAACTTCAACTCCTAATCTTTGGCCATCGGATCTTTACCGTATAAGCACGCTTTGGTCCCGACATGCAAGGTTGACTCCAGAAGACACCGAAATACCGACATTTACACGCGTCAGAATCCATGAGTCATGGTATTATATAACCATGCTTTCTTCATTCTCCTCTTATTCACTCATTCTCTCTTGACCCTTCCTTGCTCTCTGGCAGCTTTAAATCACCGAACGTGGTGCCTCAGGAGTCCCGGTGACAAAGCAGGCGCTCTCTCCTCTAATATACTCCAAATCGCTCGATATTCCTTGAAATACAATCAAACGCTCTTAAAGTACAATAGTTTCAATTATGAGCGTAAAAGCGTATGAAATATGAAATTGAGCAATCATTTTGACGTGTAATCGTATAGATAAAATATGGAATATAATGACACATCAAGCTGACTTTGCATCTCTTTCTTTTCTTCTTCAAAGTGAGGCTTCCCCATTCAGGTGTGTGGCATCATATCTCTGCCAAGAGGGGGCAAGAACCTCCTCATTGGCCTTCCTAGTAACATCTGTGATTGGAGGGATCACTTCGTGTTCGTCACATGTAATGCCCCTGTGTGTGAAGTATTGTTTGTACATACAGTGGCAATACATATTTGTATGTAGCTAAATGTATGTTAGTATCCTTAATGTAAGTGTAGCTATTTGTATGACAACTAGTGTGTCTATTTGTGTATATGCATTGGATGGCGTAATATGTAATTTTACTTCCAAGTTCAAGCATGTTTCTGTGGGAATGCTTTGGAGTGGCATGGTTGTAATTATAGTCCCATGTTAGTGGGATATTGTGTGGGAATTAGTGGGATGACATCCCTTGTAATTCAATACCGATGGCATAGGAAATTTCCCATTATTTTCTATGTTTGTGTATGTGCATATATCCTAAGCGTTCAACTTTGAATTAACGCATGCACACACAACACACTATCGGCCATCGAAGAATTTGTTGCTGTATTCGCGCAGTCTCATGAACTGGAAGAAAGCTTCAATGGTTATCTGTTGCCCACCGATCGAAACATCGAAGCCTTTCCGCTGCCTAATGATGGAGACGAAGTCGATGCACATCGATTGCATGATGATGAAGATCAGTCATCCACTGGTCATTTGGTTGATTGATGCTGCATTACCCGTTAAACTCCAACAATAAACGAATGGCATTATTGCGGTTGACCAATTTGCGTTTTACAGTGGTAAAGCATATATGAATGTGGGTTAGGCATGTTTCCCCTGACGAGTCAACCCGTTAAACTCCAACAATAAACAAAAGGTGTATCACATTATCGATTTGTAGAACCAAAAGCTACATCATAATACGATAGTCAGGAAAGCCTGGCCGTTGATGCGAGCAGTCCCCTTCATGCAGGGGCGGAACTATATGTAAGTTGTCCTGGTCAGTTGCTCAGTGTAAGAAAATAAAAGAATTTTGTTTATATTGTTACGCCTCGTTCTCTAAAATACGTGAAAATACGTACTATCTCGGGTATTCATAGAGAACGAGGAGAGACAATGCCGTGGTATTATTTAGACCCAAGGCTTTAACCCATTGATTATAAATACAACACAACGTAAATCACATATAATAATATAAACCTGCAGGCCACTATATACAGGGATGATACAGATGTCAGACAAAAGAAATAAAGTACATGCTTTCAAAATAGAGAAAGATCGCAGTCACAACACGGAGTCATATATATATATATATATATATATATATATATATATATATATATATATATATATATATATATATATATATGGGTAAAGTGTTCCTAGGGTGACTCCTTAGATTAAATCTAAGGAGTCGCCCCCATTTTCTCCCATCTCCCACAATTATTTTTGAAATTTTTTTCTTGGCATTGTTGGTCACATCATGGATGATCAACATACCAAAAATCAAGTCATTCCAATACTTTAAAAGCCCCCATCTACCCCTTGCAACTTCAACGGTCTGAAAACGTGCTGAAAAACACATAAAGTTGCAAGGGGTAAATGGGGGCTCTAAAAGTATTGGAATGACTTGATTTTTGGTATGTTGATCATCCATGAGATGAACAACAATCCCAAGAAAAAAATTTCAAAAAATATTGTGGGAGATGGGAGAAAATGGGGGCGACTCCTTAGATTTAATCTAAGGAGTCACCCTAGGAACACTTTACCATATATATATATACTAGTAATTACCCGTGCCCATAGGGCACGGTTTATTTAATGGCTGAGTTTTTCTCCCCCACAAATTTCAAGTTCCCCCAAATTTCAAGTTTTCCCACAAAATTTCAAGTTTCCCCCCAAATTTAAGTTTTCCCCCAAAATTTAAGTCCCCCCAAAATTGTCATTACCACCTAGGACAAACTTGACACGTAGGACAAAGCTTTGTCCTAGTAGGATAAGATTCAAAATCTTCATAGAACTGGAAATAAAATGGCCGGAAGGGGTGAGAATAAAAAGTGTGGGTGTGTGTGTGGGGAGGGTCCATAGGTAAAAATACAAAAACCTGGGTTGTATGTGCAAAATTCCCCACCTCCTCTTTTATCCCTTAAAATCTCATCTCTTATATTTTCTCTTATTCAATTTCCCTGTTTTATATAATAGATATCCAAATTCTCTTATCCAATTTCTCATGTCCAAATTCTCTTATCAATTTCTCTTGATAAACATCCGTCTTTTATATAATAGATAGCTCTTATCCAATTTCTCTTGTCCAATATCTCTTATCCAATATCTCTTGATAACATCTCTCGTTTGTAATATAGATACCTCTTATCCAATTTCTCTTGATAACATCACTCTTATCCAATTTCTATTGTCCAATATCTCTTATTCAATTTCTCTTGATAACATCCCTCTTTTATAATATAGATATCTCATATCCAATTTATCTTGTCCAATATCTCTAATCCAATTTCTCTTGATAACATCCCTCTTTTATAATATAGATATCTCTTATCCAATTTCTCATGTCCAATATCTCTTATCCAATTTCTCTTGATAACATCCCTCTTTTATAATATAGATATCTCTTATCCAATTTCTCTTTTCCAATATCTCTTATCCAATTTCTCTTGATAACATCCCTCTTTTATAATATAGATATCTCTTTTCCAATTTCTCTTTTCCAATATCTCTTATCCAATTTCTCTTGATAACATCCCTCTTTTACAATATAGATATCTCTTATCCAATTTCTCTTTTCCAATATCTCTTATCCAATTTCTCTTGATAACATCCCTCTTTTATAATATAGATATCTCTTATCTAATTTCTCTTGTCCAATATCTCTTATCCAATTTCTCTTGATAACATCCCTCTTTTATAATATAGATATCTCTTATCCAATTTCTCATGTCCAATATCTCTTATCCAATTTCTCTTGATAACATCCCTCTTTTATAATATAGATATCTCTTATCCAATTTCTCTTGATAACATTCCTCTCTTATAATATAGATATCTCTTATCCAATATCTCTTGTCCAATATCTCTTATCCAATTTCTCTTGATAACATCTCTCTTTTATAATATAGATATATATATATATATATATATATATACAAAATAATGTGCCTGAGGTTGACCTCAGGCAGAATTACCTGAGGTCAACCCCTCTGTCCGGATGTTGTAGGTATTTTTTTTTGAAATTTTTTTGCAGTAGGTAGATATACTTGTTATGTAGCTCCCCACAAAATTTCAGCTCAATCCGACACCGTTTGAGCCTCCGTTCATCGATTTCAAAAACGTTGCGCAAAACTGTCCAGAATTCTGGACAGTTTTGCGCAACGTTTTTGAAATCGATGAACGGAGGCTCAAACGGTGTCGGATTGAGCTGAAATTTTGTGGGGAGCTACATAACAAGTATATCTACCTACTGCAAAAAAAAATTTCAAAAAAAAATACCTACAACATCCGGACAGAGGGGTTGACCTCAGGTAATTCTGCCTGAGGTCAACCTCAGGCACATTTCCCTCATATATATATATATATATATATATATATATATATATATATATATATATAGTCACGACCACATCCCTGGGATACCCAGAAAGAACAGGTACATGACGAGAACTAAAACGTATATGCAGGTCCACTACGCGCTGCTGGAAATAGTTCATGTAGCGTTCAACAAACAACCAACCAATGAACACAGAACAACACAAAGCCACAGAGAAATATTAAAATAAAACAAACACTGTACAATTTCATATACATCTCAGAGCATCATTGTGCATCAATTCATATAGGACAAGCATCTCTCACCCCAAAAGAAAACCCAAAGTACACAAAAATGCAATCAACTTTGACTAGGGAATGCAATTGCTGGAAAGTAGAAAATGTCGTCAAATTGTGTTATTTTCTCAGTATTCTAGTTGTCATATGAGACAATATCCAACTGTAAAGTTGTAGATATGATAGTTTTACATATACCCACCAAATTTCAAAAAATAATCATGTGTATAAAATTTATGGTGCTTCATTTAACAACAGAGAGCAAATCTGCAGAAAAATAGCACAACTGCCTCAACTAAATCATGTATTACGCATAGCTACAGTCAAAACTGGTTAAAATGTATAAAATGAAAGTTGTAGATCAGGTCTTTCTGATTTCCGTAGTATCCTAATTATCTAATTTCATTAAGTATCGTGGCCGTTATCGCCGTTTTGGTACGGGGTGTCGAAACAGGCTGAAATCTGTCATGCTGCCAACTAAACCATATTTCTCCCAATACTTGAACTAAACATATATTAAATTATATATGAACTTGGAGTAGAACTTCATGAACTACATGAATAAATTTTTTTAAGATTTTTATTTGAACTAAAAATAACAGATTTCATCAGTTAAACAGGGACCAGATTGCTGGAATTTGAATCAGAATTGCTTTAACTCCCAATCCATAGATATACTCAAAAAATTGAGAACAACTTGCATCATTCATGCATGAACACCTTTGAAGGAGGAGATTGAATTGTAAATTTATATCTAGAACACCATTAGCCATGCTTAACCCATATGAATTTAGAAAAAATCCATAGAATTGTTGAGAATCCTACTCAAAAGAGAGAGGGAATATATGCTATAACATACTAAAGGAGTAGGATTACTACCTCTTGGAGAATCAAAACCCTCCATCAATTTCAAGAGAACTCCACCATGAATCCAAGCTCCAAACCCTAATCCATCTCTTCCTCCAACTCTTCTTTAGCTTCCCCCCTTCCCTCTTTCTCTTTCTTTCATCCTCTTTCTTCCTTCCTTCCTTCTTTTCTTTTTTTTCCTCTTCTTTGACCTGGGAGCAACGGCAGCCAAGGGGGGGAAATGGGAGAAGGAAATGGGAAAAGGAAGAAGGGATGAAAGAAATTAGGAGAAGGTTGCAGAGAAAAAAGAAAGGGGATAAATAAATATGAACCTGTTGTATGATAATGAACTCAAGAGAGAGAGAGAGAGAGAGAATTTCATTGCTAAGAATAAGTCACCATGGCTAAGAGCCATGGTGCTCTATTTATATATCTCATAGTGGGGATGCCAAAACCCTCTAGGAGACCAAGGGTCCCCATTACTCTAAGTAATGGGGGCCTAATGAATGGGTAATGAAGGAGGGGAGGCCAAAGGCCTCCCTCATTCATAACACTCCCCCTTACACATTCATCACTTCGGTCTCAGCTACTGAGGCAAGGGGTGGATACTTCTGGATCCAGAGTAAGTGTGTTTGCCTCGTTAAAACCTTAGCTGTGGAAAACCCAGTGGGAAAACCCAACAGCTTAAGGAAAAAGAGTGCAACTCACATGTTACTCCCCCTGATCCGTACAAGCTTTAGGCTTGCAGGTCTTTCAATTGTCGCATACCAATGTTCTTTACAAGCTTTACAAAAGTACATTTAGGCAATGCCTTAGTAAAAAGATCAGCTAAGTTGTTGCATGACTGGATCTGTCGAACTTCAATCTGCTTGTCGTTCTTCTGCTCGTGCGTCCAGAAAAACTTGGGAGAAATGTGTTTTGTCCTGTCGCCTTTGATGTAGCCCTTCTGAAGCTGAGCAATGCATGCGACGTTGTCTTCGAATAGGGCAGTAGGCTCCAGATCACTGGTCTTCAGGCCAGTGGATTGGAGGATGTGTTGGACGACGGAGCGTAGCCAAAAACATTCTCTGCTCGCCTCATGGATCGCGATGAGCTCTGCATGGTTGGAAGATGTAGCAGTAGTGGTTTGTTTTACCGATCTCCAAGAGATAGCAGTACCTCCGTAGGTAAATACAAAACCTGTTTGAGATTTTGTCGTGTGCGGATCAGAGAGATAACCTGCATCAGCATAACCAAACAATTTGCGGGAGGCACCTCTCTGGTAGTAAAGTCCAAGATCAATGGAACCCTGAAGGTATCGCAGAAGATGCTTTACTCCGTTCCAGTGGCGCTTTGTGGGCGCAGCACTGTGTCTGGCTAGTAGATTAACTGTAAACGCTATATCGGGACACGTACAGTTAGCCAGATATAGAAGTGCTCCAATGGCACTTAGGTAGGGTACTTCAGGACCCAGTATCTCCTCCCCCTCTTCCAGTGGCCGGAAGGGGTCCTTATGTACATCTAGTGATCTTACGACCATAGGAGTACCTAAAGGATGACATTTATCCATATGAAACTTGCGTAGAAGTTTCTTTGTATAATTAGATTGGTGTAATAGGATTCCACCTCTTAGGTGTTTTATCTGTAAGCCAAGACAATACTTTGTTTTGCCTAGGTCTTTCATTTCAAAAGTATGTTTAAGGCTTTCAGATATCTCTTTGATCTTTGCAAGAGATCCTATGAGATTTAAGTCATCTACATATACAGCTATGATGACAAATCCTGTTCCCGTTCTTTTGATAAAGATACACGGGCAGACTTCGTTATTCGTGAATCCTTGCTGTGCAAGAAAATCACTTAGTCTGTTATACCACATCTTGCCTGATTGTTTTAGACCATATAATGATCTATGTAGCCTTACAGAGAATACGTCCCGAGGTATCTCTTTCATCTCTGGGGGTAGATTAAACCCATCAGGAAGTCTCATATAGATATTTTTATCTATATCGCCATATAGATATGCAGTCACAACGTCCATGAGCTGCATTTCTAGGCTTTCCAGAGAAGTTAGGCTGATTAAAAATCGGAAGGTGATCGAATCCATGACCGGGGAATACGTATCTTCATAATCAATCCCCGGTCTTTGGGAAAATCCCTGGGCTACAAGGCGTGCCTTATAGCGAACGATCACATTATTTTCATCTCTTTTTCTTATGAAAACCCACTTATATCCCACAGGTTTTACACCTACTGGTGTTTGGACTACTGGTCCAAAGACTTTGCGTTTCAAGAGTGAGTCCAGCTCTACTCTTATTGCCTCGTCCCACTTTGGCCAATCATCTCTGCGTTTACATTCCGCTAGAGATCGTGGTTCGACGTCATCGTCATATTCAGTGACGTGAACGGCAATATCGAACGCAAAATCGTCGTCGACGACTATGCTATTTCTGTCCAGTACTTCTCCAGTACGTACAAAATTTAATGATGTTTCTCCTATTGTTTCCTCTGCTGGGGAAATCAGGAGGGGAGAAGTAGCTGGTCTGAGCTCAGCATCCTGTGGAGGGATAATCTTAGTATCGCCAGGAGTCTTCCTCTTTCGAGGAACTTTATCTTTTGAACCTGGTGGGCGTCCTCTTTTCATTTGAGGTACAACCAATTCTGCTGCCGGTGGGCTGCATCCATCTATGGGGATGTCAATCCTAGCTGGCGTATTGGCAGCAGGGACGTGTGAACGGACAATCTTCTGGTTGTCCGTGAATTTATCCTGGTAAAAGATGTACTGTATTCTGGATGTGAAGGATCTTCAGGATCTCATCTTCACACAGATTAGTACGCGGATCATATAGGGACAAAGACTTCTGGTCCCAACTAATGGTCTCAGAAGCTTCTGGCTTCTTAGACTGTGTGCCCAGTTTTGGAAAAAAATTTCTCATTAAATTCACAGTCTGCAAAACGTGCCTTGAATGCGTCACCCGTCAGGGGTTCAAGGTATCTGATAATAGAGGGCGAATCAAACCCAATATATATACCTAGACGACGCTGAGGACCCATTTTGGTCCTCTGCGGTGGTGCTATTGGGACATATACCGCACAACCAAACACTCTCAAATGAGAGATATCCGGAGGTGCGCCGTATGCTAGTTGCATCGGGGATAAAGTGTGACCTCCAGAGGGTCTTATCCTAATAAGTGATGCGGCATGTAAAATAGAATGCCCCCAAGCATCCACAGGCAACTGGGATTGCATAAGCAATGGACGTGCAATCCATTGGAGTCTCTTTATAAGAGCCTTAGCTAATCCGTTTTGGGTGTGAACATGTGCTACCGGATGTTCAATTTCAATACCCGTTGCCCGGCAATAGTCTTCGAAGACTTGGGAAGTAAATTCTCCCGCATTATCAAGACGTAGTTTCTTGATATGGTTATCGGGGAAATGAGCACGCAACCTTATTATTTGTGCCAATAGCTTTGGAAAAGCTAGGTTGCGGGTGGACAAGAGGCACACATAAGACCATTTGGTTGATGCATCAATCAGTACCATGAAGTACCGAAATGGGCCACTTGCGGGGTGAATAGGCCCGCAAATGTCACCATGAATTCTCTCAAGGAAGCCAGGAGACTCTAATCCCACTTTCAGGAGGGATGGTCTCGTTATTAGTTTTCCCTTAAAACAAGGGAGACATGGAAATTCACCCTTTTGAAGAATCTTCATGTTCTTCAATTTGTGTCCACGGGATTCAGTGATGATGCGGCGCATCATTGCTGTTCCAGGGTGACCAAGTCTATTGTGCCAGAGTTGGAATTCTGGTAGTGATTGGCACGTCTGGTGTTCAATCATATTGGCTTCTACTGGTTGAATGTATGTTTGGTATAGACCCGACGGGAGTCCCTTGAATCGCTCGCAGATGATCTTCCGGTCATCTTTTTGACGAGTTACAATTAGATATTCAACCTTATTTTTATCCCTGGTCTCTAAGTGATATCCGTTTAAACGGAAATCCTTGAAACTTACGAGATTTCTGTTTGATATAGGAGAGAATAATGCATTATTAATTTGAAGTCTTGTGTTATTTGGGAGCAATATAATTGCTTCACCAGTTCCTTCGATTATTTGGGACAGTCCTGAAATTGTGATAACAGGACCGTCATATTTGTTTAAGCTATTAAAATAGCAATGATCGCGAAGGATTGTGTGCATCGAGGCACTGTCCACTAGGCACTCAGACATCATCTATATAAGCCAAAAAAAGAAATTTTATTTGAGGGAAAATGTAGACAACATTCATAAATAAAAGTCCGCACTAAAGCAAATAACAGATGAAGATACATCGAATTCTAAATGCATAGATAAATGATGATGCTCAATCTAGCAGATCGTCGTTCTCGTAGTCTTTAGCAGTAAAGACTGTTGGCGGCTGTACACCTGCCAAGTTTGTTTCAGGTCGAGACTTCTGGCTCGCCTGATATAGATCCTGTAGGTGGCGAGGAGTGCGGCAGTTTCTGGACCAATGGCCAGTCATGCCGCATCTATGGCATTTGTCCTCCCAGGTCTTCTTTGGAAGTGACACGTGCTTGGTGTCCTTTCGCTTCCAAGTGAAGTTTCTATTCCCTTTATTGTTTTTGTTTGTCTGGAGAGCTGCACCTCTTGGTTGCTTCATTACCGCTTTCCCTTTAGTATTTTTAGTCTTCCTCTTGTTTTTCCACTTCTGGGGAGAAACGTGGTGGGCTTCAGGGATAGGGGCAGTGCCAGCTGGACGTAAGTTATGAGTTGCTAGCAGTAAATCTCGATTCTGCTCTACTCTAAGTAGGCATGAGATCAGATCGGAGAATCTCGTGAAGTTGCGTTCACGATACTGCCGCATGAGGATTGCATCTTTCTCGTGAAACGAGGTAAAAGTTTTTTCCAACATGCGCTGTTCTGTCACTTCTTCACCGCACAACTTCAGGCGTGAGGTGATGTTATGAAGTGCAGAATTATACTCAGCGACGGACTTATAGTCCTGAAGTCTGAGGTTTTCCCACTCATAACTGGCACGGGGTAATATAACATCAATTTGATGTTTATACCGTGCTTCCAGTGCTGTCCACAGGTCCTTCGGGTCCTCAACCGTTAAGTATTCGGCCTTTAAGGTCCGATCTATATGCTTCCTAATGTAGATTATGGCTTTCGCCTTATCTACATCGGATACAGTGGTTGTGGGGCTGCTGCTAGCTGTAGCAGAAGCTTCAGCCGCTGCTGGGGCCGAGGAAGGAGCCAAAATGGACCCAAGGAGGGCCATTGAACGCAAGTGGAACTTCAGGTCCACTCGCCAACTCAGGTAATTTGTCCCTGCAGAATCGAGGACCTCGAAATCGACGCTTGCCAATTTTTCCATTTATCTACGTATTTTAAAATGAGCATGAATTAATTAAAATTCAAAAATTCATGCATAAAGAAAAAAACAAGTAAAAATGCGGGGATCGGCCAGATACCCAAAATAGTACACAGTCCAAAGTTCGTTTAAAGTCCATAATAGAAAAAAAAAATAATAATACAACTTTGGAAACCCAAACTGAACTGGGTCCCTATATCTCCGTCTTCATATGCTGTTGCATCGAGCTTTGGCTTACACAGTCATGAATCGACTCCTTGCGGTCCAGCGGACGCGGCCAGGGAATTGACTAAGCCAGGACCACTTGTTACCCAGTCAAGCTAGGTTGGTCCAGCAAACTTAGCCAAGCACATTGACCGACATCATGATCCATTGAAGGAGTTTTCATCAATTCTATGTGCTGTTGCATCGAGCTTTGGCTTTAAAATACAAATTTCCTCACTTACAAATTCTCTCAAAAGAAAATAAAAGTGCAAGGAAAGTAAATAGGTATACAATGGCCGATCCCGAAAAACACATTTTTACTTATTTAAACATCCACGCAGTTCTAAATATGCTACAGGCATAAAAATAAACAACCACGCATATATCTCAAGCATAACATATGGTAAAGGAAACTAGAAAATATGATTATCTCGTAGACCACGTGGAAACGTCATACACCGTTAGGTTAGTTGACTAACGACAGAGCGGTCTCAGGATCTTTAAGATAATTATATTTTGAAAAATCTTAATATTCCATAAATAATTAATAATGCAAGAGTGATGTTTAACATAATTTTAGCAATATGACAAATTGGGCGTCAGGCCCATAACAAGAAATTAAAATAAATTAATATTTTCATTGGAGCTGCAGGCCCATAAGTAAAATATTAATCATTTTAATAAGCAATTTTATTAACTTGGCTTCTGGCCCAATAAGCCAAATTAATTTAGTATTAATCTTTGGGCTTTTGGCCCAGTTGCAAAATTTTAATTGACATATAAAATTTGCAATTGGATTAACTGGGCTTCTGGCCCAATTTGGAAAACCAAAATAATAATTAATCGGAATGGAATTGCAGGCCCATAAAACATATATATAGTATGATTTATTAAATATAATAGCATATAGCTCATTGCATTTTCCATTATCAGTTTTATCTCCTTCTTCAATTATTATTATTATTATTATTTTTCAAATTTGACGTTGCTGCCTTGATTTTGCACACAGTAAGTAAGATGCTTATGCAAGGTCATGCTTAATTGCTAGTGTTAATGCACTGTATGCAAACTGGCACATATTGCTAGAATTTTAGGTCCAACAAGACAAAAGCTTTGAATTTAGCATGCCATTTAGAGGGGTTCGATGAATTTGGCTAGGCCCCACGCCATTCAAAATGGTGACAAGTGATAACATCTTAGGCATTTGCATCTTCAGATTTCCCGGCCACAAATTTCTTATTTTTTAAAATTTTTGTTATTAATCAGATTTATACAAGACTTTAAGATAAGCTTTGTAAAATCATGTTTATCAATATATTGTAATTTTCTACGGGATCAAAAAGTATTACCTCTAGATTAAAAAATCTAGGGACGATCGTAAAAACAGAAAATCCGTAGAAAGAGAAATCCACGCTCCTAATACGCCAAAACGGATCGCCGCAACGGAGAGCCGCAAAGGTACGCCGCAACAATAGATTCCTTCGCGCGTAGGGGATGGATTTTTGAGGGGAGACGGGATGAAAAGCTCAAAGAATTTTAGAGCAAACGAGCTGATAACGTGTTGTATGATAATGAACTCGAGAGAGAGAGAGAGAGAGAGAGAGAGAGAGAGAGAGAGAGAGAGAGAGAGAGAATTTCATTACTAAGAATAAGTCACCATGGCTAAGAGCCATGGTGCTCTATTTATATATCTCATAGTGGGGATGCCAAAAGCCTCTAGGAGACCAAGGGTCCCCATTACTCTAAGTAATGGGGGCCTAATGAATGGGTAATGAAGGAGGGGAGGCCAAAGGCCTCCCTCATTCATAACAGAACCCTCTTATTACAAGTTTGGCATCCTCTTCAAAATATCTCATCTCTCTTCTAATATCCAAGCCCAAAAATCAAGCCCAACAACCCACTCTAGCTATCAAAATTAGCTATGGTCCAATCAATATGAATAATAATAATCCACATCACCAATAACACCAATAATAATACCAACAACAACAAGAAGAATAATGATCTCATTAAAATAATCTTTTTTAGAATGCCATCACTAAGCATACAATAAACAATAATTACATCCAATACAACCAAATAGCCATTCACGTAGAAAATTACTATGCATACAAAAAAATTACTATACACACACACATTACTATATACATCCTACATATAAGACACTAGGGCCATTACATGTGAAAATCCACAAGGATCACAATTTTGTGTATAAGATGGCATCTTTATCGAAGGACAACCCTTCTAATAACTTTAACAATCTATATAGTTTATTATTCAATTTCATTTAAGCATGCTAAAAGAGACTATCTTTAATTTGGAACGTGCATTTCTTTTTAGTTGAATTATGAAAGCATGTTATGAAAATTAATTATGTACAATCAATTCTTTTCATGCCATGAAATTAATCACCCCATTAAAAAGTTGTCTTCTTGCTACTAGTCTCGTGTTGTTCTCATGTTGGTTTCAATTGCTAAAGAGATTAACTTTAAGGATGATTATGCATTCCTCTTCATGTTATGAAATTATTCAACATACTACAAAGTTGTTATCTTGCTCTTAAATCCATGTTGTTTCACTTGAATAAATGACTTGTCATTTTGCCTACCATGTGTTTGTAGAAATGTTTATATGAAGTCAAGTATGAATGAGAGAATTGCCTTGCATAATTTGGCTATGTGTTGAAATGAGAAATATGGGTGAAATATTGAGGTTGTAAAATTATGTGTTGAAATGAGAAAATGTGGTAATGGGGAATGTTGCAAGAATGTAAATTGTGGACTTGGGCTCTTGACTTATGTAACATGGGAGGTGTTTACGGGTGTTTTCTCACCACTGGATCGTTGACCGGTGGTTTGACGGTCTACGTGGTCAAGGGGACGGTTGGAATCCCTTGGTCACTCCAAGCGTGCGTGTTCTCGCCGAGGGTTGCGCGAGGGCCCACTTCAGCTCGGGAAATGGCTCGCTTGGGGGATCGACGACGAGCAGTCTCTTCGCCCGGGGTGTTGGGCCTTGGTCAGCGGGGTGCGGAGGGTAAGCCTCGACACCTAGGTGAGCGCTCGGCCTCTGTCAATCAAGTACCGAGGGGAAGCCTCGGCGCCCTGATTGTCACTTGGTCTCAGTCGATGGCGATGCTCGCTGGGGTCGAGCGTGCTTGCTGACGTGCGGGCATTGTGTAACGACCCGCTCCCGGAGGCCCGTTACTTATTTGATATTTGCACAGGTCCTGCAGTTTACTAGTGAATTCAAAATAGCCACGATGCAGAGATGTACAAAAATACTCAAATAGTGTCCTATTATTACAATTCATAATGTACAAAATGTCTCAACAAAGATATATGAAAGAAAGGAAGTACATAAGTGCAAATAACTCTGAAAGTTGCGGTCTCAGGGTCGAACTCTGACGCTATCAACTCAAGAGCATCTATCTCCATATGTACGTCGTCTGTGGTGCCATGGAGATGGAACCATAGGTAAGTCACAACAATTCTAAATATAGAAACGAAGCAGTGCACAAGTATGCCAAAAGTAACTACGTACAAGTAGACCAGAGTGAAAAGTAAAGTACTGAGCAACAACTGTACACAACTGGGTAGTAAAAGTAAACAGAACTGAAAGAAAAGAAGGACTATACTATGGTGGTGCGAGTGTAAAGCAGGCTAAGGAAATGAAACATGCTACTGCTAAAAGTACGACAAGTAAAGTACTGGTGACTGCACAAGTGTAATAGGTGAAGTGCATGCAATGCGTAAAGTAAAGGTGACTGTAATGCGTAAAGTAAAAGTGACTGTGCAAAAGTAACTACACTACGTGACTCAAGTCGGAGAGTACAATATGTGACCATCGAGTCCATCTCTTGCCTGGGTGCGACCCAAACGAATGCCTAAAACACAGGCAGCAGGACATGTATTTTGCCGAAACTGGGGCAGCAGGACAGGATGCCAAAACTCAGGCGACATGACAAGAAAATTGAACTCCAGTCACTCCCGCACTCTCTCAAACTATGAGTTACCCCAAAACCCTAGTGAAGTGTCAAGCGTTCTATGTACATGTTTTATACAGGATGTTCCGCAAGATATTCTATACGATGTATCACACAATGCTAGTCAACCCAAGTCCACTGGTTGACTTTCTTATTGAAAACCAGAAAGTTGGAAATTCTTTTCAAAGCAGACTGTGCCAAAGCGAACTGAGGATAAATATAAGTCCAACAACTGTAATACCAATTTCATGCTTCGAGCATGTAGAAGTATTGTTTAGCACACAATTTACCCAAGTTGATGGTTGTGTGCTACAACCACCAAAGTTGAAAGTTGGCAAAGTAATCTGTAGTTGATTATTTTCATGTTAGTTTAGGTCCCTAGTTTAGTTCAAGTCAAGTAGCCATTCTGAGGCTATAGGTAGTGTTCCTAAGTTCATACGGGGACACTAACTAATTTTCTAATTCTAGAATTAGTCGTGACTTACATTATCAAGCTCGTTGTGGCAAGACGAGTTTGGAGCTAGAGGAGCTGGTGCACGAGGATTGGTACCTGCAAATACAAGAAATGGCCGGTTAAAGAGTACACTATTTTGTTAACGTGTTTGTATTTTTATAGTAGCTTAGAACTCGTCAAAATACGTACTGAATATTTTTAGATGGGCTAGATGGGAGTAAAATAATTTCATGTAGGAAGAAAATATTTTTCTAAAGCTCCTAGGAATTTTTCATAATTTTTAAAAGCTTAAAATCAATTAAAACTAATTAAAAATGAGAAAACGATTTTTCATTATATTCTTCAATGATTTCTCTAGTGCAAACCATACGTCGGAATTCTTCCAACAAGTAGTCAAAATGACCGTATTAACTAGTACTATAATATATATTTTTCTCACATATCAGTTTACGTGAAAATAACAAGTTACTGATTTTTCAGTGAAAAAGACGTATTTAAGTTTTGGGCTTAAAAATTAATTCTGGAAAACCTAAGCATCTGATCGAGATGAAACTAGTACCATTGGATTTAAAATGTCATTTCTGATTTTCTGGAGGTGGTCTTGCATTTTTTCGACTTGTATATTATTTACTGTGAATTTAAAACCATTAAACCTTGTATAAAATATTATATAAAATACGAAATATGTTTTCGTATTTCCAAAAATACGTTTTCGTATTAATCTTAAAACGTTCGAAACTCACCCTCGTTGTCGACTGCAGGGGGGTCTCGTTTGAACGGTGACGGGGTAAGGCGACGAGGTAGTGGTGGCGGCCTGACGCGGCGGCGGAGATCATCGGAGGCCGGCGGGGGTTGTCGGAGGAAGCTCGAGAATACGGCTTGCGTCGGTGGAAGCCTCGCGGCGGGTGGCATTCTCGACTGAGGGTGGGGGCTTCCGCTGGAGGCTCAGGCGGCGTCGTGGCGAGCGGCTAGTGGCGTGAGCGAAGGGGAGGGCGAGCTCTGTTCGAATGGACGGAGGGAGAGGGAGTGGAGCAGTCGGACGGGGGATGTCGGCCTTGGAAGGAGGGGGTGTGACGTTTGCTCGACGAAGGGGGAGCTCAGGGGGAGTTCTTCGCTGGAGCAGGGGAGCTCAGGGCTTGTGTGGCGGGGTGCTCCGGTGATGGTGCGGGCTAACGCGAAAGAGAGTGGACAGAGAGGTGTTCGGGCTTGGGGTTGTTGCTATCGGAGTACGTCGGGGCAGAGGGGAGGTTCTCGGGGTGACTGGAGGTGAGGGCGTCGGGCTCTTCGTTGCCAGAGGATGAAGCATGGGTTCGGGGGTGTGTCGGCGTCTGTCGGGGTGAACGGAGGGGGAAAGCGAGGGCGGCGCTCGCGGAGGGCTGGAGGGTGGCGGCACTCCGGTGGCGGAGCTGGTGGTCAAGGCGTGGGTGTGAGCTCGGAGCTACAGTGGTGCCCTGAGGGAGGAGGAGGCGACTTCGAGAGAGAGAGAGGAGGGGAGAGAGCCTAAGAACAAGATGGGTTCGATCGTGAAAGACGTTGGGAAGGAGAGATCATGTGTGTGCATGGTTATGGGGTGAACGGAAGAGAAGGAAGATGGCTAAGGGAGAGGCCTGTGTCGGAGCTGAGGCAAGACGAGGGGAGGATTAGTAATTTATATAGGTTAGAAAACAAAGTAAAATAATAATAACAATAACAAGTAATTAAGAATGGTGGTTGGGAGAGGGAGACTAAGCGTAGAAGTACTTTATCACATGGGCTGCTACGACGGGTTAGGTAGGGGGTTATATAGGGGTAAAATGTAATTAAGTTCCGTTAATTAGTAATTCCAAGGTAATTAAAATATAATTAGTTGTTGTAAATTACGATTTTGCCCCTGAGATTAAACGTGTCCGAAAAATTACGAAAACATACCCACGGGTTTGTATCATCGCGAAGATCACAAATACAAGATCCATTTCAGGGTTTAAGCTACGGAGATACGTGTTTTAAGCCAAAACGTTTAGGAAGCAGGTTTGAGGGTTCACTATTGATTTGACTTCATAAAATTATGAAATTAATGTGGAAAGCCCTAAATGATCATAGAATGATACCGTAAAAGTTTGAAATCGTTTCGATGATATTTGTATAGAAAATTAATTCATTCAGTCAAAACAGTAATAATTGAAAATAAATTTTTATCAGATTATTTAGAGGTATCTGATGGAACCCGAACTTACTAAAATACTCCATAACTAGTCTGATACTTCAAAAAAATTTTACAAGAAATTTTTTGAAATCATAAAACTCCTGACGAACCATTATAAAATAGTTATTAAAAATTTGAAAATAGGTTAAATGCGTAAATAGTTGTCTTGATGAAAACATGCCGTTACACCTTGCTTCGGAGAGTTCTGCGCTGAGGGGTAGTCTCGGCGCCTTGGGACCAAATCGACCTGGACAGACGAAGAAACTCGTCAGGGGGGCCCGACCTTGGTTCCGGCCAAGTCCCCTCCGATGCCTAAGTCAGAATGGATCTGAATGATACTCGTCGGGATCGGAACAGCTCGCAAGGAGGCCAGTACGCGAATCCTCGGACCGAGCTATGGGAGGAAAGACAATGGGGAAAGCATAGGTCTTTTTAGTAGAATACCTCCGTATAGAGGTATCTGGGGTCAGGCCCCTCTCTTCGTCCCCCCTCAAGTCTCTATATAGGGCTTCTCCCACGATCGCCCCGCCTTCAAGCCCCCCTATTCCGCCCCCATGATCTACCTCCATCTGGGCGTCTTTACGTACCATGAAGGGAGGTTAATGTGGTCCCTTAATGGTCATTAAGGGGGAGCATTTTAGGGAGCGGTTAACTCCCGCAGTCGTGGGCTGACCGGGCGCACGTCCGATCGTGGCCGACCCGATATAAGGCCTTCACGGGGGTCTTCGACAGCCGGCCCAAAACTCCTTTTTGGGGCCTTCTTCTTCCCACGTGGGCTTGGGCTGCTTGCTTTTGGACCTTTCTAAAATGGTCGTATCAATTGCCCCCATCGGTCGTGCCGATTGGATTTAGCCGGTTTGGTTCGGGCAATGTGACTTGGGTAAGTCTTGTCAAGAACATCGGTCGAGATAGTGTTATTATGGGGAGCCATCATGACCTGGGCCGGTTGAATTTCTCTCTGCCCCTGGGTGTGGAATTCGAGGGGCCACGCCCCGCGGGACATTGACATGTGTGCCAGTGTGGTCGACCCGCAACGCGAGGAAAGGTTTCGAGGGGACGATATAAAAGGAGGCCGTCGTCCATCGGACGAGGTTTTTGCTTCTCCAATCGACATCCTCTTCTTCCTTTCCCTTTCCGCCGAACCGGGTCTTGCTCAAGTGCTGCCTCATGTCGTCCTCCCCTTCGGCCGCTGGTTCAGGGCGCCTGGTGGCCGTTGCCAATCCAGGTCTGACTCGCGGCTCCATCACAGCGTTGCGCCGTCACGGGGGAGAGCTCTCAGGGGTGCCTCCTGAGGTACTGGGGTGGCCATCGTCTGTTTGCGCCAACTCAATTGGGGCACTGCACAACAGCTATCTTCTTCCCCCATGCTCCGCCCGGGCTCCTGAGATGGACGAGCGGATCTGCTTCCCTGGTCCTCAAGAAGTCGTGGTGTACGAATAGAGTTTTCGATTCGGGCTTCGGTTCCCTCTCCATTCCTTTGTCGCCGAGCTTCTGCGAGCTTATAGGATGGCCTTATGCCAATTCTGCCCTAATGCCATTGGGTGTATTGTTGGGTTTGTCGTTCTCAACGTGCTGAAGGGGGTCGAGCCGTCCCTCCGACTTTTTGCTCAATTCTACCGCCTGAGCCATCATCAGTCGGAGACCTGGCTTTATATCAGTGCTGGACCAAAGAAGAGCTTAGTGCTGGGGCTGTCGGGTTCTTTAAAACATTGGAAAGTTGAATACGTCTTTGCCGGCTTCCCATCGGAGGTGGATTTCCCGGTCCGCTGGGGGGCAGCAAGTACGCTGGTTCTCGAGCTAGGGAGTCCGACTGACGCCGAGGTCAAGGCGGTTGACACCTTGTTGGTGGTCCCTGTCAGGGATCGGAGAATCGACGTTCTCTTCTCCGACCTTAACCTACAGAAGGCCGTGTGGCCCACCGGTGAGTTTTGCCAAAGTCCAAAACTTGGGGGAGTTGGTGTTCGAGGCCCGTCTAGATGGTTCTGATCCCTTCTTCTACCTTCTTGTGCAGGTGGGTTCACCCAAGGTTCTTCTTAGCCCTCTCTTCAAGCCACTGTACCGGTTCCCAACCCACGACGAAGGGATCATGTATTGGAAGTCTGGAAGAAACAGCGGGTCAGACCCTCCGGAGAACAAGGGAGCAAGCCACATCCCCTCCGGGGGAGAACGCCCAAAAAAAAGGCCCATGTCCCTGCAACGGTGGCCGACGTCCCTCCGCCAGAGGGTCGTGCCCAGCCTTCCCCAACAAAGGACTCATGGCCCTGGGCCGGGCCCTCGCATCCCCTGTCGGGGCCGCTCCCCGAAGTTTATGAGCGGTCTCTGGGTACGTTCCGCTTAGCTCAGGCTGATCTTCCCCGGTCTGGCAAAGTTTTACTCCGTCCCCGTTTCCCCGTGGGGGTTAAAGGAGACAGTTTTCTCCGATTGCAGAGTGCCTGCTCGGTTGGCTGAAAACTGTAGCCTCCCTTCGGACCAATCCGTGCTGGACGGGTAATAGGTGATCGCCTGGCCACCTTCGTAGTTCAGGTTGGTCAGCAGGTGAGGACTTTCACACACTCCGTCCCTTGTAGCGGCCTTCAACTCATTCCCGTCTCTTGATGCAGCTATCCTCGGTCGGGCTTTCGATAAGGCGTTAATTCGCGGTACTCTCGCGGGCCAAGGCCGACTAGGAACAAGAACCTGAGGCCGAGGAGGGCGAAGGAGAGGCGAGCCAACTAGCTGAGGCACACGCTAGGTCCTTGGAGACTCAGGTGGCCGAGCTCTCTGCTGCCTTGGAGAAGTCAGAGCTGGAGAAGGCCTTGGCCTTAGTCGAGAAGGCAAAGGCCGAGGATCAAATAGCCGAGTTTACGAGGACCATCGAGGCAGGCGTGGACATCGGTCCAGTTGTTGAAGCCGACGCCGCGGAGCTTGCCAGTCTCCTACAGGCGACTGAGGAGAGAGAACGAGTTCTTTTGGCCAAGCTCAACACGAGCTCTAGAGAGATCGAAAAGGAGCGGGCGGAGCACCGACGCCAGGTTGCCATCCTCGAGGGTCGGATTCAAGAGCTGGGTGTTGCGGATCCCAAGCGGATTGCCCGCGACGCCGTGGATGAGTATGCCTCGTCTTTTGTGGCCGGGGCGATGTTCGAAGCGTTCGAGAGGGGGTTCATCTGCTGCCAGTCTGAGATCCAGTGAAAATTCCTGCTCTTTGGGATTTGTTTTGAGGAGCTCTGGTTGGACTCTGAGGGCGATGAGGAGGCGCGGGATAGACCCCCTGAGCGGTCCACCGGCGTTCCCGAAGGGGCTCCAGATGATTGCGAGGGAAAGGAGTCTTAGCCCTTTAGCCTCATCATTTTTTGCAAATCCGTGCTCAGCTTTTGTGTAATACGCCCCCCTTTTGTTTTGCAATGAAGTTCCATTTTTGCTTGTGGTCGTTCATCATCCTCCTTCCTCCCGGGACAGGGCATTCCTGCAGGGTTGGTCGGAGAAATTTCCTTGCTCACCTCGGAGATCTAGTCGTCGAGCTGCTTCCCCAGGATTCTTAGCCGCTCGGGTGGTCGAGGCACCACTCTTGGCCTCAGGGGAGGGAGCCGATCACTCTGCGAGAGGGTATCGTCTCAGGTCCTATAGGCGATCGGACGGCCAGCCTGCTGGGGGAGTTGCCCCCAGCCTTATGGTGGACTGGGTCGGTCGGCCAGAATCCCTCAGGCTCACGGTCGACCGATATACCAACATGCTGGGGGAGCTGCCTCAGCCTTACGGTCAGTTGGATCGGTCAGCCAGCTAGGGGTGCGACCCCTAGTCTTACAACTGATCGTCGGGCCCGCCCGCTGGGAGAGTTGCCCCCAGCCTTACGGTTGGCTCCGTGACCGATCCGCTGGGGGATTTGCCCCCAGCCTTATGGTCGGTCAGTTGACCAACCCGCTGGGGGAGTTGCCCCAGCCTTACGGTCGGTTTGAGTCGTTCAGCTTGCTGGGAGAGCTACCCCCAGTCTCGCGACTGGACGACGGACCGACCTGCTGGGGGAGTTGCCCCCAGCCTTACGATCGATCCTCCTAATTGGCTGGCCGGGGGAGTTATCCTCAACCTACCAGCCGATTGCGTGGCCGACCCGCTTGGGGGTTTGTTCCCCAGTCTTGTGGTCAACCATCGAGACGCTCAGCTAATGAGGTTTCCCCCATCCTGAGTGGGTCTATCAAGTGAATAGAGAAGGGAAGATTTGTTCCTTCTTTTTCAATGCATTCATTCGGATAAAGGGAAGGGGAGGATACATGTGTGGCCAACCTCACTGATAGTACTTGCGCAAGTGTTCGGCATTCCAGGTGTGAGTCAGGACCTTCCCTTCCAAATTGGCTAGCCGGTAGGTTGCGGGTCCGAGGACTTCGGTGACCTTGTAAGGTCCTTCCCACTTAGCTGCTAGCTTCCCTTTGCGGGTAATCTCCAGGCTGAAGGCCGCCTTTTTTAGGACCAGATCCCATTGGTGGAAGCTTATTCTCCTAACACGGGAATTGTAATACAGTGCCACCTTCTGTTTCTGTCGGATGATAGTGGCCAAGGCCTGCTCCCGTCGCTCGTCCACGAGTTCCAGATAGAGCTACAAGCCTTCCGAGTTTCTCTCCTCGTCGAAATGCTTTATGCGAAGAGATTCCTCGCCCACCTCGACAGGCACCATCGCCTCGGCGCCATATGCGAGCATGATAGGGGTTTCACCCGTGGTCTACTTGTGAGTCATCTGGTATGGCCAGAGTATCCCTGGGAGTTCCTTCGACCACCTCCCTTTAGCATCCGCCACCTTCTTGCGGAGGGGCTCAATGATGCATTAGTTGGGGGCTTCGGCCATCCCGTTGGTCTGAGGGTGTGCCACCAAAGCGAACAGGAGTTTGATCTTCCATTTCGCACAGAAATTCTTGAACCCCGTGGAATCAAACTACTTCCCATTGTCCGTGATGATGGATCGGGAAATTCCAAACCTGGACATGATGAAGTTCTCAACGAAACTCTTAGCCTTCTTCCAGGTGATGGAGGCTAGGGGTTCCGTCTCAATCCACTTGGTGAAGTAGTCCACCGCCACGATCAATTACTTCCTCTGCCCCTCCCGGAAATGAAGGGTCCGAGGATGTCAAGTCCCCATTTAGCGAAAGGCACATGGCTGATTATCGGAACGAGCTCCGACGGGGGGATGTGCCGAGTTTGGCAAACCTCTAGCATTCCTAGCACCTTTGGACGAATTCAGTAGCATCGTTGACTAAGGTTGGCCAGTAATACCATTGCCTCAAGATTTTCTTGGCGGTCGTCTTGCCCCTATGGTGATTCCCACAGATCCCCTTGTGCACCTCTCGAAGGACATAGTTAGCCTCCCGAGGTCCGAGGCACTTGAGGTAGGGAAGTACATCTGTCTTCGTCCAGCGTCTTTTATACAGCGCCCCTCCATAGATTACGTACCGGAGTGCCCTTCGCTCCAGGGATCGACGCTCGTCCAGGTCTGATGGAACTTCTCCTCTGGAGAGATACCAAACGATCGGATCCATCTAAGTGGGCTCCTCGTTGATGGCCATGACTTCCTTCTCCTCTGTACTGGGGAACTGGAGGTTCTCCACGTAGATGGCGCGACCTAACTCCTTGGGATAGGAGGAGGCCAGTTTTGACAGGGCATCCGTGCGGGAATTCTCCGACCGTGGGAGGTGGATGGTCTCGGCTCGCTTGAATTTGGACAGCTCAGTTCTGGCTGAGGCAAGGTAGTGCTGCATCGCCTCTTCGCGAGCCTCGTAGTCTCCCTGTAAATGGTGGATGACGAGCTTTGAATCGCTGAGGAGGCATACGGATTCTGCTCTGAGTTCTCGGGCCAGCCTCAAACCGTTTATGGTGGCTGCGTATTCGGCCACGTTGTTGGTGACCGGAAACTCGAACCAGAGCGCGTATTCGACGATGTTCCCGTCGGGCAATCGGATGACGATACCGGCCCCATTCCCCGCCCGGGTAGCTGATCCGTCTACATAGACTACCCATGTATCCTGGTCCCCTGAGCAATCGGTAAGAATAATGTCGGTCAAAAGGAAAGACAAGGGTTGGGGAGTTACCGTGGCTGAGGATGTTTCTTCAGAGGGGCTTCCTCCTTCTATGGTGCATTCGACGATGAAGTCTGCCAGGGCCTGCTCATTTATGGACATCCACAGCTTAAACCGGAGGTCGAACTCGCTCAGCTCCACCCCCCAATTCAACATCCTCCCCATCCGGTTGAACCTCTTGAGGTTCTGCTCGAGTTGTGAATCGGTAAGGACCAGAATCGTGTGAGCTTGGAAGTAGGGTCGGAGTCTCTGGGCCGAGAGTTCGAGGGCGTACGCGAGCTTCTCCATGGGTGTGTACCATCCCTCCGCGTCCTTCAAAACTCGGCTGGTATAGTACACCGGCCTCTGCACTCCATCATCTTCCATGATCAGCACTGAGCTTACCGCCTCCCCTGCACATGCTAGGTAGAGGCTCAGTGATTCCTCCTCTTTGGGTTTGGAAATGAGCGGTGGACTACGGAGGTACTCCTTGAGTTCGACGAATGCTCGGATGCAGTCCTCGTCCCATCGCACAGTCTTCCTCTTATCGATGGGCTCGGCTAGTGCTTTCCTCAGGGTCCTGAAGAAAGGAAGGGACCTCTCCGCCGATTTGGACAAAAAACACCCCAAAGCGGCGATGCGTCCATTTAGTCTCTGTAGCTCTTTGATTGTGGTCGGTTCCCGTATATTGACCAAAGCCTCGATCTTGTCGGGGTTAGCTTCGATGCCGCGATTAGTGATCATGAACCCAAGGAACTTGTCGAATCTCACCCCGAATGTGCACTACGTGGGATTGAGTCTGATGTTGTGTTTTCGCAGCCGCTCGAAGGTCTCCCTGAGGTCTGTGATGTGGTCAGTTAGACCTCTTGACTTGACCAACATATCGTCAACGTAGAATTCCAGGTTCCTCCCTATCTGAGAATCGAACACCTTGTTGACCATTCTCTGGTATGTCGTCCCAGCGTTCTTCAGGCCGAAGGGTATCTTCTTGTAGCAGAAGGTCCCTCGGTATGTGGTAAAGGACGTCTTCTCTTCGTCCCGAGGGTCCATCTGACCTGGTTGTACCTGGAGTAGGCATCCATGAAGTTGAGCATCTCGTAGCTAGAGAAGCTGTCCATGTTATGATCGATGCGGGGTAGTGGGTAGCTGTCCTTGGGGCAAGCCTTATTGAGGGCGCTGAAGTCCATGCACATTCGCCACTTGCCACTGGACTTTTTCACCATTACGACGTTGGACAGCCGCTTCGGGTACTAGACTTCTCGGATGAAGCCGGTGTCGAGTAGGCGTTCCACTTCCTCGAAGGCGGCCTTCCTCTTTTCATCACCCAAGTTCCTCTTCTTCTGCCGGACCGGTTTGAAATTGGGGTCGGCGTTCAGCTGGTGCATGATCACTCGGGGATCCACGCCAGGCATGTCGTCGGGTGACCATGCGAAGACATCTAGATTGGCCTCCAAGCACTCGATCAACTCGCCTCTTAAGCTCATGTCCAGTCCAGACCCGATGGAGACGAATCTTCCGTCGACATCCATGACAGGGATTAGCTCCGGCTCCTCCCCAGGGGTGGGCCTCGGTCCATACCTTAGGTCAAGTGAGGCCATCGGATCATCACGTCGCTCTGTGTGTTCTGCGTTGGCCAGCTGGTAGCAGATCTTCGGCTTTTTCGGATCGCCCTCAACCTGTCCGATCCCCCTCAGGGTCTGGAGCCTGACCATTCGATGGAGGGTCGAGACCACCGCTCCAACAGCGTTGAGGAGCGGGCGACAGATGATCCCATTATACGCTGATCCGATTCTCAGTGCCACGAACTCTATCGCCAAGGTCTTCGAGTCGGGCGGCTTTTCGAGTGTGACAGGGAGGTGGATCGCCCCTACGATGGGTGTGGAGTGACCCGTAAAACCTATCACAGGCCACGAGCACAGCTCCAGGTCTTTGTCCCGTAGCCCCATCCTCTCAAGGGTCGACATGAAGAGGATGTCGCATGAGCTGCCAGTATCAACGAGTAGCCGTCACACAACGGCAGCATCGATGACGGCGGAGACTACGAGTGCTTCATCAGACCATGGCTTCTCCCTCCCCACGTCCCCCCCCCCCCCGCCGAGAAGGAGGAGTGAGGAAGGGTTTTCGGATTCCACGTCATTGCCCCTGCGAGGCCAGACCGGGGCTTGCCTGGCCCCCCCGGCCCGGGAAACACGCCGAGCAGTCAAGGTTCTCCCCTGTCGATCGTGATACGACCCAGGTACCGATATTGGGGCTGCGGCCCTCCTTTGTCGGGATGGACGAGGCCGCGTCATTGCTGGTGTGGTTTCTTTACGTGCATGTTAGCTCGTTCCCACAGACGACGCCAAATGTTTACGGGTGTTTTCTCACCACTGGATCGTTGACAGGTGGTTTGATGGTCAACGTGGTCAAGGGGACGGTTGGAATCCCTTGGTCACTCCAAGAGTGCGTGTTTTCGTCGAGGGTTGCACGAGGGCCCACTTTAGCTCGAGAAACGACTCGCTTGGGGGATCAACGATGAGCAGGCTCTTCGCCCGGGTTGTTGGGCCTCGGTCAGCGGGGTGCGGAGGGGTAGCCTCGGCACCTAGGTGAGCGCTCGGCCTCTGTCAATCAAGTTCCGAGGGGAAGCCTCGGTGCCTTGATTGTCACTTGGTCTCAGTCAATGGCAATGGTCGCTGGGGTCGAGCGTGCTTGCTGTCGTGCAGGCCTTGCTTCGGAGAGTTCCATGCTGAGGGGTAGCCTCGGCGCCTTGGGACCAAATTGATCTAGACAGATGAAGAAACTCGTCAGGGGGGCCGGACCTTGGTTCCGGCCAAGTCCCCTTCGATGCCTAAGTCAGAACGGATCTGAATGATACTCGGTGGGATCAGAACGTCTCGCAAGGAGGCCGGTACGTGAATCCTTGGACCGAGCTATGGGAGGGAAGACAATGGGGAAAGCTAGGTCTTTTAGTAGAATACCTCCGTATAGCGGTATCTGTGGTCAGGCCCCTCTCTTCGTCCCCCCTCAAGTCCCTATATAGGGCTTCTCCCATGATCGTCCTGCCTTCATGCCCCCTATTCTGCCCCCATGATCTGCCTCCCTCCGGGCGTCTTTACGTGCCATGAAAGGAGGTTAATGGGGTCTGTTAATGGTCATTAAGGGGGAGTGTTTTAGAGAGCGGTTAACTCCCATAGTCGTGGGCTGACCGGGCGCACGTCCGATCGTGGCAGACCCAATATAGGGCCTTCACAGGGGTCTTCGACATCCGGCCCAAAACTCCTTTTGGGGGCCTTCTTCTTCCTGTGTAGGCCTGAGCTGCTTGCTTTTGGGCCTTTCTAAAATGGTCGTATCAAAAAGGATTCTAGTGCCATGCATATTTGGAGGATGGTGGCACCTATGACATGGATTTATGTGGGAGTTGTTATATTTATGTGGTTAGTTGTTATGTTGGAATGATGTGGTTATGGTGATGGGCATGGCACAAGGTGCATGACCCTTATTTGAGAATTATAAAATGAAAAGTAAGACCCAAAATAAAGCCATGCCATGATGACCACATTATCCACTTATGTATGACACTACTAGCATATAACCATGCTTGATGCAAGTTGTAATAAACTAAAACAATGTAGGAAATTGTTGGCTTGTTGTAGTTCTTTTGTTACGACCCGTTCTCGGGGGCCAGTTACTTATTTGATAATTGTGCAGGTCCTGCAGTTAACCAGTGAAACCAAAATAGCCACGATGCAGAGATGTACAAAAATACCCAAATAGTGTCCATTATTACAATCCATCCTGTACAAATGTTCCAACAATGATACATGAAAGAAAGAAAGTACATAGCGAAAATAAAACTGAAAGCTGCGGTCTCAGGGTCGAACTCTGGTGCTATCAACACAAGGGCATCTTCCTCCATATGTACGTCGTCTGCGGTGCCACAGAGATGGAACCGTAGGTAAGTCACAAAAATTCTAAATAAAGAAAGAAGTACTGTACAAGTATGACAAAAGTAACTACGTACAAGCATACCAGAGTGAAAAGTAAAGTACTGAGAAACAACTGTACACAGCTGAGTAGTAAAAGTAAACAGAACTGAAAGGAGAGAACAACTGTACTGTGGTAGTGCAAGTGTAAAGCAGGCTAAGCAAGTGAAACATGCTACTGCTGTAGCTAAAAGTACGACAAGTAAAGTACTGTGACTGTACAAGTGTAGTATGTAAAGTGCATGCAATGTGTAAAGTAAAGGTGACTGTAATGCGTAAAGTAAAGTAAAGGTGACTGTAATGCGTAAAGTAAAGTAAAGGTGACTGTAATGCGTAAAGTAAAGTAAAGGTGTCAGTGCAAAAGTAACTACGTGACTCATGTAGGAGAGTATGATATGCAACCATTGAGTTCATCTATTGCCAGGGACCGTTTTGCCGACGCAGGCAGACCTTGTAGTTTTGCCGACGCAGGCAGACCTTGTAGTTTTTCCGACGCAGGCAGACCTTTTAGTTTTGTCGACACAAGCATGCAAGTAGATGAACCCCCCGGTCATAGCTCCCACACACTCTCTACAATGAGTTACACCAAACCCCAGTGATGTGTATCTATTACGAGATGTTCCACAAGATGTTTCACGAGATGTTTCACCAGATATTCCACACATGATATTTCACACGATGTTCCACATGTTACTAGTCAAACAAAGCCAACTGGTTGACTTCCTCATTGAAAACCAAAAAGTAGGATAAAGACAAGTCCAACACCAAAAGCTGCTACTTCCATGCTTTGAGCACGTGGTAGCATGGTTTAGCACACAATTTACCCAAGTTGGTAGTTGCGTGCTACAACCACCAAAGTTGAAAGTTGGCAAAGTAATCTTTAGTTGATTACTTTCCTATTAGGTTAGATCTCTTGTTCGGTTCAACTTGAATAGCTGTTCTGAGGCTATAGGTGAAGTGTCACAAGTTCATACAAGCACAGTAGACTAGTTTTCTAAGTTTAGAATATGTCGTGACTTACATTATCGGGCTCGTCATGGAAAGACGAGGTTGGAGCTAAAGGATCTGGTGCACGAGGATTGGTACCTCCAAACACACAATTGGTTAATGCACACACTATTTTCTATTTATTAAACTTGATCGTTTTGGTTTTAAAACTGATTAAAACGGTGATGAAAAGCGTTCTAAATTTTTTTATAGGCTAGATATGTAAAAAATAATTTTACTGCGAGAGAAAATATTTTTCGAAAGCTTATAGTAATTTTTAGAATTTTTAAAAGCTCAAAAACAATTTCAATTATTAACGTATTTATTCAAATATTTATTCTAGATGCAATCTACATCGGAAAATTGCGAGTGAGTTGTCAAAATGACTATCTCGAAGAGTACTATAACATATATTTTTATCACGTATTAGTATATGTGAAAATAAAGAGTTACGTATTTTTAAAAGAAAGTAACCTATTTAAAATTTAGGCTTAAAAATTAATTCTGGAAAAACTAAGCGTCTGATCGAGATGAAACTAGCGCCATTGGGTCCAGAATATTATTTTTGATTTTCTGGAGCTAGTCTCACATTTTTCTGGGCCCTATATTTCAAGGTTTGGATTTAAAACCATAAATACCCATTATTAATTAATTAATTATACATAAATACGAAATCACCTCAAAAATTACGAGTGTGCCATCGAGTTAATACCCCATGCTTCATTCATTGCAGCGTCGAAGAGAGCGAGAGCTCTCGAGGGTGGCGTCTGAGCGAGGGCGGCGCGAGGCGGTGGCTCACGGCGGCTTGGGGCGGAGGCCGACGGGGCGACGGCGAGCCTTGGCTCGGAGCAGCGGCGGCACTTCACCGATGAGGCATGCTCGAAGCGGACGGTGGCGGGCACTCTCGTCATGGCGATTGGTGCGGCGGTGCGGCGCTCGGTGGCGAGCTCCGATGCTCAGGGGGTGGCACGGGGCCCATTGAGGCGACGTACGGTCGCCGAAGGCGACGGGGAGCTGCTCGGGCGGTCGACGTCGAATGTGATCGGTGACATCGAGAGCTCATGACGGAGCAACGAGCTTCGGGGGAGCGTTGCAGTCGAAGTCGGAAGGAGGCGGAGGTCCGAGAGCTCGGGGGCGAGCAGCGGAGCAGTGATGGCGTCGGAGCTTGGTGGCGGTTACGTGGAAGGGGTGATGGCGACGTCGGGCTGAGCTTGCAGCGGCGAGGCGGAGTAGCTTGGCTGCCGTTCAGTGGTGGCGGAGAAGGCGGAGCCTCGCCTGAGGTCGGAGAACGGCCGTGGACAGCGGTCGAGGCCACCGGAGCATGGGTTCGGGCAGTTTCGGGCTTTTTAATGGAGAGACGAGCGGATGTGTGTGTTTGGGTGTTTGGGTGTTTGAGTGAATGAAAGAGAGATGGGGGAGAGAGATATCGGAGAGGGTCTTGGTTTCAAAAATTAGGAGGGAGAGAGATAGAGAGAGGGTTACTTCTGAGAGAGGATTAGAGAGAGGAGGGGGGTTATATAGGGTTAGAAAATAACAAAGGGTAGTTGGGGGGATGCGGGGGTTAGCTGAGGAGATGAGTGGGTGGGGGGTAGCCGACGGGTGGTTAGGTAGGGTAATTAGGGGGGTAGTTAAAGTAATTAGGGGAGGGTAATTAGAAAGGTAATTAGAAAGGTAATTAGTAAAATACACAAACGAAATTACGATTTTGTCCATACTAGTAAACATGTCCGAAAAATTACGAAAACATACCCACATGATCGTATCGTCACGAGGATCGTGAGTACGAAGTCCGTTTCAGAGTTTGAGCTACGGGAATACCAGTTTTAGGCCAAAACGTTTAGAAAGTGGGTTTGCAGGTTCTAGGTCGAAACGATATCAGAAAATTACGAAATTAATGTGGGGAGCCCTAAATGATCATAGGATGCTACTGTAGAAGTTTGAAAATGTTTTGAGGACGTTTATATAGAAAATAAATTCATTAAGACAAAATAGCAATATCTGAAAATGAATTTTTATCAGATCTTTTAGAGGTATTTGATGAAACCTGAACTTACTAAAATACTTCATAACTAGTCTGGTACTTCAAAATATTTTTATAAGAAATTTTTGAAATCAGTTTTGTTATAAAACTCTTGACTACATTTATAAAGAAATTTTGAATTGTTAAAAATACGTCAAGTACGTAAATTGAAGTGTTGAAAAAATATATATCATTACATCTTTCCTTTATGGCATGTGTAACTTAATGTTTGATGCAATATGTCACTTTTGTAGTTGCCAGTACATGCATTCATTGATGTCTATCTTTATGTTTAATGCAATATGCCATGTCATGCCTTATGTCCAATGCAATTTGTCACGCCCCGCTTCCCTAAAATGGAGGCGAGACGTGAAAAGGTCCGCACGAGAGTGGAGCTGTGAAGCCCCAAACCCGATAAGCGTCAATAAAACATAAGCAGGTCCCTGTAACCACAACGGAACAACAATAACAACACAAGGAGAGACTGAAATAAAATCTCATATCTCACAAATTGTCCAACATGAAAAATAAGTTCAACATCCAGAAAAGCCACCAGGCTAAAAGAAAGAGTCTAAGGCCCAGAACAAGGCCAACAAAAGCAACAACGTCACAAGTATAGGTGCTACGCACCGACAATAAAACATCAGTCTAAACAAAGGAAAACACAACGAAGACACTAGGACTGGTCCCCAGTGTCCACGTACTCCCCGTCAAACACAAGCTCGGGCTCGGCGTCAGCAAACACCTCGTCCTCAACAAGGTACTCAGGCTCGGGATCTAACATGTGTCACCCAAAAGAGTAAAGGGGCACATGTCAGCAAGTCTAAAAGACTTGGGCAAGGAAACTGGAAGTAAGGCAACTAGCAACCTAGCAGTTATAGTATGCATGACATGGCAGTTATAACATGAGTGCACAAGTACGACATGGTGAACAATAAGTACAAGAGAACAATTATCGGTACAAGACAAGAGTAGCTAAGCTACTAACAATCTCAATCAATTCACTATTCACGTTTCACGTTGTTTGTAGATGTTTACTCCCTTCAGCTGAATGGTACAACATTCACGCTGATCGGCACTAAACACTACCCCACCCCAGAGTTTACGCCTTACAACTGCAGTTGCTGATCAGGCAGACTCCCAGTTGAATGGCCGCTTAACCCTTACCCCATCCCACACGTAAACAAGCCATGGTCCCTGTACATGAGCCCAGCAAGTGAGCCAGGGTTGCCCCGCACGGGAGCTTGTTTTCCTAGTTCACAATTCAATATCGAGCGTTGGGGTTAGCAACTCATTATGCTCGCTTCTGGTCACGAGCCAGGAAACACAAGTATTGTAGCGATGCTACGCAATCACGGGATCACTTAAAGAATGCAATGACATGACAATTAATTTGCGTGCCGTTAATGGAATTTAAACATGACATGGTAATTGTGCAACATGATATATGTCAGATCTAGCTTCGTTGTCAAGCTAGTTCCTAAATTTGCGCCTAGGCGAGTATCATTTCGTCGCCTAGCCTCTTGTATGCCTACAACGAGCAAAATGGCCTAGAACATGGCCTAACCCTAAGTGGCAAGTTTCACTTGCCTAGCACCGGGGACGACGATCACGAAGGTTCGTCTCGCGGATGCTAATCTACGGGGAAATCGCTGTTATGGGGAAACAATCATCAAAACAACATTCATTCATTAGGGTTTCATAAAAATACAAATAGGTTATGAAAACATCAAGAGATCGATTTCTTACTGAGAGGAGGCGGAAGAAACACTCCGGAGAACCTAGGAACCAGATCTGGAAACCAATGGAGAAGTTTGGGAAAACTAGGGATTTTGGGGGATTTTGGGGATTTGATGAGATTTTGGGGAAGATGAGAGGTAGAATGAGTTGATGGAGGGTTTGGATGATGGATCTTGGGGAAGATGAGAGGTAGAATGAGTTGATGGAGGGTTTGGATGATGGATCTTGGGCTTGGAATGAAGGAATAAGGGTTTGGGGAAGAAGGGGGCTCAATGGGGGAGAAACTAGGGTTTTTGGGTCGAGTGGAGGAAGAAGAAAACGTTTGGGAGGGGTATAAATAGGTTGGGCTGGCGGCTGCCCAGAAATTAGGGTTTTAACACAGATTAGTCGGTCAAAGAGCAACCACTGACCGACTAGTTTGGCAACTAGTCGGTCGGTCGACCAACGCTGACCGACTAAGTGTAAACAGTAACTTCTGAATGAAAATAGGATTTGGATTTAGTCGGTCGATGAACAATTACTGACCGACTAGTTTGACAACTAGTCGGTCGAGAGATGAACTTAGACCGACTAAGAGTGAACGGTATTGCTACCAAAAATTAGATGATGTGTTAGTCGGTTAAAGAAGCATTGCCGACCGACTAGTTTGCAACCTAGTCGGTCAACCAACGTTCTTAGACCGACTAACGATAAACAGTAACTCCTGAATAATTTAGAAAGACAACTAGTCGGTCCAAGAAGGATTGCCGACCGACTGGATCGTCATCTAGTCGGTCGGTGCCCCTTCTTACACCGGCTAACGTGCACCAAAAGTTCCGATACGGAGCGCGGAGCTCCGGGATCGATTCCTAAGACTCCTAGGCTTGATCTAATAGTAAGATACGACTGTTATGAAGCCCGTCACAAATGACATACTTCGAAATCGACGATCCTAAGGAAGAAACGAGAAAACACGACGAAACGATCGAAAATGAAAGCTACGGAGACGAAAACCACACAAAAGGAGAAAATCCACCAAAACATATATTATATTATAATAGATCCAGATACATGAAAACCAGTCATTACATCCTCCCCAACTTAAGAAAAATTCCGTCCTCGAAATTTCCAAACACTCACGTGTCCGGAAACAAAAGTGGGAAACGCTCTCGCATCGCATCCTCATTCTCCCAAGTAGACTCTCCAGGTGAGCCGTGTCGCCACATCACCCTCACAAGATTGACAATCTTGTTCCGAAGAGATTTCTGACGCCTGTCCAGAATCTGCACTGGATGCTGGTCATACGTCAAATCGGGGCGAACGGTAATCTCCGAAAAATCCACAGCATGAGATGGATCGCTAATGTATCGACGAAGCTGCGACACATGGAAAACATTGTGAACTCCTTCCAAAGATGGCGACAAGGCTAAGCGATAAGCTACCTCGCCAACCCTCTCCAAAATGTCAAACAGTCCAATGTATCGCGGGCTCAACTTCCCTCGCTTCCCAAAACGAATCACACCACGATTCGGGGAAATCTTCAAGAACACATGGTCGCCCGGCTGAAACTCCAAAGGACGACGTTTAGCATCCGCCCAATGCTTAAAACGGTCCTGAGCAATTCTCAACCTCTCTCGAATATTCCTGACGATATCCACGGCCTCCACAATCATCTCAGGTCCCAACAACTCCCGATCACCAACGTCATCCCAACTCAATGGCGATCGACATTTCCTCCCATAAAGAGAGGCGAAAGGCGCCATGCCAATACTCGCCTGGAAGCTGTTGTTGTAAGAAAACTCTACCAGATGTAGATGGTCCTCCCACGAACCCTTGAAATCCAACATGCACGCCCTCAGCATGTCTTCCAAAATCTGAATCGTCCTCTCGGACTGGCCATCCGTCTGCGGATGGTACGCCGTGCTGAAACTCAGACGCGTACCCAAACTCTTCTGCAAACTCTGCCAGAACTGAGATGTGAACCTCGTGTCTCTGTCTGACACGATACTCACGGGGACTCCATGAATTCGCACAACCTCTTGCACGATTCACGTTACATCACTATCCAAACTAGGAAAAAGGAAATAAAAACGGAGAGTAAAAGAATTTTACCCCCATATATCTCCTTGCTAGCGCCTCAGTGGACTGTCCCACTCGGAACGGAATAAAGTGCGCAGATTTGGTCAATCGATCTACGATCACCCAAATCGCGTCATTCTGCTTCGGACTCCGAGGTAGTCCAATCACGAAATCCATAGTGATGTGTTGCCATTTCCACTCCGGAATCGGAAGCGGTTGTAGCAACCCGGACGTACGCTGATGCTCCGCCTTCACTTGCTGGCAAACCAAGCACTTGGCTACACTCCGAGCCACACTCCTCTTCATACCATGTCACCAATAATTCAGACGAAGATCCTGGTACATCTTGGTGCCACCAGGATGCACAGAATACGGCGAACTGTGTGCCTCCACCATCAATTCCTCTCTAATGTCCCCAGCTGGCACACACAACCTGGCTCCAAACCTCAGCGAGCCATCCTTATGAATCAAAAAGTCAGTCCGCAGACCGGCTTCCACCTGCTCCCGAATCTTCACCAGCTTCGGATCCTCAGCCTGGCCCGCCTTAATCCGATCCACGATCGTCGACTGTACCTGCATGTACATCAACGATGAAGCCGCCCCAGGAAGAACAATCTCAACACCAGACTCGCAAAAATCCTGCTGCAATCTCCACTGCGAGGTCAAAATCATCACCGCTGGAAGCCTACTCAGTGCATCAGGAACCACATTCACCTTGCCAGGGTGAAACTGCAAATCAATCTCATAATCTGCCATGAGCTCCAACCATCGACGTTGTCGCATGTTGAGCTCCTTCTGAGTAAAAATATACTTCAAGCTTTTGTGATCGGTGAAAATCTTCACTTTCTCACTCAGCAGGAAGTGCCTCCAAATCTTAAGAGCAAACACAACGACAGCCAACTCCAAATCATGCGTCGGGTAATTCTTCCCATGAACCTTAAGCTGACGAGACGCATACGCCAAAACATGTCCGTGCTGATGCAACACACAACCGAGAACCTTGCCAGAAGCATCGCAAAAGATCTCAAATCCACCGCTGCGATCAGGCACAACAAGAATAGGGGCAGTCGTCAACCGCTCCTTCAGAATACCAAAAGCACTCTCACAATCACCCGACCAAACAAAAGGTACATCCTTCCGCGTCAACCTGGTCATCGGCTCAGCAATACGGGAAAAGTCCTTAATGAATCGCCGATAGTAACCAGCAAGTCCAAGGAAACTCCGAATCTCAGACGCAGACGACGGAACAGGCCACTCTCTGATGGCCCTAATCTTCTCGGGATCCACTGAAATACCATCCCCAGTCACCACATGCCCGAGAAAAGCAACTCTATCCAGATAAAACTCGCACTTCGAAAACTTAGCATACAGACGATGCTTCCTCAAGATCTCCAATACCGTCCTCAAGTGCGAGGCATGCTCTTCCTCCGACTTCGAATAGATCAGAATTTCGTCAATAAAGATAACGACAAACTTATCCAGAAAGTCGTAGAAAATCAGGTTCATTAGATTCATGAAAACTGCGGGCACGTTAGTTACGCCGAAAGGCATAACCACAAACTCATAGTGTCCATACTTCGTCCTGAACGCTGTCTTCGGAACATCTCCCTTCTTCACCTTCAACTGATGGTAACCACTCCTCAAATCCAATTTAGAAAACACCCTCGAACCTCCAAGCTGATCAAAAATATCATCGATGCGAGGCAACGGGTATTTATTCTTAATGGTCACCGCATTCAACTCCCGATAGTCCACGCACATGCGACGCGAACCATCCTTCTTCTTCACCAGCAGCACCAGTGCTCCCCACGGAGACACACTGGGATTGATATAACCCTTCTGCATGAGCTCATCCAACTGCTTCCGCAACTCTTCCAATTCTGCAGGTGCCATACGATACGGCGCCTTCGAAATCGGCTGCGCACCTGGAATAAGATCGATAGAAAATTCTAAAGCTCGATCAGGTGGCAAACCAGACATCTCCTCGGGGAAGACGTCGCCAAAATCACGCACTACAGCTGGCCACTCCAGCTCCATCAGCATAGCCACAACCTCCACCGGCTTGGCCCGAAATCTGACAGAACCAAGCGAACTGCTACCACGACTGAACTCGAATACAGGATGTCCGGGAATCTCGAACACCACCTTCTTTCTCCTGCAGTCAATCGTAGCATAGAAGCTCGCAAGCCAGTCCATCCCAAGAACTGCATCATAGTTGATGATGTCGTGGACAATGAAATCAGCGAAAAGCTCATGTCCACAGACCACCAACGAGCAAGAATTGCAACCACGATGCACCGAGACCACGCCATTCCCTGTAACGATATTCCAACTCTTGGGAAGAGGGGACATCGACAAGGAATGCCTCTCCAGGAAGCTCCGAGAAATAATACACATCGATGCACCAGAGTCAAACAGGACTCGTGCAGGAAATGTGCACACCAAAACCACACCTAACAAGCAATTAACAATCAAACCCTAGTCTAACAAACAACCATGTTCAAGCAAACAACACAATCTAACAATCAAACCAGCTAGGAAAGTAACAGCTAGATTGAGGATTACCTGCGATAACCTCATCCACAGCCTCGCTCTCCACAGCGGTCATCAGAAAAGCCTGCCTCCTCGGCGGAACAGCCTGCTGAAAAGCCTGCCTCTGCGGAACAAGAGCTGCTCCACGACCAGCAGGAACAGACGCTTGCTGCTGCAACGGCTGTGCTGCAACAGGCGCCCTCCGTAGCTGACCCGCATGCCGACAATCCCTCGCGACATGGGAAGCATCACCACAAACCAGACACTGGCCCAAAAACTTCCGACACTGCTCCTTGATGTGGCCAGGCTTGCCGCAGAAATGGCAAGTCTTCAGAATAGGCCCTCCTGGCCTCTTAAACTGAGCTGGCTGATTAGGCTTGAAACCAGGCCTAACCACCGCTCTGGCTTGCTCCATAGGCCTCTTCCCAGCACCAACAATAGACCCCCTCCTCTGACTCAGGTTTAGCTCCTGCCTCCTGGCAGCGACCAAAACCTTCTGATAAGAGTCCAGATCGGAGGAAGACACAAAACTCTGGAGCTCCAAAGCAAGTCCCTGCAGGAACCTCTGAGCCCTCTTATCAGCATCATGCACCATCTTCGGTGCGAACCGCCTCAGCCTAGTGAACTCTTGGTGGTACAGGTCCACCGTCAAGCTCCCTTGCTTCAGATCAATGAAGCGCTGCAGCATCTCCTTCTTCGCAGCCTTCGGAAAGAACTCCTCATCAAACCTGGACTTAAAGGTAGCCCAAGCTATCGGCTCCACCAGCATCTTCTCTTCCGCATCCCACCAATTCCGAGCATTATCCTTGAGTTGCCTCTTCGCCAAATCAACCCATCCAGCCGGGGTGATCTTGGCCATCTTCAGATTGTCCCCGATGTTCCGAATCCACTCATCGGCAGCCAGAGGACCCTCAGACCCATCAAAATATGCGGGACCCAGCTCCCGAAATTGATTCGCTCCCGGCTCAGAGCGAGGGGCATCCGGAAGAGCCCGGGCAGCTCGAGCAAGTGGAGCATTCTGGACTTGCAGTAGCACGCCCTGCTGCACTTGCATCATCTGCAACATCATCTGCATCATCTCACCGTTGGTGGGTTCCCGCGCAGGCTCCTCATCATGAGGGAGCGCACCACTACCCCCACCACGGGTGAATCGTCTTCCTGCCATATAGTGACACAGAAAACGAAGCAGATTAGACTCATAGCTTATGACTCGGACGACGAACTTAGTTTATTGGACATTCTAATATTATTATCGTCATTCCAAAAATCGCAGTTACAGAAGGACCTGCATGGGCCACCAACAAAACCTGTCACGCCCCACTTCCCTAAAATGGAGACGAGACGTGAAAAGGTCCGCACGAGAGTGGAGCTGTGAAGCCCCAAACCCGATAAGCGTCAATAAAACATAAGCAGGTCCCTGTAACCACAACGGAACAACAATAACAACACAAGGAGAGACTGAAATAAAATCTCATATCTCACAAATTGTCCAACATGAAAAATAAGTTCAACATCCAGAAAATCCACCAGGCTAAAAGAAAGAGTCTAAGGCCCAGAACAAGGCCAACAAAAGCAACAACGTCACAAGTATAGGTGCTACGCACCGACAACAAAACATCAGTCTAAACAAAGGAAAACACAACGAAGACACTAGGACTGGTCCCCAGTGTCCACGTACTCCCCGTCAAACACAAGCTCGGGCTCGGCGTCAGCAAACACCTCGTCCTCAACAAGGTACTCAGGCTCAGGATCTAACATGTGTCACCCAAAAGAGTAAAGGGGCACATGTCAGCAAGTCTAAAAGACTTGGGCAAGGAAACTGGAAGTAAGGCAACTAGCAACCTAGCAGTTATAGTATGCATGACATGACAGTTATAACATGAGTGCACAAGTACGACATGGTGAACAATAAGTACAAGAGAACAATTATCGGTACAAGACAAGAGTAGCCAAGCTACTAACAATCTCAATCAATTCACTATTCACGTTTCACGTTGTTTGTAGATGTTTACGCCCTTCAGCTGAATGGTACAACATTCACGCTGATCGGCACTAAACACTACCCCACCCCAGAGTTTACGCCTTACAACTGCAGTTGCTGATCAGGCAGACTCCCAGTTGAATGGCCGCTTAACCCTTACCCCATCCCACACGTAAACAAGCCAGGGTTCCTGTACATGAGCCCAACAAGTGAGCCAGGGTTGCCCCGCACGGGAGCTTGTTTTCCTAGTTCACAATTCAATATCGAGCGTTGGGGTTAGCAACTCATTATGCTCGCTTCTGGTCATGAGCCATGAAACACAAGTATTGTAGCGATGCTACACAATCACGGGATCACTTAAAGAATGCAATGACATGACAATTAATTTGCGTACCGTTAATGGAATTTAAACATGACATGGTAATTGTGCAACATGATATATGTCGGATCTAGCTTCGTTGTCAAGCTAGTTCCTAAATTTGCGCCTAGGCGAGTATCATTTCGTCGCCTAGCCTCTTTTACGCCTACAACGAGCAAAATAGCCTAGAACATGGCCTAACCCTAAGTTGCAAGTTTCACTTGCCTAGCACCGGGGACGACGATCACGAAGGTTCGTCTCGCGGATGCTAATCTACGGGGAAATCGCTGTTATGGGGAAACAATCATCAAAACAACATTCATTCATTAGGGTTTCATAAAAATACAAATAGGTTATGAAAACATCAAGAGATCGATTTCTTACCGAGAGGAGGCGGAAGAAACACTCCGGAGAACCTAGGAACCAGATCTGGAAACCAATGGAGAAGTTTGGGGAAACTAGGGTTTTTGGGGGATTTTGGGGATTTGATGAGATTTTGGGGAAGATGAGAGGTAGAATGAGTTGATGGAGGGTTTGGATGATGGATCTTGGGCTTGGAATGAAGGAATAAGGGTTTGGGGAAGAAGGGGGCTCAATGGGGGAGAAACTAGGGTTTTTGGGTCGAGTGGAGGAAGAAGAAAACGTTTGGGAGGGGTATAAATAGGTTGGGCTGGCGGCTGCCCAGAAATTAGGGTTTTAACATAGATTAGTCGGTCAAAGAGCAACCACTGACCGACTAGTTTGGCAACTAGTCGGTCGGTCGACCAACGCTGACCGACTAAGTGTAAACAGTAACTTCTGAACGAAAATAGGATTTGGATTTCGTCGGTCGATGAACAATTACTGACCGACTAGTTTGACAACTAGTCGGTCGAGAGATGAACTTAGACCGACTAAGAGTGAACAGTATTGATACCAAAAATTAGATCATGTGTTAGTCGGTTAAAGAAGCATTGCCGACCGACTAGTTTACAACCTAGTCGGTCAACCAACGTTCTTAGACCGACTAACGATAAACAGTAACTCCTGAATAATTTAGAAAGCCAACTAGTCGGTCCAAGAAGGATTGCCGACCGACTGGATCGTCATCTAGTCGGTCGGTGCCCCTTCTTACACCGGCTAACGTGCACCAAAAGTTCTGATACGGAGCGCGGAGCTCCGGGATCGATTCCTAAGACTCCTAGGCTTGATCTAATAGTAAGATACGACTGTTATGAAGCCCGTCACGAATGACATACTTCGAAATCGACGATTCTAAGGAAGAAACGAGAAAACACGACGAAACGATCGAAAATGAAAGCTACGGAGACGAAAACCACACAAAAGGAGAAAATCCACCAAAACATATATTATATTATAATAGATACAGATACATGAAAACCAGTCGTTACACAATTTCCTTTCATAACGTCATTACATGCCACTTGATGCTTGCATTACATCATTGGAATAATGTGTTACATGGTAGTAGCATCATGCATTGAATTATGTACTATATAAAGATGTGCAATTCCTACTGGGTCACGCGTTGACGTGTTCCCGTTGATTTTTCAGGTATTGGTTCTTGGAGTTGGATGCCTTTTAGCTCAGCTGGTTGGAGTTGAGGGTGGTGTGAGTTTTGTGTGGGATCTGAGTGTGTGCTCTTGTACTTGGTGGGATGAGGGTTATTGTTGTATATGAGTTTGTATAAGGATGGTGTATTTGGACGTTTTGTATGTATGTATATTTATATGTGATTGAGTTGTTGGTTCTCTTTTGTTATTTTGTGTTGTCTGGAATGCTACAAGTACTATCACAGCAGTGCGCAGTGGACCTGCTTGTTTGTGTGTGTGTGTGTGTGTGTGTGTGTGTGTGTGTGTGTGTGTGTGTGTGTGTGTGTACATGTGTGTGAGTGTGTGAGGAGAGATCAAATGACCCCCAAAAATAACCCCAAAAAATAACCCCTATCTAAAATCCTATGCCCCCATTTTTCGAAAGATCCGAACCGTTCATCTTGATCTTCACCCTCTAAATACCTGACCCACCAATTTTCAAGCCGATCCCATGTGTTTTGCGCGTTCATCCATCCGACCCAAATTTAACGGTTTCGCATGAACAGAACTTTTGCGAAAGGTTGATGAACGGGCAAAACACATGGGATCGGGTTGAAAATTGGTGGGTCAGGTATTTAGAAGGTGGAGATCAAGATGAACGGTTCGGATCTTCCGAAAAAATGGGGGCATATGATTTTTGATAGGGGTTATTTTTGGGGGTCATTTGATCCCTCCTCTATATATATACATGTATGTATGTATGTATGTATGTATGTATAAAACATTTGACAAATGTTTTTGAATCCTAGGGCTGACTATGACAATCTGATTAGGACAAACATGTTGATAGAAAGATGGTTGAGACTTAATCTTGGGAAGTCAACAGTTGAGATGAGAGTTTGTGAAAATTTTGGTAGTGAAAACTTTTATATTTTGGAGGAACTTTTTGGAGAAATAAATCTTCATTTAATTTTGTGAAATTCGAGATCTTTGAATTTAAGAGGTCTTGGAAGTGGAACAGCCATGTCTTTATGTGATTTAATTTACAATATTTATAACAAAAATAAGGAAAAGTAATATTATCAATGAATTATATGTTGCATATTGAAATCATTCTTACTATCCAGTCATTTGACTTCATCAAGAAGAAAATAATACACTCACAAATGGGATAATAGAACGTCGTAATTAATACACTCATAGTGGGCCCCACATGACGTCATTAATAAGGTGCTCACGCGTCGAAGGCACGAAGGCACGCGCCTTCGGTTTTCGCGCCTTTGGCGATCACTAAATTTTTACGCTAATTTGTTGTTCTGTTTCGGCGCCCACGCTGAATTTGTTGTTCTACGCTAATTTGTTGTTCCACATCGAATGCGTCAGTACCGAATTTGTTGTTCCATGTGGAAGGCATCCGTACCGAATTTGTTGTTCCGCACCGAAGGCACCTGTGCCCTAAATATTTTTATGCTAATTTGTTTTCTTTTAAATTTTGGTTGTGGCAATAATTTTTTGGGGGAACAAAGATTTCGCGGGGGAAAATATTAAGTGAACAGTGCCCACGGTCACAGGTTATGCGCGTAAGGCACCCGTGGGCACGGATTATGCGCCGATGGCGCCCCCGCTAAATCTTTTACACTAATTTGTTATTCCACACCGAATTTGTTGTTCTACGCTAATTTGTTGTTCCGTGCCAAAGACGCATGTGTCGAATGTGTTGTTATGTGTCGAAGGCACCTGTGCCGAATTTGTTGTTCCGCGCCGAAGGCGCCTGTGCAGCTTAATTGTTTTACACTAATTTTTTGTACTTTTAAATTTTGGCTATGAAAATAATTTTTTGGCAAACAAAGATTTCACGGGGGAAAATCTTAAGTGAACTGTGCCTGGGGGAAAATATGAATTATATGTTGCATATTCAAATCATCCTTATCTATCCAGACATTTGACTTCATCGAGAAGAAAATAATACTCTCACAAATGGGATAATAGAACTTCGTAATTAATACACTCACAGTGGGCCCCATATGACATCATTAATAGGGTGCCCGCGCGTCAAAGGCACAAAGGCGCGTGCCTTCGGTTTCCGTGACTTTGGCGATCACTAAATTTTTTACACTAATTTGTTGTTCTGTTTCGGCGCCCACGCCAAATTTGTTGTTCTACGCTAATTTGTTGTTCTACGCCAATTTGTTGTTCTACGACAGGGTGGGGGACAGTAACCTAGAGGTCGACGCCCCCAGGGGGTTCGGTGGCTTGGGGGCCGTTGGCTAGCCAAATTTTTTTCATTTTGGTAATGTGTGTGGAGCTGGCAGCTGATTGATCGTCACCCCAGGGTCGATGGCCGGTGGTTGCCGCCCTCTCCCCCAAGGCGATGTGGGGTTGGTGACCAATTGGCAGCCGGCCCATGGTCAGGGGCCGGTAGCCACCGCCCTCTCCCCCAAAAGAATTTTATTTGTGTGTGATCTAGGATACCTACGTGCAAGAAGATCTGATCATGATCAAAGTAACATGGTTTTTAGATGTACCTCTAGATCGATTTGAGAGAAAGATGGTTAAGATGTGTGAGCGTCCACGTGTGAAACTGATCTGATTCTTTAGTGTCCAAATGGCAACCATATCGCATTCATCCGTCGTCTACCAAAACTTCCGCAGCGTCTCTCTCTCTCTCTCTCTCTCTCTCTCTCTCTCTAAGGGAGATCGTGTTGATAGCGTGGTGTACTTTCTACGGGAGACCGCAGGCGTTTATTTATAGGGAAGAGTTCATACAATAGTGGGATACATTGTTTATGTAGGATACGAAATATTGATCTAATACAAGATAACATAGGGCCTGCATGGGCATATGATTGGCCTACATAATACCATTCATAACATCTTATTTTAATGTTTCTATCTAAAATATTTATATTTTGATATATCCCCGTATTGAGACCAAACATGACGAGATGATATTGCATATTAAATAAAAGGTAATTTTATGAACTTTACATGTCATAATTATGTATTTATCATATAAAATGTTTTGTACATTAGAAACATAATTTGTATTTTAAAGGGCGCTTTGTATTTCATTAGATATAAAATCTTTCACATTACCTATCACTTCTCTAACTCTTTTCTCTCTAACTCTAACTCTCCTCTATCTCTAAATTAATGTAAAAAATTCTATATCAGCTATTATCTCCCTATGCTTTGTGTGTACATGTATTAATGTAAAAAATTAATCGTGTTATGAAAGGGCTTTTGTAGGCCCATGTGGAGCCCACTTTAGTTTAGGTTATCCACCCATTATGTAACCTTTTAACTATAAATATAGGGCTACAGGCTCAGTAGCCGTCACCTTCATAACATGTTATCAGCACGCTCGTCAACTGAGCCAAACCTCTGCCGACGGACAAATCACGAGGATGCCGATTGGGATTTCTGATTGAACCAAAAAACGTGCAAGGAAAGCGTGCCTTCCACTCCCAAGTATAGGAGCGTCAATGCAATATAAAATATATAACCGGTGAGTACCGGGTCAGATCACGGGGAAGAGTCGTTTGAAATCGCACGTTTGGTCAAAAATGGATGCTGGATGGGGAGAAATCGCCCGCTATATTTACTAGTTTTTTAGAAGAGGAGAGAATGGGAGAACGACTAGTGGGGGTCACCTACCAACCCTACACGCTATGGACAAAGGTTGGAGAGATCAATCAAGTGAAGAGGCGAGCTTGGAATTCAACCAAACACTTGGCGTGCGGTATGGTGAAGGGTGTAGAAGGAGCTCTTTCGATTCATTCCTTGCTACGGAGCAAGGTCAACACGGAGAGTACTGTGCGATTAAGCTACTTGCCCACCACGTGTGTCTTGTTAGGCCTACCAATGAGTGATGACCCGGGTTTGGGTTCAAATCACCCACATGAACTCACAACCCAATCACAAAAGATGAAAGGCCAAGCACGAAATGAGAATTAAAACATACCCAAGCATCGAATCAAACACACAAACACCATAGATTAAGAGGAAAGCATGTAAATGAAATCACTCATCTCTAAAATCATCTAATTACATACAATAACCCTAAATCTAAGATACAAGAGAGAAAGAACAAAGTCACCCAAGGTGTCACTCCCGAGGCGGCGCGTTCGGCTCTTCCTTGCGCTACTCCAAGCTCCGGTGAACTCCAAAACTCTAGCCTTAAGATGAAGAATGAGGAAGAAGGAATGAGGGGGATAGAGGGGAGGAAGGCCCCAGTAATAAACCCAGCAGTTCGGGTCTCAAAATAAGCCAAACGGGTCGATTCTGGCCCAAACCCGCAAGCAATGCCCAAAGCAGCAGAAAATTTCAGCACCGTCACCCTGTTTTGCGAAAATTCTAGAAAAATCATCCGCCCTCGGAATGACGTGTTCCAGGCCGCGATGGAACCATAACAAAGTGTACTACGACTGAAAAATATCACTAGACCGGAATATACACGGGAATGATAGCAGAATTCGGCACAAGAGGGGAATAACAGAATTTCCATACCAGAAATTTTCAGCACCGTCACACTGTCTTCCAAAAAATGCAATAAATTGCTTCGACCTCCAAAAATTCTAGAAAAATATGCATTAGAATCGGGACTTCACGAAATTCAACTTAAAAATAATAGAAGACCAAGGTGAGGATGCGAATAAGCTGTAAAAATTATGTTTTATGCATATAAAAACGATATGCTCCAATATTAAGTGATATCATCAAAATGCTTGTATCGGAGCCAAAATGAATACAAATTATTCATAAAATGCCATCTAATGAGGGGTAAATATGCAATATTGAACCCTAATCAATTTCTTCTCCGAACTTCGCTAGATCCGGCGGGTAGGATCTAGAGGTAATTATTTTTGTCCCCTAGATCTAATATTTCATGCGCATGATGATGCATCTGTGTCATTTTTCTTTGATCTACCAGAAATCAATTTTTCTGCTTAGATCTTTATGTAAAATACTTTTGTAAAGCATAGATCTTTATTAAAAACATTTTTAAATCATTTTAAACCCGATCTAAGCCTATTTCTTTCGTAGAATACGTTTAGATCTGCTTTTTGGACCAAAATTCAATGTGTAAACGGTAAAAATCAAATTTTTATGATAAAAACATTGATTTCAATAAAAAACTGTTATGAATCAACTACCGGGGGAGGAGCCCCCAGCTCTTTATTTATAGGCAATTGGGGGAATACAGATATGGGCTTACAATGATATGTGCCTATCTCTAGGATAGCCCAGAATCTCACCCAACTACGGTTAAATAACCGTTCACAACACTCCCCCTTATCCAGCCATAGGTGTGGACTCTGCTCGTGAATGCTTCAGGATTCTGAGCGTAGAAGAGTCTCACATGGGGTGGATACTTCAGGATCCTGAGTTGGTGAGATTTGCCTCGTTAAAACCTTTAGCTATGGAAAACCCAGTGGGAAAAACCATAGTTAAGGAAAAAGAGTGCAAACGTTCTTTAACTCCCCCTGATTTGTACAAGTGACTCTGCTCATGAATACTTCTGGATTCTGAGCGTCACAGAGGGGTGGATACTTCGGGATCCAGAGTTGATTTGATTTGCCTCGTTAAAACCTTTGGCTATGGAAAACCCAGTGGGAAAAACCATAGCTAAGGGAAAAGAGTACAAATTCCCTCAACTCTCCCTGATCTGTAAAAGCTCTTAGGCTTTCAGATCTCTTAGGCTTATCTCATCACTCCTATTTACAATATTCCGAAAATGTACACAGATTACAAATTTTTTCACCATCAAGCAGCTGCTGAATCCAGAAACTCCGGAGATGTGTGCTAAGTTTCTTCGCCTCTGATGTGGTCTTCAGACTATATGGTCAGCTCCACAGAACCAGCCTCTATCCCAGTCGTCACTGGGATGTGATGTACCACCAGGCACCCTTAAATACACCATTGGTGTGATTCTGGAATGGTGAGGCTCTCGGAATTATAGGATGATGTTGCCTTCATAAGTTGCTTTGCATATTTGCAGTAGATGGTCATCCCACTGTGGGTACCTGTTCTGTGATTTCTCAGTATAGGGACCAGACCTGTAACCTGCATTCGCATAAACATTGGAGGATGCTACTACATTTTGTAAGTCCAAATATTTCGACCCTTAGAGGAAGCGCAGAAGTCTTAACTCAGGTCTAATGGCCCTTTTTAGGTGCCAACTATCTCTGGCTAATGAGTTTACTGCAATTGCTATACCGGGACACATGCAGTTAGCCAGGAGTGCATGATTGCACTTAGATAAGGGACTTTAGGACCAGTTATATCCTCCCCCTCTTCCAGCGATCGGAAGGGTTCTTTTTGTACATCCAGTAAGTGTACCACCGTAGGTGTACTTTGGATGACAATGGTCCTTTTAATTTCTCCAACGCACTTCTGGGCGTTTGTAACCGGATTCTATGAGCCATGACTTTATATTTGCCTAGGTCTTTTTATTTCATGTTTAAAAGTCAGGCTTGTTCATGTAGTTCGGTTTTCTCTTCAGGAGATCCGATGAGATTTTAGTTGTCTCCAACTATGATCTCTAATCTTGTTCTTTGCACAGATGCAAAGACAACCTTCAGTAGGAATTATTGACTTGTCAAATGATTCTCTTGGTTGTACATTTATTTATTATACTTATTGTTTTTCTTCATTTGAATAGACGTCCCGAAGTCTATTCAGGCATTTTAAGGAAATGTGGAAATTATCTTTACCAGATATCCACAAAAGTATGCTGTCACAACATCCAATAACAGCATATCCATAATTTTCCTTCGCCAAATCGTAAGGTATTCGCTTTTGATAACTTAGGGAGGCTGATGCATCATTTATGAGACATGCTCATTTGAGTTTGTTCGATCCCTAGTTTCAGCAAAATTGTCCTCGTGCTATAGGTTGTACCTTATAGCATACGATTTTGTATTTATTTTTCTTATGTGTGCAATACTTTGTTTTATCCACAGGTTTGACACCTTTTTGGTGTCAGGACTTCAGGTCCGAACATTTCACGTTTCATAAGTGAGTCCAGCTCATCTTCTATTACCACGTTCCACATTTTGGCCAATCTCTACGTTTGCCTTCTAGCAACGGAGTGTGGAACGATAATTTACAAACATCATCGCTTTTGCGATGTATATGGCAATATGGTACGTGAATACATTTGTCGACAATTTATGTTCTATCTGTCCAACACCTCCCCAGTACGTACAACATTTACTTAATTTCACTTTTTCCCGGCAATTCCTCTGCAGTGGATTCTGGGAAGGGTGATGGTGTGGACATGAGCTCATTGTCCTGTGGTAGTATTGTCTTAAGGTCTCCAGGAGTTTCTGTCCTTGGAGCATGGTGGTCTGCCTCTTTTCTGTTAAGGATCAGCCACTTCTGCTGCTGGTGGGTTGCATCCATTCTCGGGGATGTCAATCCTAGCTGGAGTTTTTGCAGCAGGGATGTGTGATCTGACAATCTTCCGGTTGTCAATAATGATTCCGGTAATTGGTGAACAGTGTTCTGTATGTGGAGGATCTTCGGGATCTCTTCTACACATTGTATTGTTACCGGATCATAGTGGGTCAAACTTGTTGTGTCCCACGTTATAATTTGCTTCGCGCCAGATTTTCCAGTATCTGGGCCTATCTTTGGGAGACTCGTCTCATCGAGATCATAGTCTTCAAGGTGTGCCTAAATTACGTCCCCCGATTGGGGTTCTAGGTGTCTTATAATTGAGGGTGAGTCAAACCCTTCATAGATACCTAGGCGACATTGAGGACCAATTTTTGTCCTCTATATTGGTGCGATGGGGATTTAAACTGCGGACCGAAGGTTCTCCGAAGAGAAATATTCGGTGGCATTCCATATGCAAGTTGCATTGGAGACTCTGACCTCCAGAGGGTCTTATTTTCATTTACGATGCAGCATGCAGAATTTACATGTCCCCATGCATCCATTTGCAATCGGGATTTAATGGACATTCAATCCATTGGAGTCTACTTTTCAGTGACTCTGCCGACCCATTTTGGGTATGAACATGCGGCACTTGTATGTTCATTTTCTATTCACATTGCTTGGCAGTTCTCTTGAAATGACTGGGAGGTATATTTCCCAACATTAACCAGACTTATTTTCTTTATTTTATTGTCTGGGAAATGTGCCCGCAACATTTTTATTTTTGTGCCAATAGCTTTGGAAAAGCTAAGTTGCGGGTCTGTAGTAGACACACGTACGAATATTCTGAGGATGCATTTATCAGTACAGTGAATTACCGACGTAGCCCACTAAGAGTGGTGAATTTTATCCACATCGATCTCCTTGTATCCTTTTTGAGGAAGCGTGGAGATTCTTTTTCAACTTTTCATGGAGATGGCCTTGCAATTAGTTTTCCCGTATAGTAAGGGATGCGAGGGAATTCTCCCTTCTGAAGAATCTTCTGGTTCTTCAAGTCATACCCATAGGATAAGATGCAGTGCATCATCACAAATCCGGGGTGGCCAAGTCCATCATGCCAGAGTAAAACTTGGCAGATGTCGGGCACTTCAGGTGCTCCGTCTAATTCCGCTTCCTTTCTCCGAATCTTCGTATGGTAGAGGCCTCTTAAGGCTCTCAAAACGTTCAAGTATGGATTTTACTCCATTATCTTGAGACGTTGCATACGGTAGTTTTTTTCATTTACATTTGTTGTTTCCGAATGGAATCCGTTGAAACAGATGTCCTTGAAACTTAGATAGTTTCTTTTGGAATTCGGAGGGATTAGTGCATCCTCTTATTTTTGTGTCGTTTGGGAGCAACAATGTTGCATTCCCTAGATCTTCAATATAGCCCTGATATTGGGCTTTGTATTGAAAAAAGTCGTACGTGTTTATTTTCTACCAATCATTTATGAGAGCAGTTTCAAAAGATGAAACGTATAGGCACATGCATATACAGATAAACATTTTCATTCTAAAACAAATCACATAATTCAAATGCTCTCATAAATTATTCTTACAACAACTTGCTAGGATAAAAGTAAAGACTAATCAAGCATGTCATCATTTTCGAAGTTAGCAGCTGAAAACTTGACTGGAGCATCAGGGGTTATCAGGTTTGTTTCAGCTTTATTGTTCTTGTTCTCTTTATACAAGTCCTGGAGATGCTGCGGAGTTCGGTACACTCTGGACCAGTGGCCTTTTATGCCACAATTATGGCACTGGTCTTCCCATTCCCTCTCGGGTGGGGGTGCATAATTTTTGTCATTTCTGTGCCACTTGAACTTCCGCTTACTTTCATTATTTCGCTGCTGCTGCATATTGCCCTTGGCATTTTTCTGTTAACCCCCCTTCTGTGGTCTTTCTTTCTTTTATTATCTCTCTTCTTTTTGAAGGAAGAGGAATAGTGAGCTTCTGGTGGGGGGCAGTGCCGGGGAGCGTATATTGTGAGTGGAGAGAAGAAGCTCTCTGTTTGGATCGGCCATGAGTAAATATGACAGCAGCTCGGAATACTTGGTGAACTTGCATTCATGGTATTGCTGCATGAGTATCGCATCTTTTTCATGGGAGGACGTATACGTCTTTTTCAGCATGCGATTTTCTGAGACTTTCTCACCACACAACTTCAGGCGTGAGGTGATGCTAAAAAGTGCTGAGTTGTACTCAGCAATGGACTTTAAGTCCTGCAGTCTCAGGTTCTCCCACTCGTATCATGTCCTTGGGAGCATAACATCTTTCTGATGTTTATACATGTCCTCAAGGGCAGTCCATAGCTCAAGTGGATCTTCGACCGTAAGGTATTCAGCCTTTAAGGTCTTGTCCACATGGTGGTGAATATAGATGATGGCTTGCGCCTTCTCTATATTGCTAACATTTTCTTTTTCAGTCACAGCAGCGATGAGGGACTTTGCCCGCAGGTGAAACTTTACATCTAGCTGCCAGCTTAGATAGTTTCTACCTGATGCTTCCAGTACTTCGAAATCAATGCTTGCAATATTAGCCATTTATCTAGCAGAGCACAAACATGCATGAATTAATCAGAGAAAATATTTTCATGCGGAGGCAATATTTAACGAAAAGCTAAATGTGTGGATCGGCCAGTCCCACAAGAAAGAGTCCAAAAGTCCACAGTCCAAATTATACAAATTTACAGCTTTAAAAATGAAAATACAACTTTGGAAACCCCGTGGGTCCCATATGATATCTCCATCTTCAAGCGTGGCCTCCGTCTTCATGGAAGTTGGTCTTCTTTCTTTGACATTTACATAGATTCCTCACTACAATTTCTCTCAAAAATAAAAGAAAAGTGCGGGAAATAAACTGTGGGACTAAACGGTCGATCCAAAAACCACATTTAGCAATTCATGCAGAAAAATTGTGCTCATTAACATTTTCATCAGACATTTTCATCACAGGCATCACAGGCATTTAATATTCGCAGAGATGGATAAATAATTTAATCACTTAATAATTATTGGACCACTGGGCAACATCATGCACCATTAGGTTAGGTTACTAACGGCAGAGCGGTCGCAGGATCTTTCTAATTATTAAGTTTTAAATACAATGCACAACCACGCATATAATATCCACAGAATAAGCCTAGTGATGTAAAGCATCTAAAGATGATTTTTACAAAAAAATCATTACGATGCAAGGGTTGAGATAAATGGGTTTAATCAATAAAATTGAATAAGAGCCCAAAATTGACATTTTCTTTTGTACGAGGAAAGCAGGTTCCCTCATCATCCCAAAAGCCCCCCTAAGAATCCCCAAAAAGTCCTCGCCTGCCCGATATTTGTCCCGTAATTTACCGTGATTTTTCACGAATATTTTGCCCTTAAAACCCCTTTTTAATTTAATTTTTAGGCTAGCAAGTAGCCTTTTGAGGCTTGTTAATAGCCTTTGCCTCTCCCATTTTTTTTTCAGATAGAACAGCCTGCGGGCCTGAAGCCCGCAGTCGGCCTATGGGCTTCAGGCCCATAGACTTTTTTTTAAAAAAAAATTAAGAAAAATCAGCCTGTGGGCCTGAAGCCCACAGCCGGCCTGTGGGCTTCAGGCCCACAGGCTTTTTTTTTTGGCAAACCCTAGTTTGCAGGGGGGAGGGCGCCGCCGCCGCCCTCCCTGAAGGGGGATCGGCGGCCCCCTGCAGGGGGGGCGCGGCGGGGGCCGCCGCCCCCCTGCAGGGGGGCGCGACGGCGGTGGCCGCCCCCCTGCAGGGGGGAGCGGCCGGCGGCGGGGCCGCCCCCCCTGCGGGGGGGAGCGGCCGGGGGGTTCCGTCGAGGTTGGGGAGGGGGAGTTTTACCGGTGACGGCTAGCCGCCGGAGGGTACAAAAATTAGGTTTTTGACCCTAAAAATTGGGTTTTTGGGATGAACGGTCCGTCGTTTTCAAGGCGACAAATAATCCCCATATTGATCTTGCGAGATCTAGGGGAGGGGTAATCATACGTATGATTAAAAAAATATCGTTTTTAGTGTTTTTACCTCTATATCCGTCCTCCGGATATAGCGACGGTTGCTCAAAGCCCTACGCGGATGACGACGCTCGATGGAGGAAGCCTTGCACCGCGCTCGTGGATCTCCCGTCTAGCCTTCGCCTTCGCCTTCGCAACGAACGGAGAAAATTTTTGTGGAAAAGAAATTTTTAGAGTCGTGCTGATAATGTGTTATGAATCAACTACTGGGGGAGGAGCCCCCAGCTCTTTATTTATAGGCAATTGGGGGAATACAGATATGGGCTTACAATGATATGGGCCTATCTCTAGGATAGCCTAGAATCTCATCCAACTACGGTTAAATAACCGTTTACAACAAAAACAAATTTTTACCACAAAAATTAGTTTTTTATTTAAAAGAGGTGTTTTATATTGGATTCGTGTCCTTTTCTCCCAACCCCACCATCAAAATACTCACCAACGCCGGTATTAACGAAAAATAGGGGGCAAACCCCACATCGCCGTTGTCTACAAATCAAGGAGAGGGCCTGCCGCCCCCTCCCTCCGACGAGATCAGGGGCTTGCCACCCCCCCCCCCCCCCCCCTCCGGCGAGATCGGGCGGCCTGCCGCTCCCCCTCAGGCGAGATTGAGGGGCATGCTGCCCCCTTCAGGTGAGATCGGGGGGCCAGCTGCCCCCTGGCGAGATCAGGGGGGCCGACAGCCCCACCCACACCTCCTTTGCGACCAACTGCAACCCGCGGGGGGGTGGCAACCCCCTGGTGATTTCTTGGTGGGCCGGCAGCCCCATACCCCCCGAAACCATTTCCATTTCCGTGGAAAATGGGCCAGAAGGCCGAAACCCTAAAAAGGTAAATTTCGCAACCTTGTAGGACGAAAACACGCACTTGCACGATTTTCGCGGCCCTAACAGCCAACGACACACGAAAAACATAACAAACCCTAATTATGGGTTTTTGGGACGAATTTTTGAATGACGAAATTTTTTTTGGGACACATAATAAATTTTTTAAACCAATAATTACCTTTATTTTGGTCCTTACATATCTTTAAATTTGGATATCTGCGGCATGTTTAATTTTTACGATATATATATTTTATGTTTGCAGCACGATTATATATCTGTGATTAAATCTTTTAAATGCCTGTTATATAACTACATGCCTGCGATGAATTATAAATGCCTGCTGCATATATGATATTCTGTGACGCATGTTTGATATTTTGTTGTGGTTTTCGATCGGCTATTTGTCACCAGTTATTTTCCTCGCATTTTTTTCCTTTTGAGAGAAATTGTGTAACGACTGGTTTTCGTGTAATTGGATTATCTATATTAAAAATATATGCTTGGTGGATTTTCTCCTTGGATGTGATTTTCCGTCTCCGTGGCTTTCGTTTTCATTCGTTTCGTTGAGATTTCCTAGCTTCTTCCTTCGATCGTCGGGTTTGGAGTAAGTCATTCGTGAAGAGCTTCAAATCGCTCATATCTTAGAGTTAGAGTGATCTTAGAAGCCATAGGAATCTTCCCGAAGCTCTGCGATTCGAATCGGCACTTTTAGTGCATCTTAGTTGGTTCGAGAAGGCGGACCAACCGACTAGAATTCAATCTAGTCGGTCAGGAACTCTTCTCAAACCGACTAGTTCTTTAAATCTACTGTACAGGAGTTACTGTTTACTCTTAGTCGGTCTAAGAACAACCACTGACCGACTAGATGTGAAACTAGTCGGTCAGAACTTGCTCTCAGACCGACTAGTTCCTTTGATTAATTTTACATAAGCTACTGTTCCTCGTTAGTCGGTTCATGAACACTCACCGACCGACTAAATTCCAAACTAGTCGGTCGACGGGCCTTCACAGACCGACTAATTCACTTCCCAAATTTTCCCCTTCTTTCGCTGTTTGATTCTAGTCGGTCACAGTTGGTCAACCGACCGATTAGTTGCTAAACTAGTCGATCAGTAACTCTTCTTTGACCGACTAATCAGTGTCGAAACCCTAATTTCTGGGCAGCCGCCAGCTCTTCCTATTTAAACCCCCCCCAAACGTTTTCTTTTCTTCTTTCATTTCTCCTGAGCCTCCTTCTTCCCCCAAATCACCATCCATCTTCCCCTAGCCTTCCCCCTTCATCAAGAGCCCTTCCCCTCTCCATTTTGGCCGGCCACCACCTCTAGGTCGCCGGAAAACCCCCAAAAAACCCCATCAAACCCTATTTCTCCAGTTTTCTCCCCCTTTCCAGATCTGAACCGTGGATCTCCGGATCGTTCTTCCGTTGCTGTGCTTGCTCGGCATCGATCTTCCGCTTCTATACGGTAGGGTTCGATCCTTTGATTTTCTCATAATTCTCCTTGTGATTTTATTGAAACCCTAATAACAAACTAGGTTGGATGTTGTTTGATGATTGTTTCCCCGTGGCAGCGATTTCATCTCCGTAGGTAACTTTTGTGGCGTGCCTCGTTGATCGTCTTCCTCGGCGTGAGGCAAGTGAAACTTGCCACTTAGGGTTTAGGCCATGTTTTAGGCCATTTGCTTGTTGTAGCATAAAAGAGACTAGACGGTGAAATGATAGCCGCCTAGACGCCTATTTGATCTAGTTTGACAATGAAACTAGATCCGTCACCTCAATTGATCTAGCTTGACAACGAAGCTAGATCCAACCCCTTTAACTTGTTGTTCATGCATATTAAACTGCCATGTTTAATCCCTTATCTGTACGCCTTACTACATGCCACGCCATGCCATCCATGTTGAATGTCGCATTCGTAGCACACGCTACAATACTTGTGTTTCCTGGCTCGTGTTCCAGAAGCGGGCCATGTGTTGGTTGATAGCCAATGCCCGATCTACTTGTTTCCGGCTAGGTGCACCCTACGCCAAATACTTATGAATCGTGAACTAGAAAGCAAGCTCTTGTGCGGGGCAACCCTGGCTCATTTACTGAGCTCGTGTGCAGGGACCCTGGCTTGTTTACGTGTGGGATGGGGTAAGAGTTAAGCGGCCAATCAACTGGGAGTCTGCCCGATCAGCAACTGCAGTGGTAAGGCATAAACTCTGGGTTCTGGGGTAGTTGTTAAGCGGCCAATCAGTGTGAATGTCCAACAGTTCAGCTGTAAGGCGTAAACATCTACAAATAACTTGAAAACGTGACTAGTGAAAAAATTGAGATTGTTAGTAGCTTGGCTACTCTTGACATGCCGTGATAATTGTTCTCTCGCACTTATTTGTTACACCATGTCTTGCTTGTGCACTCATACTAAAACTGTCATGTCATGCATACTTTTAGAACTGCTAGTTTACCTTCCTTTCAGTTTCCTTGCCCAAGTCTTTTTAGACTTGCTGACATGTGCCCTTTCTCTTTGGGTGTCGCATGTTAGTTGCCGAGCCAGAGATTGTTGTTGAGGGCGACGAGTTCGTGGAGTTCGTGCCCGATTCTATTGTTTGACGAGGAGTTTGAGATACCGGTGTTCTTTCTTAGGATCTTGCAGTTTCCTTTTTGTTTTAGGATTCCTGTTAGTTGTCAGTGTGTGGCACCTTTGTTGTACTTTGTACTTTTGTTGGCCATGTTTGGGCCCTTAGATTCTTTTCTCTTTAAGCCTGGTGGCTTTTTCTGTGATGTTGAAATTTAATATGATGGATATTCCGAGATTTTCTTTTGTCTCATTTTCTTTATTATTATCTTTGTTTCGTATCGCGTTGCAAGGACCTACAAATTTATTGTTGATTGATGCTTATCGGGCTTGGAGCTTGCAGCTTCAAGTCTGAGCGGACATTCTCACGCTTCGCCTCCACATTTTTAGGAAGCGGGGCGTGACAGGTTTTAGTGGTGGCCCATGCAGGTCCGTCTTGCAATTGCGAATTATCGAAACAACGATAATAACTATGGAATATCCATTAAATAAATTGCAACATCCGAGTCTATAGCCTTGAGTCTAGTAGTTTCTTATGTCACTAGGTGGTAGGAAGACTTAGTTAGACGTCCGTGCTTGCTAGTTAGAGGCCCCTGATTGTTAGCTAGACCCCCCCCCCCCCTGCTAGGAGTTGATTTAGTCTTCGTAGAAGTTACCTTAGTGGTTCCTATCTAGCTTTGGCTAGGATAGACTTCTAGACTTCCTTGTCGTTTGCTTGGGTTCGTCGATTTCGGACCAATCCGAACTCGTTTCATTACCGTCTAGCTCCTTAGAGAGTCTTAGCGCTTAGTTCCCTAATCTTTAGTTGGTTGACCGTAAGAGTTTCCCGTAGATTTTCCTAAGTCATATCCTAGACGTATTTATGCTTTGATCATCCGACCAAATCCCTTGCCTCGATTCCCATGACCACCACGTTTCGATAATCGTTGATCATTCGAATGTCCCCATTCGCAAAGCTTAATTTCTTTTAAAGTTATTTCCGATTTCCCTTATTAAAGTTTTCGCTAAGTTTAAATTTCGTTTTAAACCCGCTACGTATATACTTAAATTTTCCACTTTTCGATTGAGTCAAAATTCCTTGTAGATTTCGGAGTCTAATGGTTGTAATTATAATTGCTATCTCGTAACCATTTTCTAATCTATATTTTCGCATTTCGGTTTAAAGACTCTAATACTATTTTGAAAATTGAATATACCATTTTCTAAACTATGAGATCTATTTTTAATCGCATAGCATACATACTTTAAAATCTCTTCCAAGATAAATAGAACTTCAATTATTTTCATATATCAGTACTAGGTTCATTGTACTCGTACTTTAAGATCTTGTATAAATCAGTTGTTTGGCAAATCCGGGTCCCTCTAAAAAGTATTTTAAATGTTATTTATCTGGAATTTTCTCTTCAGTTTTAAAACTTGGAAGTATTTGGCATGGGCCTAAATTTTCACACTATAGTTGATCGGATTCCATTCTTTGAATTTCGAAATTCTGTCGAAGTATTATATTAAGCTGCTGTCGTATAATATTTTCGAACCTCTCCGTTGCAAATCTTGAATTTTCTGAAAGTATCTTTTCGACTTCCTTTTTCCTAAGTTTAGATTCGTTCGGAACCTTAATATATATATATCCTTATACCTCATACTCTTTCGTTGACTTAAATTTATTTTTGAATTTCGAAGGTTTTGACGAGATTTGATTACTGTTTTATAATGTTTTTCCAGCCTTTACCTTCATGCCTATTTAAATATCTCATCCCTATTCATATATCAATTTAATTCTGAGCGCATTTCTATTTTTCCCAATTCGATTTATAAGTTTTTCCTTTCTTATTTATGCCATTCAAATGATTCATCACGCTCCCTTAATATACCTTCCAAGTCGCACATGATTTTAGCTTTCAACAAACCAAGGATATGTTCAACATTTTCTCTATTACGATTTTTGGAAAATTACGTCTTCATAACTTTCTCACGATCTAGACCTTCCATAATTTGGTTTTAAAGCTTATTATGAATTTTGATAAACCTACTACTAAGTTTTCTGTTCACCATACATGCTTTTGGAAAAATTTCTAAACTAAATTGAATTTCGAATATTCTCATATATCCGTGCTAGGCCCGTTAGCTCGTATGTTAAGAGCTTTGTGTAAAACGATTTCTTTTGGCAAATCCCGGTTACACTAAAAGGTAGTTTCAATATTGATTATTTAAGCTTTTCCTGGCTTAAGGACTTTGAAAGTATTTAGCACGAGTTTAAAATTCTTTCGTTAATTTAATTTCGTTTCAAAACTTTTGCCAATATTATTAAATCACCTCCGTATATTATTTTCTAAAACTACGTCCTTAATGTTCGTATGAACGATTTACTTCCTTTCATAATGATTTCCGTTAAGCCAATAAACCATTCCTCTTATATGTGCATTCACTCAAACTTATTTCGAACAACTTATTTTATCGATCTTCAAATATCGTTTATACGGAGGAGAACTCCAACTTTTCAAAATATGATCGTTTTATACTTTTAGTGTTTTTGACCTTCGCCTTTCACGTTCTATTTCAGAAAACTTATGAGAGCAATGTTTACATCTTTCTTCCCCGCCTAAACATCCACAATTATATCTCAGTTTCACTTGATCTATTTACCTCCTTATCCTCGCCCTACATGAACCCATTTTTACGATCTTGTTTCGTTACGCCATCAAATCTTGGTTTCCTTCCTTCTGCCTAGTTATCTCATTAGTGTTTGTCGTTGTGTACGTCGCGCCAGTTTAGTAGTGGGTCCTTGGACTTTTGTGATGTTGTCGTAGTGCATGTACCTAAGTTGCATATGTAGGCTTGAATGAGTGTACCCCCTATAGCATGATAATGTTTGCCTATTGTGTGATATCTACATACTCAGAGTTATTCATGACGTTATGAAATTGTAAGTGTGTTAATATTTATGGATATGTGCGAGGATAGCTATACCACTCTAGGGGCGTCTATGTATATAAGATTCTGTATTGGAATGTCTGAATAGAGTGTACGTAGTTGGAGATACTTATGATGGTTGAAATAATATGATTGGTAAAACTATATGTATGTTAGGTGCGATAATAATAGGTGTACGTATAGTTAAAGTGGGTAGGCCTATTATGTGACTTATGTGTTGTACGCGTGAGTGTGTGCTCGTACGTAGTTACGTATTGTGCGTAGACGCGAGTAGTTATGTGATTGATGCGTGAGTATATAAGTGATATATATATGGTAGTATAAATATAATTTTGATTTGGTATTGCTTGCTTTTATGGATGTTGTGTGCGTGTATGCCATGAGGTATACACGGCTATTGCATATCTTAACTAATGGATGAAGTAAGTGTGTGGTGTGCCAATTATAGATGGATGGATATGGTATGAATATATGATACATGTATGTGACTATACGATGACTGTATTTATTAGGGAGAGTATTGTAATTATAGGTGTGCTAATGTTTGTAATAATATCATGGTATATGAAGTGATTGAAATATGTGATATTACCTGATTAGATATTAAGGGTGTTTGACATTTAGATATGTATGTGGTTATGTTGGTAGACGTGTATGCATTAGATAGTATTGGTATATGTATGGATGCTGTGTTATGTATATGGAGTTATTCTACTATGATTTTGAGTCTCACTCAAGCTTGAGTGGGTATACTCTGTGTACGTTGGTGTATTTGTATGTGGTTGGTGTATAGTGATGGATGATGTATGTATAATGTTTGGATTGTTTGTGTCCGTTTGTGTTACGCACATGATTGTGGGTCACTAACCAGTATATAGCTATAGGTGTTGGTCTTGTGGTATAGATATTTACTAAGGACTTGCCTGTGTGAACATATGTGTGCTAGCTAAACTAGGTGTGTAGATGTGCTGACATATGTGTTTCTATGTGTGATTGGTATATGTGAATGATTGATATATATATATGCCTGGGTATATAATGTATGATTGGTATACATGGATGAAATGTTAGCGTGTATGGGTGTGCACCATGCACGGGTAAGTATGTGCCTAGTTATAAGTTTTGGTGACTATGATATGTTTGGCGTGTCGTGAGTATAGTTATAGGGCCGTATGTGATGTGAAGATATGGTGAAATATTTTCATGCACTTTGAATGACTATATTTGTGAAATTATAGTAATGGTGAATGTGTATTAGATATAGTAAGACTTGTTTGAATAATGGTGTGGTGCGACTACATGTGTCGATGTGTTTGGTATTGGATGTATGCCAGGAAATATTAGGGAGTAATATACCCATGGTTGCTTGTTGCATAAGTATCTATCTATACGTAGAGCGATGGTTGTACTTGCTAAGTGTGAGGCTAACCTTATGTGAGTATCTGAACTATTGGTTGTGCTAGGTAAGTAGTAGCTATATAATGGATGTATATATATATATGATTGAAATACGTGTGTTAGTACGAATGACTGTGATAGGTATAAGAGCATAACGTGCGTGAATGAAACGTGTTAGTAGTAATAATGTTTGACTATCTAGTGCATATATAAATAAGCACGTGTTATGACTACCTTTGGTTTAAATTATGACGTGAAATGTTTTGGGATAGTTAATAGAGCGACTAGATATGTTAGAAAGTCCGAGGACGGACTTTATTCTAAGGTGGGTAGGATGTAACGACTGGTTTTCGCGTAATTGGATTATCTATATTAAAAATATATGATTGGTGGATTTTCTCCTTGGATGTGATTTTCCGTCTCCGTGGCTTTCGTTTTCATTCGTTTCGTTGAGATTTCCTAGCTTCTTCCTTCGATCGTCGGGTTTGGAGTAAGTCATTCGTGACGAGCTTCAAATCGCTCATATCTTAGAGTTAGAGTGATCTTAGAAGCCATAGGAATCTTCCCGAAGCTCTGCGATTCGAATCGGCACTTTTAGTGCATCTTAGTTGGTTTGAGAAGGCGGACCAACCGACTAGAATTCAATCTAGTCGGTCAGGAACTCTTCTCAAACCGACTAGTTCTTTAAATCTATTGTACATGAGTTACTGTTTACTCTTAGTCGGTTTAAGAACAACCACCGACCGACTAGATGTGAAACTAGTCGGTCAGAACTTGCTCTCAGACCGACTAGTTCATTTGATTAATTTTACCTAAGCTACTGTTCCTCGTTAGTCGGTTCATGAACACTCACCGACCGACTAGATTCCAAACTAGTCGGTCGACGGGCCTTCACAGACCGACTAATTCACTTCCCAGATTTTTCCCTTCTTTCGCTGTTTGATTCTAGTCGGTCACAGTTGGTCGACCGACCGACTAGTTGCTAAACTAGTCGGTCAGTAACTCTTCTTTCACCGACTAATCAGTGTCGAAACCCTAATTTCTGGGCAGTCGCCAGCTCTTCCTATTTAAACCCCCACAAACGTTTTCTTTTCTTCTTTCATTTCTCCTGAGCCTCCTTCTTCCCCAAATCACCATCCATCTTCCCCTAGCCTTCCCCTTCATCAAGAGCCCTTCCCCCTCTCCATTTTGGTCGGCCACCACCTCTAGGTCGCCGGAAAACCCCCCAAAAAACCCCATCAAACCCTATTTCTCCAGTTTTCTCCCCCTTTCCAGATCTGAACCGTGGATCTCCATATCGTTCTTCCGTTACCATGCTTGCTCGGCATCGATCTTCCGCTTCTATACGGTAGGGTTCGATCCTTTGGTTTTCTCATAACTCTCCTTGTGATTTTATTGAAACCCTAATAACAAACTAGGTTGGATGTTGTTTGATGATTGTTTCCCCGTGGCAGCGATTTCATCTCCGTAGGTAACTTTTGTGGCGTGCCTCGTTGATCGTCTTCCTCGGCGTGAGGCAAGTGAAACTTGCCACTTAGGGTTTAGGCCATGTTTTAGGCCATTTGCTTGTTGTAGCGTAAAAGAGACTAGACGGTGAAATGATAGCCGCCTAGACGCCTATTTGATCTAGTTTGACGATGAAACTAGATCCGTCACCTCAATTGATCTAGCTTGACAACGAAGCTAGATCCAACCCCTTTAACTTGTTGTTCATGCATATTAAACTGCCATGTTTAATCCCTTATCTGTACGCCTTACTACATGCCACGCCATGCCATCCATGTTGAATGTCGCATTCGTAGCACACGCTACAATACTTGTGTTTCCTGGCTCGTGTTCCAGAAGCGGGCCATGTGTTGGTTGATAGCCAATGCCCGATCTACTTGTTTCCGGCTAGGTGCACCCTACGCCAAATACTTATGAATCGTGAACTAGAAAGCAAGCTCTTGTGCGGGGCAACCCTGGTCATTTACTGAGCTCGTGTGCAGGGACCCTGGCTTGTTTACGTGTGGGATGGGGTAAGAGTTAAGCGGCCAATCAACTGGGAGTCTGCCCGATCAGCAACTGCAGTGGTAAGGCATAAACTCTGGGTTCTGGGGTAGTTGTTAAGCGGCCAATCAGTGTGAATGTCCAACAATTCAGCTGTAAGGCGTAAACATCTACAAATAACTTGAAAACGTGACTAGTGAAAAGATTGAGATTGTTAGTAGCTTGGCTACTCTTGACATGCCGTGATAATTGTTCTCTCGCACTTATTTGTTACACCATGTCTTGCTTGTGCACTCATACTAAAACTGTCATGTCATGCATACTTTTAGAACTGCTAGTTTACCTTCATTTCAGTTTCCTTGCCCAAGTCTTTTTAGACTTGCTGACATGTGCCCCTTTCTCTTTGGGTGTCGCATGTTAGCTGCCGAGCCAGAGATTGTTGTTGAGGGCGACGAGTTCGTGGAGTTCGTGCCTGATTCTATTGTTTGACGAGGAGTTTGAGATACCGGTGTTCTTTCTTAGGATCTTGCAGTTTCCTTTTTGTTTTAGAATTCCTGTTAGTTGTCGGTGTGTGGCACCTTTGTTGTACTTTGTACTTTTGTTGGCCATGTTTGATCTCTTAGATTCTTTTCTCTTTATGCCTGGTGGCTTTTTCTGTGATGTTGAAATTTAATATGATGGATATTCCGAGATTGTCTTTTGTCTCATTTCCTTTATTATTATCTTTGTTTCGTATCACGTTGCAAGAACCTGCAAATTTATTGTTGATTGACGCTTATCGGGCTTGGAGCTTGCAGCTTCAAGTCTGAGCGGACCTTCTCACGCTTCGCCTCCACATTTTTGGGAAACAGGGCGTGACAAATTGTAGTATAGATTAAATTGTAAATTCCAAGACTGGGGCATGTCCCATGGAAAAGAAGACCTACTTCCAGAAAATAGGGGCCCTTTGAGGCTTTCCAAGTTGTATTTTCTTTTTAATGGGACTGTATATGGACTTTTATTTGTAATTTACAAATGGTGACTAGCCAATCCACACAACAAAAATCTATGTCTGGATTGCATGATAATTTATTTTTCAAATATTTAATTGTTGCTTATTTAAGGGCTTAGATAAAATGGCAAAGATAACGAGAGTCGACTTCGATGTTTTGGAAGCCACATGCAAGAACTACCTGAGCGGGCAACTGGATATTAAATTTCACATACGCTAACAGGGCTTGAGTCAAGCCATTGCTGCTGGAGACAAAGTGTCTGATATGGATAAGGCGAAAGCCATTATCTATATCAGACGCCATATTGATCGGATCTTGAAGGCCGAATATCTCACAGTGGAAGACTCATACGAGTTATGGTCTGCACTCGAAGATCGATACAAACATTAGAAAGATGTTATCCTTCCTCGAGCGTGCTACGAATGGGAAAACCTTAGACTATAGGACTTCAAGTCCATTGTCGCATACAACTCGGTATTATTCAGCATCATCTCACGCCTGAAGTTGTGTGGTGAAAGAGTTACGAAGGGACGCATGTTGGAGAAAACTTACACATCCTTCTATGAGAAGTATGTTATCCTCATGCAACAGTATCATGAAAGAAAATTCATGAAAAATCAGAACTTCTCTCATGTCTTCTGATGGCAAAACAGAACTGAGATCTTTTACTGGCCACTCATAACTTGCGCCCTGCTGGTACTACACCTACGCCTGAAGCGCACAATGTTTCTTCCCAGAAGAAGTAGAACAAATTCAACAGCAAACCCCCGAAGGGAAGAGAAATGAAGTAGCAGGTCAGATGTCCCCCACACCAGAACAACAATGAGGGGGAAAAGAAAACTGCGTGGAAGAAGAAGAACACTGGCCAGATATCTGCCCCCAGAAAAGACAGGGAAGACAAATGCCACAAGTGTGGCATGACTGCACACTAGTCCAGAAATTGTCATATTCCACGCCACCTCCAGGATTTGTACCAAGCTAGCCAGAAGCATACTGCTGAAACAAACCTGGTGAAAAATGAAGACCTGGCTCCAACTCGGTTCATCGCAGAGGACTTCTCGAACGATGACCTTCTAGACTGATGCTTCATTTTATCTATTTTTGCAATCAAATGTAGTTGAAAACAATTTCCTTTTCTATATGTTTGATTTTTGTTGGCATGTTACTTTGAATGAAATTAGTTTATTTTGCGCCTTATATTGCTACACATTTTTCTCTCTCTCTTGATTTTGATGGATAATAAATGCCTAGTGATCAGTGCTTTTACGTACACATCCTTCGCGACATTAAGCTTTCTTTTTCAAAGCATCAACTACGATGGCACCGTAAATACTATTTACGGACCGCCAAGTATAAATAGAAGGATTATGAGAAGTAAACTTTTTGACCCCCAATAATAAGGCACAAATTCACATACTATCGAAATCAACGTGAGGATGAGATCCTGAAGATCCTCCAAATACAAAACACAATTCACATACTGCCGGACTGACAAACCAGAAGATTTTCAGATCACACGTCTCTGCTGCAAACATGCCAGCTAGGATTGACATATCCAAAGATGGATGCAATCCACCTGCAGCGAAAGCGGCTGTACCTCAACAAAAGAGAGGACGAGCCCCAGGCTCCAAGGATATAAGTTTCCTCGAAAGAGGAAAACTCCTGGTGAAAATATAACGATACAACCACAGGATGCTGAGCTCAGCCCAACTACCTCTCCCCTCCTCAATTCCCCAGAAGAGGAAAACATAGGAGAAATATCATTATATTTTGTACGTACTGTGGATGTGCTGGACAGAAAAAGCATTGTCATCGATGACGACTATGCGTTCGTTATTGCTAATCACGTCATTGAATATGACGATGATATCGATCCACACTCTCTAGCAGAATGTAAACGCAGAGAGGAATGGCCAAAGTGGAATGATGCAATAGGAGTAGAGCTGGACTCACTCTTGAAACGCAAAGTATTTAGACTAGTAGTTCCAACACCAAAAGATGTAAAAACATGTGGGCTATAAATGGGTATTCATAAGAAAAAAATGATAATAATCAGATCATACACTACAAAACGTGCCTTGTTGCACAAGGTGTTTTCCAACGAATGGGAATAGATTATGAAGAAACATACTCTCCGGTCATGGATACGATCACTTTCCCATTTATAATTTGCTTAACAGCTACGAAAGGCCTATATATGCAGCTCATGGACGTTGTGACTGCATACCTATATGGTAATATAGATAAAGATGTCTATATGAAACTTCCGGATGGTTATAAATTACCAACAAAAATGACAAATAGACCTCGTGATGTCTATTCTGTCAAACTCCAAATATCACTGCATGGTCTAAAACAATCGGGAAGAATGTGGTATAACAGACTCAGTGAATTTCTTGTGCAACAAGGATTCACCAATAATGAAGTCTACCCTTACATCTTCATAAGAGCAAATGGAATAGGATTTGTAATCATTGACGTCTACATAGACGATTTAAATCTTATTGGATCTCCCGAAGAGATATCTGAGATATCCAAAAGCCTTACAAAGACTTTTAAGATGAAAGACATTGGCAAAACCAGATACTGCCTTGGCTTACAAATAGAACACCTCAGCGAAGGAATCATGTTACATCAATCCACTTACACAAGGAAATTGCTGAAAAATTTCCAAATGGACAAATGTCACCCGCTGAGTACACCAGTACACCAATGGTCGTCAGATCATTAGATGTTCATAAAGACCCCTTCTGTCTGCTGGAAGGGGAAAGAAACACTTGGTCCTGAAGTACCTTACCTAAGTACCATTGGAGCACTCCTCTATCTCGCAAACTGCACGCGTCCCGCTATAGCGTTCGCAGTAAACCTACTAGCCAGATACAGTTTAGCGCCCACAAAGCGCCGTTGGAACAGAGTGAAGAACCTTCTACACTACCTCCAAGGGTCAGTCGATCTGGGAATATACTACCAGAAAGGCGTATCCTCCAACTTAATTAGTTTTGCAGATGCATGATACAGATCAGATCTCCACACCACAAAGTCCCAGACTGGTTTCGTATTCACCTACGGTGGGACGGCCATTTCATGGTGATCTGTGAAGCAAACCTCGACAGCAACCTCATATAACCACTCTGAACTCATTGCGATCCATGAAGCTAGTAGAGAATACTTTTGGCTACGTTCAGTCATTCACCACATCCTAGTGACGACTGGCCTTAAGCTGGGGACCTTGAACCAACCACCATGTTCGAATACAATACAGCCTGCATAGCTCAACTATGAGAGAGATACATCAATGGTGACAGGACGAAGCACATCTCCCCTAAGCTTTTCTGGACGCACGAATTGCAAGAAGATAAACAGATCGACATCCAGCAAATCCAGTCTTGCAACAACCTGGCAGATCTTTTTAATAAAGCAATACTTCGATGTACTTATAGAAAACTTGTAATAGGGATTGAGATGAGACAGTTAAGAGGCATACAAGCCTGAAGCTTGTACATAACAGTGGGAGTTAATGTTGTTTTGTACTCTTTTTCCCTTAGCTATTGGTTTTTTCCACTGGGTTTTCCATAGCCAAAGGTTTTAACGCTGGATCCAGAAGTATCCACTCCTGGTGATATCCACCAATCAAGGGAAGTTAAGGAGACTTGTACTCTTTTTCCTTAGCTATTGGTTTTTTCCACTGGATTTTCCATGGCCAAAGGTTTTAACGAGACACGACATCCTAACTTAGGATCCAGAAGTATCCATATCCTCGTGATCAGATAAGCTCTATGAATCCTGAAGCATTCATATACCAAGCTTACAATGATGGATGGATACGTTGAAGTGTTATGAATGAGACTTTGTAGGCCCATGTGGAGCTCACTTTAGTTTAGGGTAGCCACTTATTATGTAACAATTTTACTATAAATATAGGACTACGGGTTCAGTAGCTGTCATCTTCTTAACAAATCTTTAATTATTGCTTTATTTATCAAATATTATTTTTGTAGACATGCATGCATTCATACAGGTGTGTATCATATTTTGAATAAATACAGCTTAAGGCTACAAATGAATGCCTTGTATTAAAAGAAACCATAAATTGGTTCGTTAGCTAAAGCCACGGCACACAACATGGCCTTGCTATGCAATTCCGAGGGTGCCACCGGATTATTTTTCTTCTCGTACTTTCACGTGCAACAAGACAAAACTGCTTCCAGAAGCGGCGCGCCAACTGTGTGCTCCGTGAAGACGTGGCATGCCATGCTGTCATGCACGCTACCACGTTTCCAGCCGCATTGGTCAAGCGACCAGCGCATCATCACATGCTGCTCATTCGCTCAGACGAAAGGGGGATCGAGCTGGACACGTGGCCCGTTTCTACGATTTCCTTTGCAGTCGGAGCACATCTGATCCAATTCCCACATGAAACGACCAGGACGCGATCGCGTAATACTCGTTACGTAGATTATCCAGTATAGTGTTGGCTGTACATCTTAGAACAGAAAACTTAATTTCTTCATCAATTAGAATCCCGCCACGATTGCGAGGGACCCAAGAACGGGGGACCACCGAGCACAGGGTAGCCAAGGCCTCCCACGTTGCATCACGCGCAGATCGCGTGAAGACCGACCCGCGGGGAGATGGAGGTTTAAGGAACTGAATTGTCAAAATTGTTTTTTTTATATATTTTATTTCATTCTGTTACGACCTAAAGATCGTGGGAGTCCGACTCCCGTCCAGATCCGCTGACATACCTCATTGAATCACCGCTTGGCGAAAAGGCCGCCGCCCCGGAGGTCCGAGGCTACATGAGAATAAGCGCACCTCACGACGCCCCCCTCCCGGTCGAGGCATACAACCGCAGTCGCTCGGCCCGCCAGGGGCTGTGCGCCTGGGGAGCGTCCAGACAGTGCCGTCTGGGATGCTGACAGAGACATGTGCATATCACTCCTTGCCAGCGGTCCAAGACCCGCGACCGAAAAGGTGCGTGGTCGGGCCGGACAACCCTCGAGCAGGTCGACCCGGTCGGTCCCCACGAACCCTGCCGCCAGGGACAGTATTGCCGAGCCCTTAGTTCGTCACGCACGACAAACAACCTACTGTAAGGACACGACTGACACTAACGCCGTCCGACCATCTGATAAAGCACCCCCTGGCCGCTGAGCCCCTTGACACTTAATGCTTTCGGCCCTGACACCCTGACAAAAGTGCCCCAGGCCGTTGCGCCGTCTGACAAAAGCGGGGCAGACACTCCTGTTCCTGACATCCTCGTCCGAAGCTGCCACTGACAGCCGAGCCAGCTCAGCACGTCAAGTCAGCATGCCAGGTCAGCCCCACCTAATCATCCCCCATCAGGTATAAATACCCCCACACTTCTTACAGTGAGGGGGTTGGCAAATTCTCTCTCAATCCATTATTCACACACGAGAGCAAAGGTCGTCCATATCTTTGTTCTCCCACATATAGCTCGCCACGTACGGTCGACACACCCTCAGTCCGACCTGCGTGCCTAGCCCCCGCTTTAAGTCCTATAACTAACTTAGGCATTGGAGGGGCTAAGGGTTGGACCCCAACCCAGCCCTTCTGACGAGTTGCTAGTGGTGCAGGATAGCTCGTCTTTGGACGGCCTCCGCCTTCGAGTCTCGCCGCCTGATCTTCCTCCGCCGTGTCTGGTGAGATTTGACCCCATGGTCTCCCCCGGCGGCAAGCTCAGCCTCTTCACCCCACTAATCACTTGTTAAACAGCCCAACAAAACCCTCTCATCATTATAACCACCGTGCCCTTGGTTCCCCTGAATACAAATTCATTGTACACGAGTTTCACCTCGTAACAATTGGCGCCGTCTGTGGGAACCGAAGGGTCACACCCATGTTAGACTACATGCCGATCACCCGAAACCCTGACCACGGCAAGGATCCCGTGGGTCAGGAGCCACTCTCTTTACTGATCACCCCGGCGACCGACCCACCTCCTGGGATAGACGCCGGGACGGTCCAAATCACGGCCCGCGCAATCCAGAAGAGCTTCGAGGCCGTTACTCAGGCGATGGGGGGTTACGCGGCGGCGGGAGCAAAGCCACCGTCCGGCCCCTCGGAACCCCCGAGCGTGAGACGGAATCTTCACCCTCAGTTCGAGGAGGAGGGGGGACAGGGGGCTCGCCCAGGAGATTGCGGCCCAACAGAAGCTCTTGGAAGAGGAAATGGAGGTCGCGCGACTGTGGAGGCGCCGGGAGGAGACGGCCGCCGCGCAAAGACATTTAGACGAAGCGGCCGAGACCGCCCGGCGGGCCCACCAGGACGAAGAAACTGCCCGTCACCAGCTCCGCTTCATCATCGCGGAGCGCGAAAGGCTAAGGAGGGAGAACGAAGGTAACCGGGAAATCCCAGAGGTGACGGCGACGGGCCGGCGGCTCGGTGACGGGCGCGGCCCGTTGTTTGCCAGGTCCCCACCGGGAGGAGGGAGTCCGCCTCGCCAGCACCACTCCCCTGATCGCCTACACGAGGAAGCCGTTTGTCGACAACTACGCTTCCTCACCGTCGAGCGCGAAAGGCTTCTGCGGGAGAATCAGGAGTGGATGGAGATCCGGGGGAGGAGGTCGGAGGGCGATGGTACTGGGAGAACCCTAGCCCGTAGCCCGTCGAATCCTCAACCTGAGGAAGGAGTCCCGCCAGGAGACCGTCATGCTACTCCCCGGGGCGGGAGGACCACCGGCAGCCGAGGCGCGACCGGAGCCAGACCCCCGAATGGCGAATGGGGGATGCGCCCGAGCGCCCTACCTACCCGGAGGAGGCCACGCCGCTGGCACGGTGGATCACGTCCGCCCCAAGGCCAGTAAGATTCAAACCCCCCCACCTGGCCACATACAATGGAAAAGGCGACCCCCTCACGCACGTGCAACAATACCGGGGGGCAATTGAGGCGTAGGATGTGGATGAGGCGTTCCTGTGCCGGTATTTCTCGCAAAGTCTGAGGGACACAGCGTTGGACTGGTACTTCGGCCTACCCGCAAGATCCATTGGGAGCTTTGGCAAGCTGTCCCACAAGTTCTGCCAAGAGTTTCGGGCCGGGCGGACGAAGAAGAAGCCCTTGGACTATCTCAGCACGATAGTCCAAGAAGAAGGGGAGACGACGGGTAGATACCTGCGCCGCTTTCAGGATGAGAGACGGGCGGTGGTGACCTGCGGCGACGAGGTACTCATGCTTGCCTTCAAGACAGGATTGCGGACTCGAAGCCTCCACAAATCCCTGCTCCGAGATCCGTCGACCGACTATAAGGCGCTGGTTGCTATGGCGGAGAGGCATGCATTGGCCGAAGAGACTCTCGGCACAAAGGCCCTATTTCCCCCGGCGAAGCCGCTCCGAGGCGAGCCCCGGTCACACCCTCGGCCAAGGCAGGAGGAAGGGCATCGAGGGCGTGACCAGATGGCCCAACCAAAGCATGAACCGACAGGGCGACGCCCGCAAGATCGCCCATGGCCCGGCCCGAGAGTTCGACCCGGCCCAAGGGCCCCCCGAGTCATCCCGAGACAATAAGGCCCACTGCGGGCGCATTACACGCAGCTCAATGCCCCCCTGATAGAGGTGATGGCCGCGGCGACGAGAGCCGGACTGCTACCGGAGCCGCCTCAGGAAATGAAGTCGGATCCGGCCCGGAGAGATTTCCAAAAATATTGCCGATACCACCGGGACCACGGCCATGACACCAACGACTGCTTCACCCTCAAAAGGGAGATCGAGCGGCTGATCCAGGCGGGCCACCTTGGGGGCTTCGTCGGGGGCAGGAGACCAGACCGAGAGGAGGGGAACCCCCGGAGGGCACGAAGAGCAGACCCTCCAACGCACGGTGAGCGGGAAGAACCTCTCCCCCCGAAACCGGCCATGCGCATAAGCACGATATGTGGCGGGCCGTCCTCCGGAGGAGCGTCGTCGTCAAGAAAAAAGGCGTACGCAAGGCAAGTTATGACGGCGGGTTTCGGAGGGGATCCGAGGGGGAGAAGGGTAACCTACCCTCCCATTACTTTCAGCGACGAGGATCTGGAGGGAATCGAGCTGCCCCACGATGACGCTATCGTCATCGAGGCCCAAATAGGGACGGCCATCGTCAGCCGCCTCCTGATCGACACATGGAGCTCTTGTGACATTCTGTTTATGTCCACTATCAAAAAGATGGGGTTGAGGCCGACGGACCTGAGACCCTGCTCCGGGCCCCTCGTCGGCTTCACCGGTCACTCGACCCCTATAGTAGGAGTGATCACCTTGCCAATAACTCTTCGGGAAGAACCGCAGGTCGTCACCTGAATGACTCTGTTCATTATGGTCAACATTGCGTCGGCATACAACGGGATCATAGGACGACCCTACATGGCGGCCATCGGAGCGCTCCCCAGCCTGCTACACCATATGGTCAAGTTCCAAACCCCCCGAGGGGTTGGGTCAGTGCGGGGAAGCCAGAAGCTGTCCAGGAGCTGTTACGTGGGATCGACCAAACACAAGGGTCCAGAGAAAAACCTGGCGGTCGGCCTACCCGGGGGAAGGGACGACTCCTGCCATCAAAAGCCGGCTCCTGCACCTGTCACGCACGTCTCGCCCCCCCCCCCCCCCCCCGACGGGGGCGGGCTAATCCCTCCAAAGAGCATGGAACACCAGTCGTGATGTAGTTGGAAACTCCCAAAAAACGTAAGACTCCGGGGCAGGACCAATCCTCGCCACCCAAACCAGAGAGGGGCACGGGCCGAGCTACGCGCTCGCTCCCCCCCACTAAAGAAGACCTTCAGGGCAAGCTTACGGAGCTTGGCCACCCAAACCGGAGCGCCATATGCGGGGTAGGCGACGGCCCAATACCCGTCCGACTATAGAGGCTGCGGGGAGGCGACGGCCCAATACCCGCCCTCTCAAAGACTCCGGGGCAGGACCAATCCTCGCCACCCAAACCGAAGAGGGACACGGGCCGAGCTACGCGCTCGCTCCCCCCCACTAAAGAAGACCTCTGGGGCAAGCTTACGGAGCTTGGCCACCCAAACCAGAGCGCCGTATGCGGGGTAGGCGACGGCCCAATACCCGTCCGACTATAGAGGCTGCGGGGAGGCGACGGCCCAATACCCGCCCTCTCAAAGACTCCTGGGCAGGACCAATCCTCGCCACCCAAACCGGAGAGGGGCACGGGCCGAGCACGCGTTCGCTCCCCCCACTAAAGAAGACCTCCGGGGCAAGCTTACGGAGCTTGGCCACCCAAACCGGAGCGCCATATGCGGGGTAGGCGACGGCCCAATACACGTCCGACTATAGAAACACTTGGTCCTGAAGTACCTTACCTAAGTACCATTGGATCAGTTGGAACGGAGTGAAGAACCTTCTACGCTACCTCTAAGGGTCAGTCGATCTGGGACTATACTACCAGAAAGTTGTATCCTCCAACTTAATTAGTTTTGCAGATGCAGGATACAGATCAGATCTCCACACCACAAAGTCTCAGTGTAACGACTCACTTACGGGGCCCGTTACTGCTTGGAACATGCACAAGTCCTGCTAGGCACCAATGAAGTCAACACCGGCTATGTTGCAGAAATACGCCAAAATACTGATAATGAAAGTGGTTTTACAACCTTATTACAACCCAGCAGCTAACAGGAAAGGAAAATACAACAGAATTCAAAAGATACATCAATCCACACTGAAAGCAACATAGCAAATCTCTCACACTCACTCTCAATACACAGGGTCCTGCTGGTCCTGCTGGTCGTACTCAATCACAAACTCAGCGTCTGCGGCCTCTGGTGCAAATTCCTCGACCTGTGAGATATCTGGCGAGTCCACCACAAAGAGAAGGGTCGCCAGGATCAGACGTAACTCAAAGTATCTCTATACATGGATATTGAAACAAATATACAAGCATGGCAATTTAAAAGTAAAGAGGTAAAGTGCAAAACAATACTGGTAAGGGAAAAAGAGCAGAAAGGTAACCTTGCAGTTGTACATCTATCATCAATTTCTAGCAGTTAAAAGTGCAATATTAAAAGTGACTATACAACAAGAGTCTATTTGTGTCGATACCTAGACCGTGAATTATAATGCGGGGTGCAATGAGCAACCAAGAGGCCACCTCTTACCACGGGTGCTACCCGAGCGAACTATGCTATGAATACTATGAATACTATGCAATACTCTGTGATCTGTGATGGTTATCACCGGCTACTATGATGGGTTACTAGAACCCGCACGGTGACAACGAAGGCTGGACTAGTCGCTCCCGCACCCTCGCTATTATAAGTTACCCCAAAACCCAGTGTTGGTGCAATTTTCTAGCATGTCACATTTCCAGTTACAATCTGTCTGTCAATCATGTCACGTAGCCCAATTCTGCTTCCTGTACGACACTGTGCAATTCACGATACGGTACCATGCAATTGTAGCTAACAGTTAAAAAAAATGGAAACACTGTGATAACGAAATAAAACTAGGTTGGCATGCATTTGTTATTGTTTTAAGACCCATGTCAAGGGTACGATGAGTTACCAAAAATCGCCTTGTCGTGAAAGGCGCGTTTTGAAAAGCGGTCGGTGTACCTGGTTCACACGTGTTACGAACGAGTTAGTTTAACGAATTAATAGAGTGTTAAGAGAGCAAGTTAACTTATAACTACTTACTGATAACATGTTATTAAAGCTTAACTTTCTATTAGAACTTATATTAAAACTTAGGCTAATAAAAAATAACTTAAACTTATTTAAAACTTAGCTTAATATAAAATAACTAAACTTTATAAAAATATAACTTATATAACTTTATAATAATATCTTTAAACTTAATTAATCTTAAAACTTATTAAAAATATAACTTAACTATGTTATTAATAATATTATTATTAATAAAACTTATACTTAGCCTTATAATCTAAAACCTAAAAACTTAATAAATAATAACTTATTTAATAACTTAACTTAACATATTACAATATAACTTAGGTTTAATAAACCTTACCCCCCCCCCTCTCTCTCTGACCTCTGTTCTCTTCTTCTCCCGTTCTTTCCTCTTTCTTTTTTTTTCTTTTTCGTTACAGCAGGCCAACGGGGGGCGGCCAAGAGCGCGAGGGGGAGCCGGCCTGGAGGGCGACGCAGCACGGGGGGCCGGCGGCCTGGGGCGTCGGCGTGGGGGCTAGGGCACAGCGGGGGGCGGTCCGGCGGTTCTGGAGGGCGGCGCAGCGACGGATCTGAGATCGGATCGGGGCGGGGGCGGTTCTCCGGAGCGACGGCGAGCTTCCAGGCCACGGCGACGGCGGATCCGAGCGACGGCACACGTACGGAGGCCGGGCGGCGTGGATCCGGAGGTGGCGGCGGCGCTTCGACACGACGGCAGCGGACGGGGGTCACGGCCTGGGAACGGAGGCGACTCGAAGGCGGAGGCGGCGATCGGTAATCTCGGGGCAGCGGTCTGATGACTCCGGGAGGCGGTGGACGTGAGATCGGGGGTTGATTTTGGGAGTTGGGTTTGTTCTTGATTTCTGGTTGTTTGGGTTCCAATTTCTGTTTTGTTTTTGGGTTGTAAGGGTTTGGATGGCTGATTTGTGGAGGAGAAGATGTTGGGTTGTCGTTGTGGTGGCTGATGGTTGCTGTGACGTTGATGATGCTGTTGCTGGTGTGTTTGTTCGTTCCTGTAGGCTGGTTTAAGAACGATGAGAGGAGGGAAGAGACAGAATAAAAGAGTTAGTTGATGGTATGGGGGGAATTGAAAGCGGGATGTCGGATCTCACCGATATTTCGGTGGGATTGAATAGGTTAGGGAAAATGTAATATGGTAATGGTAATTTAAGGAATGTAGTAGCAATTAATAGTTTAATTAGCTAATAGTAAATAGGATAATTAGCAACTAAATTTAATTTTAAAAAATAATTAGTTAAGCCAAAAGTTGCGCCACGGTAAAGAGTTAAAATAACGACGCGCTCGCGTCGATGCGTAGAATAGGAGAACACTCGGATGAAAATTAAACACTCGGGCGAAAACACTAGGATGACAGGAGTAAAATACAGGCACACGCGCAATTGAAATACGCCTAAAATACAGGTCGTTACATCCTACCCTCCTTAAAATAATTCCGTCCCCGGAATTCTTTATAAAGCAGGGAAAAGGTAGGGGTAACGTCCTCGCATCTCATCCTCTCGCTCCCAGGTTGACTCCCCTGGCGAGTCATGACGCCACATCACTCTGACTAGATCGATAGTCCTGTTCCTAAAGACCTTCTGGTGTTGATCGAGGATCTCTACGGGTTGCTGCTCGTACGTCAAGTTTGGACGAACTGCGATTTCTGAGTAGTCCACGACATGACTCGGGTCGCTCACATAGCGACGCAACTGCGAGATGTGGAATACATTGTGCACTCCCTCTAAGGCAGGGGCAGTGCAAGCTTGTATGCCACCTCTCCTACTCGCTCCAAAATATCGAATGGCCCAATAAATCGGGGACTGAGCTTTCCCCTCCGACCAAAACGAATCAATCCTCGGTTGGGCGAGATCTTCATAAATACATGATCACCGGGCTGGAACTCCAGATGTCGACGCTTCGCATCTGCCCAATGCTTGTACCTGTCCTGAGCCAGCTGCAGCTTCTCTCTGATGATCCGAACCACATCTACAGCTTCGGTGATTAGCTCAGGACCAACCAACTCTCGATCTCCTACATCATCCCAGCTCAAGGGGGATCGACACTTCCTCCCATACAGTGCCGCAAAAGGTGCCATACCAATGCTAGACTGGTAGCTGTTGCTGTATGCAAACTCTACAAAATGGAGATGATCTTCTCATGATCCTTTGAAGTCCAGCATACATGCTCGCAGCATGTCTTCCAGTATCTGAATAGTACGCTCTGACTGACCATCTGTCTGCGGATGGTAAGCCATACTAAAACTCAAGTGGGTTCCCATGCTCTCCTGAAGGCTCCTCCAGAAACGGGATGTGAACCTGGTGTCTCTGTCCGAGACAATGCTGATAGGAACTCCATGCAGCTTCACAATCTCATCCATGTACTTCTTGGCCAATACTTCCGTAGACTGGCCCACTCTGAAAGGAATGAAATGCACAGTCTTGGTCAATCGGTCTACGATCACCCAGACAGCGTCATTCTGCTTTGTACTCTTGGGTAGACCAGTCACAAAGTCCATCGTGATGTGCTGCCATTTCCACTCCAGAATGGGCAATGGCTGCAACAAACCGGTAGTTCTCTGGTGTTCAGCCTTCACCTGCTGGCACACAATACACTTCGCTACGCTCCGAGCGACGCTTCTCTTCATGCCATGCCACCAGTAATACTGTCGCAGATCCTGATACATCTTGGTACCTCCAGGATGTATAGAGTAAGGAGAACTGTGAGCTTCCTCCAATAACTCATCTCTAATGGCACCAGACGGTACACAGATCCTGTCCTCAAACCTCAAGGACCCATCTGCATGAATCTTGAACTCTGGTCTTTGGCCTGCCATCACCAGATCTCTAATCTTCCGTAGCTTCTCATCGTCCATTTGAGTAGACTTGATCCTCTCTACCAGGGTCGACTGGATATGCATGCCCATCAAAGATGCAGTCATACCTGGTAGAATCACTTCTATACCCATGTCTCGGATCTCTTGATGCAACCTCCACTGAGTCGTAAGGGTCATCACTGCTGGAAGACGACTCAATGCATCCGGTACAACATTGACTTTCCCAGGATGGTACTGAAGGTCAATGTCATAATCTGCCATGAGCTCGACCCATCGTCTCTGACGCATGTTGAGCTCCTTCTGAGTGAAGAGATACTTCAGACTCTTATGATTCGAGTGTAGTGAATTGGCGGTCCCTTAGGGCACAAAAATTCTAGTCCCGTCCTAAGTCGGACGGAACATAGACACAAAAATCATTTGCAGCGGAAGAAAAACTATGTTAATCTAAATTAACATGCAGTTAAAACATTTTTAACTTAGCCCTAAGGTCCAAGACCCTATGCCAAGATCTATGCCGACTTGGGATGGATCTGACCATCCCAAGAAGGATCTAGCCTACTGCGATTAAACTAAACTAATGCTAATAAAATACTTTAACCACATACCCGAAATCTCAGCCCTGGAGCAGGCGAGATGTTCCGCGCCGTCTTCCAAGCTGCTCCCGTCCCACGCCGAGCCGCTCCTTGAACCGCTCCCCAAACCGCTCCTTGAACCGCTCCGCATCCCGAGGTGATCAATCCCCGTGCCACCGAGCCAACCACGCGCCGAAGAAAGTTTCACGCGAGTGAAACCTCCGCCTAGATTTCGGATCCAGAATCTGAACTCCTTCGTGGCTTTGCTAGAGCCCTCAGGAGTAAGGAAGAAATTTAGGGAGAAGAGAAAATATTAATTTAAGCTTAGATCCGAGCGTGCTCCAACATTTACGAGAGCCGCTCAGATCTAGAGCTTGGGACGAGTTTTGAGAAAGGGGGGAGACCCCTATTTATATAGGCGGCGGACTCTCCCCTTTTCTCAAAATCCGATGTGGGACTAAATAATGAGTTAATTAAAATCAAGTTAGTTTGCACTTCACAAAGTGCAAACTTCCGTGAATTTTAACTCACTCACCGTTGAGCTTCAAGATTGATACAACCTATCAATACGACGAGCGTTCAACGGTGAACGCATAGGAAAAAACCGTTCGTCAATCGGAGTTCGTTTGACCCTCCAATTGAGTGTCCAAAGATCAGCCCTAGGCTAGTTTTTCGCAAAAACTGAGCCGTCATTTGATTCAGCACATTTAGGGTTCAAAACCCTAGAGGTGGGGCCCATGGGTGGGCCCCACGCGTCCTAGCACGCGCAAAATCGCCTGGGCAGAGCCCAGGCCGCGCCTGGGCTCTGCCCAGGCGCTGGGCAGAGCCCAGGCGCGCCTGGGCTGCCCAGGCGGGCCTGGGCTCTGCCCAGGCAGCGCCTGGGCTAGCCCAGGCAGCCTGTTCTGCCTTGTTTGTACTGGGCCTGGTCTGGTCTGATCCTTTGGGCTGTTTTGGCTCTAACTTGAGCATTTGGTGTCCGATTTGGACGCCGTTCGAACCTGGGTCTAGACCGGGACATTCCCGTCTTACCCGTGAACTTTTCCTTGCGTTTATTTTATTAAATATTGTATTAAACAATTTAATACACATTTAATCGCTTTTGCATCAAATGCAAAATAGTCCCTATCTAAGCTTAAATTACCATATTGCATCAAATGCAATTATCTCTTCTTTTGCATCAAATGCAAATATTCTCCCTAACTATTTTCTACCTATTACTAGACGAAGAATCGCACTCTGTGTGAGACCCTACAGCCTGACCCTTACAACAGGTTGGGCTCAAAGCCCTATACGGCAGTGACCACTAGCAGTGGTTGCCGTCCCTGCTTCAGGAATCATCATTATGTGGTTGACTCATTGACATGAGTATTGTCGGGACCACCTGACTGTTTCCGTGATGATTTCCGCAGTTATAGTCTCTTCGTCTAAATTTTGTCGTGTAGATCAAGTCTGGGGTACGGTCAAACTGTCAACCCCAATAACTTGACTCCGGTTAGTTTCTATCGATCTTTAGTCAACTAATGTTGGAATTCTTCCAACATACTCTGCGCAGAGTTTTTACTAAAGACCGAACTAACTCTACGACACTAACTCCCATTGACCGGGAGAGACGAATCCTCTCTCGGTCATTACTCGCCTCGTAAGTTTCAAGTGACACCGAATCAAAAGACCTTTCGACAGGCCTTGCCTCGAAGCTAGGTCAGTTGATATAAGTGGCACCGTTCACGCACAGGTTTGTCAAAATGACCTCAAGTCAAAAGACCAACTATCCTATCATCACTCAGAGTTATCACTGACAGATTGGTCAATATAACCATATGATAACTCTAGTGGATCGTTCAGTGAACTCATTCTAATGAGCACCTGTGTCTCGTCTTCGACTTCGCCAAGTCAAGCGATCATGAGATCATCGCCACCGCTAAACGGTGAAGACTAAGACACAATGGTCTATCCGATGTTTCGATATCCTTATCTCGAAACATCTACGACCACGAACCATTTTAGACTTATGCTACAGACGGTCAAACGTTTCTCCATGATCGAGATACTCATCTCGATACCCGTTTGACCTTGCATAAAGTCTCAGGACTTTACCTAAGTTGATATCTAATGTTAACTACATTACAATATAACTTAGATAAATTATTACCAAACAGCTTACTGTTATTTCGAACAAGATGTTTGTCCTATTCACACAGGAATAAATGGCCTCGAGGGCATAATATTCCTACATCTCCCACTTGCACTCAGGCTCATTTATCTCGGTATCTTATACCGTTTTTACACATAAGTTTTCCCGACTTCATGTGGTAGAGCCTTCGTGAGTGGATCTGCTAAAACCGTCTACACTATAGACTTAAGGGGTTTCTATGTTTATGTTACACCAACCATTTGAATCTCATTCAAATAATTCACTTGGTCTATCGAAATCTATAATACTTTATTTCCCTGGATCTTATCCAGTTCATCGTATCTTACGATAATAATTTCAAATTAGTTATTGGTCATTTCAAATGGTTCATATTCATTTCTGATAAATAATCAAACTCTTTGATTACTTAATCAAAATATAGGTTCCATCTCTTTGATGTCTCGCATGTAATTTACACGCTCCCACTGATCTTGAAAACTATCTAGCTAATTCATACAAGTTGGTCCGTCTAAATCATATTTAGAAAAACGAACTTATAAGTGAATGCTCCAATTTTCGTGGTCAACATGAGCGTTTTACATTGAGCTTGGTCCGAGTAGATCTGTACACATCTGCTGGCGAGACGATTTCAACTAATCCGTTTTAAAGAAATTAGGATGAAAACCGTTCTCGTCCAACAAGATTGTACTTCACTATTTTCCTTTCTGCACCAATCTTTTAACTTAAAGATTTACTTGCAGAAAGTGAGGAAACGTTTTCCTTGGGCACGTAAACTAAATTCTCAAATTTATTTACGCACACGGACCTGCATCAAGTTTTAAATCGGAGTTACTACTCTGAATTTCATCTTGGAAGTTTGACTAAGTCATCATCAGTTATGATGTCTAACTTGACAATCCGTCTCACGAGATTCGAGTAATAATACAACTTCCTTACGATTAATTTATTGAATATATCATTGATAATGTCTTTATAGAACATTATCAAAACCTAGGCATTACTATCTGGGACTTAACCCAGAGGGAGGAGTTAACTCAGAGTCACTTATTTATGGATCGCACCAAGTCTAACTAAGTGTGATTCATACATTTTAACACACCGATGTGTTAACAGACTTGATCTGAGAGAAAATCACATTTTCTTTTAATTACACAAGATTTTATTTAACTAAGTATTTGACCATTCGATCTAATTGAATCAGTTTAAATACTTTAGTCATTTCGTTCTTTATTTTATCAGACTTGTGTTTCATCAAGAACACGTGTCTTAATAAAACATACGAATAACTTATTTTGGTTAATCTAGACTCGGGTACATCAGTATGTACTAGACTGAGTTCGACAACTCATTCTCCCACTGTCTCACAGATGGGTTTCGACCATTGTATCTAAGAGGCTAAGACTCACAAGTGTCCGTAGACTTCATAATACGAGAGGTCAGACCCCTCTTTATGTGACTTGTGAAGCTTAATCTCTTGATACGGCCTAGTCTAATTTTACCATATAAGTTTGCTACTATCTTGTGTATTTATATATTAACATTTAATATATATAAAGTTATTTACAAATTACTTAACACAAAACATTACTTCAGAAGCAATGTGACGACATTCGTCAAAATGTGTTAAACGTCTTTTCTATAACAATTTATTCTGAAATCGTGACATCAAAATATGTCACATTTTCATTTCCTCCTACTTATGCCTTTACTAATGATAAATTAAACTATTTAACTCGATTGACTTTCTGGAGTGCCTTCTTCCTTTTCTAAATCACATTTAGATATCAACATAAATAAATAGCTATGCAAGCAACTTATGTATCCAAACGCTTGAGCTTTGCAATCCTGAGTGTAGCTCAAGAAGTTGCTTGTCTCAAGATCCGGTTGGGATACATAGTCTTGCATCGCTCATGCACTCGTATTCGACTCAAACGGTTTGATCGAATTCTCGAACTTTGCGGATCAAAATTGTTTGTCCATACAACCTTGAGGGTAGCTCGACAAGTTGTAGGGAGAAACATACTTTGAATGTCCTATATGTTCAAGCTGCCTCATATAGAGACGAGTGACATGTAGCTTTAATTTATTTGTTGGACCCAGAACTTAATGAAATTATATTTCTTAAGTTTGTTCTTTAGAAGGTCATTTAATGTCAACGAGAATATAGTTTTAATTCTATCAATTAGAATTTAACTCGATATTCAATTAATCAACTTATTGACCAGTTAACTAATTCCAATATCATCAATTGATTCTTTCGGTAAACATAGTCTTGCCCTAGTTTTAGCATATGTTCAATATTAAATATAGGTAGATTGGCTTTTATCTATCTATATCCTCCCACTATTTTTACGAACGTTTTAAAGCTTAATAACGAACGATTTAATCGAATTAAAATTAATGGGTAAGAGTTTCAATCACCTTGAGTCTAAACAACCTTGAGTGTAACTCAACAAGTTGATTGACTCTGCGATCGGAAGATGACTCTTCATCGATCATATCGGATATGACTCTCTTAATCGGTTTTTGCCCCTAGCCATTCGTGATCATGAGTGTGCTCATCCAAATCACAATGTTTAGTCTAGTCGGACCCTTGTTTTCGTGTCTAGCCTGACTTGCCCCACAGCTCGGTGTATGCACGACACGTCGGTTTGGGTCAGGTCTTAGACTACATCTTATGTATTTAAGAAGTTGGTTTCTACAAGGTTGCCATGTCACAGCTTGAGTGTATCTCAACAACTGTAACACGGGCCCTATAGTTGCTAACCCCTAAAACAAGGAGGGCTACGGCTAATCTTGAAAAAGATCATTAACGTATTTGATTTAGATATAGTCCAGGGTGTCATACAATCATGATTCGCGACATTGCGGTCCAGCGGAACACAGCCAGGGAATTGACTAAGCCAGGATCACTACCCCTTGGACTAGCAAGGGTTGACCCAGAACTCTTAGCCAAGCACATTGACTGGATCATTGTCCATTGAATGAAGCTTGTCATTTTTGTATGTATGCCATAGACTAAACAGCTTTTATTAACAACTAATTAATCCTATCAACTAGTTGCATCCTTAAATTCAAAATTTTAGGATTTGTTTAATAACTTTTATTAAGTCCTTATCAACTATAAGGTTCACGTGCTACCCTAATCATTATTAGGATTTTAATAAATTTTATTAACAACGCTAGAAGCGAAGTCCTTTAATGAAAATTAATTATAACAATTAGAATTGAAAATTCATTTAAATGACTGCCATAATCAGGAATTAGGTCTTAATATTGTTGTTAATGATTTATTAAAACATAGCATGTCATTAAAATTCAAGTAATAACTTTTAATCAATTTTAATGGCTAACCTAAAGGGTTGTCTTGTGTTATCAAATAAGGGACAAGATTAACAAGCCATTAAAATAAAGCTACACTAATTTTATCAACATAAAATGAAAGTGTATATATATTTAACAATTAAATAAACTAAGTTTATCGCATAAACAATTTTTAGACTTTTAAAATCAGTTTTAAAAATATCTTATAAATTTAAAACATTACTTTAAAAATTTTCCATGTTCAAAAATTTATCATATACAATTTTTAAACATCTAAAATATTTTAAACTTATCGCATAAATTTAAAGCCTTAAAATCAATTTTAAAATTTATCACATAAATTTAAAAACACCATTTTAAAATTTCCATGCTTAAAAAATTTATCATATAAAAAAATTTTAGGCATCCAAAATAAATTTAAACTTTTAAATATTTAAAATTAGTTTTAAAATTATCACATAAATTTTAAAACGTAATTTTAAAAATTTTCATGTTCAAAAAATTTATCACATAGAATTTTGAACTTCAAAAACATTTTTAAAATTATCAAATAACTTTAAAAAATTTAAAAATATTTAAAAGCATTAACAAGTTTAATGAAATCGCAGTACCTAGATCGACTGCGCAAACCTAGGCTCTGATACCACTGTAGGGAATTGGCGGTCCCTTAGGGCACAAAAATTCTAGTCCCGTCCTAAGTCGGACGGAACATAGACACAAAAATCATTTGCAGCGGAAGAAAAACTATGTTAATCTAAATTAACATGCAGTTAAAACATTTTTAACTTAGCCCTAAGGTCCAAGACCCTATGCCAAGATCTATGCCGACTTGGGATGGATCTGACCATCCCAAGAAGGATCTAGCCTACTGTGATTAAACTAAACTAATGCTAATAAAATACTTTAACCACATACCCGGAATCTCAGCCCTGTAGAAGGCGAGATGTTCCGCGCCGTCTTCCGAGCTGCTCCCGTCCCACGCCGAGCCGCTCCTTGAACCGCTCCCCGAACCGCTCCTCGAACCGCTCCGCATCCCGAGGCGATCAATCCACGTGCCGCCGAGCCAACCACGCGCCGAAGAAAGTTTCACGCGAGTGAAACCTCCGCCTAGATTTCGGATCCAGAATCCGAACTCCTTCGTGGCTTTGCTAAAGCCCTCAGGAGTAAGGAAGAAATTTAGGGAGAAGAGAAAATATTAATTTAAGCTTAGATCCGAGCGTGCTCCAACATTTACGAGAGCCGCTCAGATCTAGAGCTTGGGACGAGTTTTGAGAAAGGGGGGAGACCCCTATTTATATAGGCGGCGGACTCTCCCCTTTTCTCAAAATCCGATGTGGGACTAAATAATGAGTTAATTAAAATCAAGTTAGTTTGCACTTCACAAAGTGCAAACTTCCGTGAATTTTAACTCACTCACCGTTGAGCTTCAAGATTGATACAACATATCAATACGACGAGCGTTCAACGGTGAACGCATAGGAAAAAACCGTTCGTCAATCGGAGTTCGTTTGACCCTCCAATTGAGTGTCCAAAGATCAGCCATAGGCTAGTTTTTTGCAAAAAACTGAGCCGTCATTTGATTCAGCACATTTAGGGTTCAAAACCCTAGAGGTGGGGCCCATGGGTGTGCCCCACGCGTCCTAGCACGCGCAAAATCGCCTGGGCAGAGCCCAGGCCGCGCCTGGGCGCGCCCAGGTGTCACGCCCCGCTTCCCAAAATGGACGGAAGCGAAACGTGACGAGGCCCGCTTAGGCCAGAGCTTTAGAAGCTCGGACCCAATAAGCGTCTGTAGAGGTACCATTTTAAAAGAATTTCAGGTTCTTGCATTATTATAGTTCGAAACAACAAATGTACGGAAAGGAAATTTGCATTCATTTACATGGAGAAAAAATATCCAACTGGTACAAAGTCTAAAAGAAGCCTAAGCATGGCAACGCAAGTTTAAAGACAAACCGAAAAGTAGTACCCTCGGGAAGTGGCGACTAAAAGACCTCAAGGTCTGGTCCTCGTCAGGCACGGACTCTGGATCAGCGTCCTCGGCTCCTCGTACTCCAGCGAGTCTGCTTCGTCCATGATCTCTGGCTGAACACCTGACGTACAGCACCCAAGAAAAAGGAACTGTACGTCAGGTAAAGTCTACAAGAAGGGTTAGACTTTACTGCAAGTGCACCGAAACTTTAAACAACGGTTTACTGGTTGATTAGCATGCTGAGGTTCTTTTACACAACAGTTTACTGGTTGATTAGCATGCTTGGGTTACAACAAGTACAAGAGAAGTAACGTAGCAGGAAAGTAAAAACGTAGCAGGCAGTAGTCGTAGCGTGTGCTACCGACTACGGGACTAGCCTAAAGGTGTCAGGACAAGACGAAGACGGACAAGACAAGTAGGACACGACACGACACGGCACGGCACGACACGACACGACACGAAGGGTTCACGCCTTACGGTTCGAGGGGGATCAGACCCTCTCACCGTGCGCACGCTCAACCCTACCCCAAAACCCCAGAACTCAGGACAGGAAGCACGGAGATCACTTTCGCAAGGAAAGCACCTGAAACGCCCGTAGGCTTTTTGTATCACGGAGATCACTTCCGCTCGGGAAGCATCTGAAACGCCCGTAGGCTTTTTGTATCACGGAGATCACTTTCGCTCGGGAAGCATCTGAAACGCCCGTAGGCTTTTTGTAGCACGGAGATCACTCCCGCAAGGAGAGCATTTGAAACGCCCGAAGGCTTTTTGTAGCACGGAGATCACTCCCGCAAGGAGAGCATCTGAAACGCCCGAAGGCTTTTTGTAGCACTGAGATCACTCCCGCAAGGAGAGCATCTGAAACGCCCGAAGGCTTTTTGTAACACAGTGACAAGACACGACCAGTGTGGATAACAGTGACAAGACACGACCAGTGTACGGGAGAGTTATTCTAGGGTGTCCACACACACGCACACGCATGATAGCCCTACAGCATCAAAGTTGTTGTTGTCAGGCTCAGACTTCGTCGTCAAGTCTGAGTCGTCAGGGGCGTCCCGGACGCTATCATTTCACGTCCGGTTCTATACAGTCACAGTCTAACAGTTCTAGCAATCTAAGACCAAGGCACGGTCAAAAACGCAAGTGGGTGCACTTGCCTGAAATGGCGAGTTTGTCGTCCTCTCGAAGCGTCTCGTCCAAGCGTCTCGTCCGCAGAAGTCCGTCTGAAATATCGTCACGGCGACGATGTCAGGTCCCAAATTCATCAAATCCTATTAAGGTTCGTTTCTAGGTTTTCGGGACTATCCTATTCGTCAAAAGTCACTTTTTGATGTATCAACCTAATCGACGATCTATCCTATGTGCACAGTCAAATTAGTCCGTTCGTCGATTTTCTATGTTCGTACAACGTTTTACAGGAGCTGAAAATTAAATTTAGTTCAAGTTGTCGGTTTTTAGTTTAGGGTTCAGTCAGCTATTGTGGGGGTTTCTACGAGTTTCGGGGAACCAACCTGAACCGGAGTTTGCTGTCGATTGGATGTCGGGTCTGATCGGAGGACTCCACAGCTTCAGATCTGGTCCTTGCACGATTCTCCAAAAGTCCAAACTTGCGACGAAGGCCTACGACGTGTCGCAACGTCGTAGACGGCAAATCCGCGAAGTAGCACATCCAAGTGGGGCCCACAACAGTGCTAGGGGTCCAAGGGGGCCCACAACACCTCAGGAGCACTTGGGGGGCCCACCACAGGAGTTGGTGTGGGAGAAATGATGTTGCGACGAAGTTCGGTCGGTCGGACTTGGTCGGTGCGGGGGTTCCTCTCGGTCAGACCGAGAGGGGCTCTCGGTCGTGCACGTTGCAGCGCAGCGGGGTCGGGAGCTTGGGTGGTGCGAGGGATTTTGTCGGTCAGACCGACAGATCCCGTCGGTCGCAACGGGGCGGCCAAGCTGCAACGTTGCAACTTGCAAAGAGGCGGAGCGGAGAGCGGGTGCGGGGCGACATCTCGGTCGCTGCGGGCGGACCCATCGGTCGGGCGCTAGGGCGATGCGGAGCGGTGCAGCGGAGCGGCCAAGCGGCTGTTCTCTCGGTCAGACCGAGAGAAGGCCTCGGTCGGAGCGGGTCGACAGCGGGGGGCGATGCAGCGGGCGCTGCAAGCGGTGATGCGGGGGCTTGCTCCGGTCGTGCGCTGGGAATTGCGGGGGTGAGCTCCGGTCGTGCACGTTGCGATCGTCGCAACGTTGCGACGAACGTCGGGAAGGGGTTTTTGACGGCTAGGGTTTGTGTGGCTGCGAAAATAACCTAGCCTAGGGTTTATTTAAATAGAAAAGAATTAGGATTAGGGTTTAGGTTTAAGAAAAACGTAATTAAAATAATTAAAATAATTAGTTAAAAATAAATTTACTCTTCTCTCCCTCACACGAGATGGGTGCGGCCAAAAATTCTGAAACTTTGCCTAAAAATTCTTTAATACGTTATTATAATATAGGAATTTTATTGTAATTAAAACTCTTATAAAAATATGTTTTAAAATTATTTAAAACTTTCAAAAAAATGGAAAATAGGTCAAATTAAGTCCAAAAATTGTAAAATAATTCTGGGGTGTTCGGGACGACTAAAGAAAGATAGTGGAGAAGACGGATCTAAATTTCGACGTCGAGAGACGATACTAAAATTCGAAACGTCTCGCATCAAAACAGAAAGTCGCGACGTCACGTCAAATAAGTTAGTATCACGGAAGAACGACTCGAGATATGTCGTTCCCAAGTCATTTCGCAATCTAATACTTTCAGAGACGATCACGACGACATATCACACAAAAACGTTCAAAAACAAATAAAGTCTAAAATAAACACGTGCACGATCAAAAGCACGTGCACGAGGAAGGTACGATAGAAACAGGCCGTTACATTCTACCCACCTTAGAAATGATTCCGCCCTCGGAATCACTCACACTAAGACTAATTACAAAATTTATAAATACCTAAGCTTATAACTCCTATCCTCCACTCCATGATCTCTGATCATTAAAAACTTCAATATCGTTCCTCCAATAATCCATCATGACCCTTCTTTTCACTGGGCAAAGCCACGACTAAACTCACGTCCTAATACTTAGCTATAGATCCATCACTACTGTTCCAATTTCCAACTCCAAGTTCTCATAAAAAAATAATAACAATCTTCTGATATCGTACCACTCCACTAAACATCATCATCGCTCATTAATATCTTTTAAATTTCTAAATCTTTTCCCTTCATTAATAAATCTCCAAAAAATGAGATTCTAGTCATCCACCAATCCAAGACAAAACATTTGTCTATCCTATAATACCTTCACCAATCAGCAATCGTCGTGTCTTCAATACTTTCTCGTCATATCTCCCCATAAATTCATCCACCAAATAATTGATCTGCCAGAATTACCCCTCATCCTACTCACTATAACTAATCCCAACCAATATTTAGTCCGACTGCCTAATCATCCATTTATCTCCACACGTCGTGTTATTCTTAAAGTCTTCTCACGTCAATTCATCAATCAGTCTCAATGCTAATATAAACTCTACTCAATCTCATGATCATCCTGACTCACACCATTCTCCGTAGTTACTCCTATCTACTACCCATCCAAGCCTCAAGTCTGATAAGTCATCATCTCCTCGAATATAATTTCATTCGACCAGAATTTTTTTTTTTTCCATTGAGTTCGCCACACTCCGGTTTTATAAATAAGTTTTGGACAGTTCATTCCTTTCATCCAACAGATATTCTAATCCATCATCCTCGTGTTCCCAAAATCAATTAATCATTGCCATAATAAAACTCATCTCACTCCCTGAGCCTACCCGCAAACAAAATCCTACAACGATAATAGCTAGGCCCAATTAATATAACAATCATAAACATGAAAATTTTTGTTTAAGGAAGAAAGAAGAGAAGAGAAAGAGAGACTTTAAGGCCAAAGAAATATTTTAAAACATTTGGAAAAACGTGTGGCGTTGCGGTAATGGATGAGGGAAATTAAGTGATTTGTGATCTTGTGAGCTAGTCTTAAAACTTTAAAGATTTGGTTTTAAAAAAAAACAAAGTTTTGATATGATTCACATACAACCAAGATAAACCATTCATTAAAATTAAAACTCAGTCTAAGGATCTGCCTGCGATGACACCATTCATATAAGTATGAATACCGTCATTCAGACAACTTCCAGCTTACCATGGTTAACACTGAGTACACATTCAAGACACAAAAGGCAATCGTCGGAATCCTAAAGAACACACATTCATATGGGTCTACGCACTCTACCTGAACTCATGCACCATGACGACATCACCTACCAAAGGGCCTACTCCTAAACCTGAGATAACATGGATATCTACAAGGTCTGATGTCTAGATAAAAGAAGGAAGGAAAACTAAATCAAAAGCGGAACGAAATAAGATCGGAAGGAGCGAGTTCAAATAAGGCAAGATAAGGAGGTAGTTGGTTGGGTGTAAAACGATTGTTTTGCAAATGAAAAATAAGTTTACACCAAGATTTTTGAAATGTGGTCACGAGAAACATAGAACAGATATAATCATAATAAAATAATTGAAGTTCCCCCTAGTTTAGAAAAAAAATATATATTTTTAAAAAAATATGCACGGTAAGTGATTTAGAAATAGATCTTGTAGCCCAGAAAAATATAAATTGAATTATCAAAATGTTAACACGGTTTTGAAAATGAAAACATGAAAGATACCGATTTGAAATAATTACCAGATAGTAACTTGAAAATTGACGACCAAGGAGATTTCAAAATCTAAGAAGGAACTTTTAATCGAAAAGCAATAAATTTTAAATATATATAATAAAGGGTTTTCAAGGAAGTTTAAACTGAGCGAAAAATTTAGTAATGAGTTTCGAAAACAAGAAATAAAAGAAATAAAAGTAGGATGAGGTAGCGATTGTTTTGTAAATGAAAATGAATTTAAACAAAGTTTCTTGAAGTATGAGCACGATGAACATAGAGATGTTTATATGTAAAGAAATTTAAAATCCCCCTTTGTTTTAGAAAAATATTCTAAAGTACGTACGTAAATTGTTAAAAATAAATTTCGTAGGTAGAAAAATGATATATTGAATTCCCGAAATGATAACAAAGTTTTAAAACTAAAATTCGATGGATACTGATTCGAAAATAAGTATGAGGTCGTAACTTAAAACTTTTACGACCGAAAGGTTTCAAAATTTGCGAAAGAATTTTAACTTAACCGAAAATAAGAAATTTTAAATAATTAATAAAAGTTTTCAAAGAAGTCAAATTCGGCGGAGAATTTAATAATGAATTTCAAAAATACTTTTAAAGGAAGCAGGTTTTGGGAAAGGGGAAATTTTGAAAATAAATACAAGATAGTAGAAATATATTGTGTAGTTTATAAAAGTAATATATATATTTTGGAAACAAGGCAAATAATGCGAGATATTGACTTTAAAATTTTTACGTCCAAGAAAGCTCCAAGTCAATTAAAAGTTTTAACTCGATCCAAAACAACAAATTTTAAATATATAATATAGGGGTTTTCAAAGACATCAGGCTAGAGCGAAAACTTAATAAGGAAAGTCGAAAATAATTTTGGGGAAGGTAGAATTTGTCAAGGAAGGGATTCGAAAGATCGATGATGATCGTCAGGAAACGATCACGAGAATCGGAAGGAAGGAAAAATGATCGCATGAAGATTATGCGTAAGATATGAATCGTGGAGAGCTACGATGGGACTCTATGGTCGATATCACAAAATTTGCAAGGATCAGAGGGATGCTAGAGGACAAGGGTTCTAATCATCGGGTCGTCTAAAGATTTAGGATAACTCAGCTCTAAAACTTCCTATGAGCTAGAATATAATCAGGATCTAAAGAGAGGGTTCCTAAGAGAATCGAGGTTACGTTCTGCTGGGCCCGAAGTCGATGGAGCTGGGCGAGCGACTAACTAAAAGAAGGACTCTAAATATCTAATACGATCAGGATCAAATGGGGATGCTAAAATAGTCTAGGACGAGGACGACTAAATCTTAACCAAGGCATCCGACTATCAACCTGGGACGTCTACCTAAGTCTTCCTACTATCTAAGACTGGGAAACTAATTCAGACTTGTACGTGGATATCAAATGAATGCGGTACTTTTATTGTTCCGAACTTTTGCAAGACCTGCATGGGCCACCACTAAAACCTGTCACGCCCCGCTTCCCAAAATGGACAGAAGCGAAACGTGACGAGGCCCGCTTAGGCCAGAGCTTTAGAAGCTCGGACCCAATAAGCGTCTGTAGAGGTACCATTTTAAAAGAATTTCAGGTTCTTGCATTATTATAGTTCGAAACAACAAATGTACGGAAAGGAAATTTGCATTCATTTACATGGAGAAAAAATATCCAACTGGTACAAAGTCTAAAAGAAGCCTAAGCATGGCAACGCAAGTTTAAAGACAAACCGAAAAGTAGTACCCTCGGGAAGTGGCGACTAAAAGACCTCAAGGTCTGGTCCTCGTCAGGCACGGACTCTGGATCAGCGTCCTCGGCTCCTCGTACTCCAGCGAGTCTGCTTCGTCCACGATCTCTGGCTGAACACCTGACGTACAGCACCCAAGAAAAAGGAACTGTACGTCAGGTAAAGTCTACAAGAAGGGTTAGACTTTACTGCAAGTGCACCGAAACTTTAAACAACGGTTTACTGGTTGATTAGCATGCTGAGGTTCTTTTACACAACAGTTTACTGGTTGATTAGCATGCTGGGGTTACAACAAGTACAAGAGAAGTAACGTAGCAGGAAAGTAAAAACGTAGCAGGCAGTAGTCGTAGCGTGTGCTACCGACTACGGGACTAGCCTAAAGATGTCAGGACAAGACGAAGACGGACAAGACAAGTAGGACACGACACGACACGGCACGGCACGACACGACACGACACGAAGGGTTCACGCCTTACGGTTCGAGGGGGATCAGACCCTCTCACCGTGCGCACGCTCAACCCTACCCCAAAACCCCAGAACTCAGGACAGGAAGCACGGAGATCACTTTCGCAAGGAAAGCACCTGAAACGCCCGTAGGCTTTTTGTATCACGGAGATCACTTCCGCTCGGGAAGCATCTGAAACGCCCGTAGGCTTTTTGTATCACGGAGATCACTTCCGCTCGGGAAGCATCTGAAACGCCCGTAGGCTTTTTGTAGCACGGAGATCACTCCCGCAAGGAGAGCATCTGAAACGCCCGAAGGCTTTTTGTAGCACGGAGATCACTCCCGCAAGGAGAGCATCTGAAACGCCCGAAGGCTTTTTGTAGCACTGAGATCACTCCCGCAAGGAGAGCATCTGAAACGCCCGAAGGCTTTTTGTAACACAGTGACAAGACACGACCAGTGTGGATAACAGTGACAAGACACGACCAGTGTACGGGAGAGTTATTCTAGGGTGTCCACACACACGCACACGCATGATAGCCCTACAGCATCAAAGTTGTTGTTGTCAGGCTCAGACTTCGTCGTCAAGTCTGAGTCGTCAGGGGCGTCCCGGACGCTATCATTTCACGTCCGGTTCTATACAGTCACAGTCTAACAGTTCTAGCAATCTAAGACCAAGGCACGGTCAAAAACGCAAGTGGGTGCACTTGCCTGAAATGGCGAGTGTGTCGTCCTCTCGAAGCGTCTCGTCCAAGCGTCTCGTCCGCAGAAGTCCGTCTGAAATATCGTCACGGTGACGATGTCAGGTCCCAAATTCATCAAATCCTATTAAGGTTCGTTTCTAGGTTTTCGGGACTATCCTATTCGTCAAAAGTCACTTTTTGATGTATCAACCTAATCGACGATCTATCCTATGTGCACAGTCAAATTAGTCCGTTCGTCGATTTTCTATGTTCGTACAACGTTTTACAGGAGCTGAAAATTAAATTTAGTTCAAGTTGTCGGTTTTTAGTTTAGGGTTCAGTCAGCTATTGTGGGGGTTTCTACGAGTTTCGGGGAACCAACCTGAACCGGAGTTTGCTGTCGATTGGATGTCGGGTCTGATCGGAGGACTCCACAGCTTCAGATCTGGTCCTCGCACGATTCTCCAAAAGTCCAAACTTGCGACGAAGGCCTACGACGTGTCGCAACGTCGTAGACGGCAAATCCGCGAAGTAGCACGTCCAAGTGGGGCCCACAACAGTGCTAGGGGTCCAAGGGGGCCCACAACACCTCAGGAGCACTTGGGGGGCCCACCACAGGAGTTGGTGTGGGAGAAATGATGTTGCGACGAAGTTCGGTCGGTCGGACTTGGTCGGTGCGGGGGTTCCTCTCGGTCAGACCGAGAGGGGCTCTCGGTCGTGCACGTTGCAGCGCAGCGGGGTCGGGAGCTTGGGCGGTGCGAGGGATTTTGTCGGTCAGACCGACAGATCCCGTCGGTCGCAGCGGGGCGGCCAAGCTGCAACGTTGCAACTTGCAAAGAGGCGGAGCGGAGAGCGGGTGCGGGGCGGCATCTCGGTCGCTGCGGGCGGACCCATCGGTCGGGCGCTAGGGCGATGCGGAGCGGTGCAGCGGAGCGGCCAAGCGGCTGTTCTCTCGGTCAGACCGAGAGAAGGCCTCGGTCGGAGCGGGTCGACAGCGGGGGGCGATGCAGCGGGCGCTGCAAGCGGCGATGCGGGGGCTTGCTCCAGTCGTGCGCTGGGAATTGCGGGGGTGAGCTCCGGTCGTGCACGTTGCGATCGTCGCAACGTTGCGACGAACGTCGGGAAGGGGTTTTTGACGGCTAGGGTTTGTGTGGCTGCGAAAATAACCTAGCCTAGGGTTTATTTAAATAGAAAAGAATTAGGATTAGGGTTTAGGTTTAAGAAAAACGTAATTAAAATAATTAAAATAATTAGTTAAAAATAAATTTACTCTTCTCTCCCTCACACGAGATGGGTGCCGCCAAAAATTCTGAAACTTTGCCTAAAAATTCTTTAATACGTTATTATAATATAGGAATTTTATTGTAATTAAAACTCTTATAAAAATATGTTTTAAAATTATTTAAAACTTTCAAAAAATGGAAAATAGGTCAAATTAAGTCCAAAAATTGTAAAATAATTCTGGGGTGTTCGGGACGACTAAAGAAAGATAGTGGAGAAGACGGATCTAAATTTCGACGTCGAGAGACGATACTAAAATTCGAAACGTCTCGCATCAAAACAGAAAGTCGCGACGTCACGTCAAATAAGTTAGTATCACGAAAGAACGACTCGAGATATGTCGTTCCCAAGTCATTTCGCAATCTAATACTTTCAGAGACGATCACGACGACATATCACACAAAAACGTTCAAAAACAAATAAAGTCTAAAATAAACACGTGCACGATCAAAAGCACGTGCACGAGGAAGGTACGATAGAAACAGGCCGTTACACCAGGCCCGCGCCTGGGCAGAGCCCAGGCGCGCCTGGGCTATCCAGGCGGGCCTGGGCTCTGCCCAGGCTTGCGCCTGGGCTTGCCCAGGCAGCCTGTTCTGCCTTGTTTGTACTGGGCCTGGTCTGGTCTGATCATTTGGGCTGTTTTGGCTCTAACTTGAGCATTTGGTGTCCGATTTGGACGTCGTTCGAACCTGGGTCTAGACCGGGACATTCCCGTCTTACCCGTGAACTTTTCCTTGCGTTTATTTTATTAAATATTGTATTAAACAATTTAATACACATTTAATCGCTTTTGCATCAAATGCAAAATAGTCCCTATCTAAGCTTAAATTACCATATTGCATCAAATGCAATTATATCTTCTTTTGCATCAAATGCAAATATTCTCCCTAACTATTTTCTACCTATTACTAGACGAAGAATCGCACTCTGTGTGAGACCCTACAACTTGACCCTTACAACAGGTTGGGCTCGAAGCCCTATACGGCAGTGACCACTAGCAGTGGTTGCCGTCCCTGCTTCAGGAATCATCATTATGTGGTTGACTCATTGACATGAGTATTGTCGAGACCACCTGACTGTTTCCGTGATGATTTCCGCAGTTATAGTCTCTTCGTCTAAATTGTGTCGTGTAGATCAAGTCTGGGGTACGGTCAAACTGTCAACCCCAATAACTTGACTCCGGTTAGTTTCTATCGATCTTTAGTCAACTAATGTTGGACTTCTTCCAACATACTCTGCGCAGAGTTTTTACTAAAGACCGAACTAACTCTACGACACTAACTCCCATTGACCGGGAGAGACGAATCCTCTCTTGGTCATTACTTGCCTCGTAAGTTTCAAGTGACACCGAATCAAAAGACCTTTCGACAGGCCTTGCCTCGAAGCTAGGTCAGTTGATATAAGTGGCACCGTTCACGCACAGGTTTGTCAAAATGACCTCAAGTCAAAAGACCAACTATCCTATCATCACTCAGAGTTATCACTGACAGATTGGTCAATATAACCATATGATAACTCTAGTGGATCGTTCAGTGAACTCATTCTAATGAGCACCTGTGTCTCGTCTTCGACTTCGCCAAGTCAAGCGATCATGAGATCATCGCCACCGCTAAACGGTGAAGACTAAGACACAATGGTCTATCCGATGTTTCGATATCCTTGTCTCGAAACATCTACGACCACGAACCATTTTAGACTTATGCTACAGACGGTCAAACGTTTCTCCATGATCGAGATACTCATCTCGATACCCGTTTGACCTTGCATAAAGTCTCAGAACTTTACCTAGGTTGATATCTAATGTTAACTACATTACAATATAACTTAGATAAATTATTACCAAACAGCTTACTGTTATTTCGAACAAGATGTTTGTGCTATTCACACAGGAATAAATGACCTTGAGGGCATAATATTCCTACACCAAGAACACCTTCACGTGCTCACCCAATAGGAAGTGCCTCCAAATCTTCAATGCAAAAATCACTGCAGCCAACTCAAGATCATGAGTGGGGTAGTTCTTCTCATGGATATTCAACCGCCTGGATGCATATGCTACGACTCGACCATGCTGATGTAGCACGCATCCGAGTCCTTTGCCAGATGCATCGCAGAAGACTTCGAATCCTCCTGATCGGTCTGGAATAATCAAGATGGGTGCAGTCGTCAATCTCTTCTTCAGCTCCTGGAAAGCATCCTCACATGCTTTCGACCAAACAAACATCACATCCTTTCTCGTTAATCACGCCATGGCTCCCGCGATCTTCGAGAAGTCTTTAATGAACCTCCGGTAGTAGCCAGCTAGTCCCAAGAAGCTTCGAATCTCGGTCACCGTTCGGGGGACTGGCCAGTTTTGAACAGAGGCTACTTTTTCAGGATCAACAGCAATCCCTGCTCCGGACACCACGTGGCCTAGAAATGCCACCTTGTTTAGCCAGAACTCGTACTTGCTAAGTTTGGCATAAAGCTGGTGTCTCCTCAGGGTCTCGAGAACCTACCTGAGATGCTCTGCATGCTCCACCGCATTCTTCGAGTAGATGAGAATGTCGTCGATGTAGACTACTACAAACTTGTCCAAGTATTCATACAATACTTGGTTCATGAGACTCATAAATACCGCGGGTGCATTGGTCACACCAAACGGCATCACTAAGTACTCATAATGTTCGTATCTGGTCCTGAATGCAGTCTTGGGAACATCTTCATCCTTCACCTTCACCTGATGGTACCATGTCCTCAGATCCAGCTTCGAATAGACGCTTGACCCACCGAGCTGGTCAAAAAGATCATCGACACGCGGTAGAGGGTACTTGTTCTTCACGGTGACTTTGTTCAAATCGCGGTAGTCAATGCACATACGAAGGGATCCGTCTTTCTTCTTTACCAGCAATATAGGAGATCCCCAGGGAGATACACTGGGTCGTATCCATCCCTTCTTTAGTAGCTCATCAAGTTGGACCCGTAATTCTTCTAGCTCAGATGGTGCTAAACGATACGGTCCCCTAGACATCGGCTGGGCTCCTGGCATTAGTTCGATGGCAAATTTAAGGGTGCGATCCGGAGGCAAACCTGTAAGGTCGTCTGGAAACACATCCAAGAACTCTCGAACCACTTCTGGTATCTCGGGCTCAGCGTCCATCGTGGCTGCTACTGCTTCGGTCAACTTGGCCTTGTACTTCACCGGTCCCACAGATCTGCTTCCACTAATGAACTCGAACTTCGGATGATCAGGAATGTCGAAGGCTACACTCCTTCGACAACAGTCGATGGTGGCATGGAAAGTTCCCAACCAATCCATCCCGAATACAGCATCAAAGTTTGGGATATCAATCATCATGAAGTTAGCGAATAAAGCTCGCCCACAAATCACCACGGGGCATTGATGATACCCACTGGTCGCTTTTATCACTCCGCCACCCGTATTGTCGTTCCAACCAGTAGATAAGGTTGTAACAGGAACGGTATGGGTGCGAACGAATCGACTCGCTAGAAAGCAGTGTGATGCTCCCAAGTCGAACAAGGAGAGGGCAGGATTCCCAGCTACTAGCACGACACCTAGGTTCAAACACTAATCTAAGCAACCAATGCTAATGAAAGAAAAGATATACTAATAATGCAAGAATTATACATGTGATCACTTCACCGGTGGCCTCGGCCTCTTCGACAGTCATGGTGTAAGCCTGGCGTCTCCGTGGTGGCTGCCTTGCCTGCTGGAACACCCTCTGCTGTGGAGGCAGTGGTGGTCGCTGTGGGGCAATCCCAGTCGGGGCAGTACGAGGAGCTGGAGCTGGAGCTGGAGCACGTGACCTATGATGCGGGCAATTCCTAGCCACATGTCCAGACTCTCCACAAACCAGACAAAGGCCCAGAAAAACTCGACACTCAAATTTGAAGTGTCCAGACTTTCTGCAAAAGTGGTAGACCGGGAGGGCCTGCTGCTGTGGTCTTGGCCTCTTAAACTGCACCTGCTGGATAGGGCGGTGCATCTGGGGCCGTCTGCTTGGCCCAGCTTGGGTCGGTGGGGGCCTCGCAGATGCCGCCAGCATGTGTTCTTCCTTTTCCTCCTCTTCGACCATCTCATGGTTACGAGCAATGGCCAAAACTTCAGCATGTGTGGTCGGGCTAGCACCGACCATCATCCTTCGAATCTCAATATTGAGCCCCTGCTGGAACTGCTGGGCTCGAGTCAAAGCATTTGTAACCATCTCTGGAGCAAAGCTGCTGAGCCTGGAGAACTCAGCGTCATACTGATCCACCGTCATCAAACCCTGCTTCAGGTTGATGAACTTCTTCCTCATCTTGATCGTTGCGTGTGGGGGAAAGTACTGGGCGTTGAAGGTACTTGTAAATACATCCCACAAAATCGGCAATCCCAAGCGGTCTTCAACCGCCTGCCACCAGTCTCTAGCACCATCCGTCAGTTGCCTCTTGACGGTAGCCACCCAGGCTTCTTCTCGAATCTGAGATGCTCTCAGATCATCAGTGATGCGCTTGAGCCATTCTTCCGCCTGAAGATGGCTCTCAGTCCATGCGAAGGTCTTCGGGCTCATCCCTCGAAAGTGATAAGCACTTGGGTCAGCTCGTTGCTCTCTGTGCAAAGCCTGCTCCAAGGCCTGTCCAAGCTGCTGATGAAGGGCATACATGCCCCGCATGCAATCTTCTGCAGACAACGGTGCAGTCGGGAATGTTGTTGCGCCCGAACCGTTGTTGGCTCCATTGCCAGCATCATTCTGGTTGGGACCCCCATTCTCGTGGTTGATCCCGGATCCAAAGGCACTGTCACCGCTTCCCGAAGTGTTCTTTTCCATGGCTTATCTGCATTTCATAAGGTTTGATCAGTTCCATCGAGTATTTTATACGACATATTCTGAACTTCCTGTATTGTTCATGTGGCTTTTAGCGCGGACCTGTATGGGCCACCAAACTTGTAACGACCCACTTACGGGGCCCGTTACTGCTTGGAACATGCATAAGTCCTGCTAGGCACCAATGAAGTCAACACAAGCTATGTTGCAGAAATACGCCAAAATACTGATAATGAAAGTGGTTTTACAACCTTATTACAACCCAGCAGCTAACAGGAAAGGAAAATACAACAGAATTCAAAAGATACATCAATCCACACTGAAAGCAACATAGCAAATCTCTCACACTCACTCTCAATACACAGGGTCCTGCTGGTCCTGCTGGTCGTACTCAACCACAAACTCAGCGTCTGTGGCCTCTGGTGCAAATTCCTCGACCTGTGAGATATCTGGCGAGTCCACCACAAAGAGAAGGGTCGCCAGGATCAGACGTAACTCAAAGTATCTCTATACATGGATATTGAAACAAATATACAAGCATGGCAATTTAAAAGTAAAGAGGTAAAGTGCAAAACAATACTGGTAAGGGAAAAAGAGCAGAAAGGTAACCATGCAGTTGTACATCTATCATCAATTTCTAACAGTTAAAAGTGCAATATTAAAAGTGACTATACAACAAGAGTCTATTTGTGCCGATACCTAGACCGTGACTTATAATGTGGGGTGCAATGAGCAACCAAGAGGCCACCTCTTACCACGGGTGCTACCCGGGCGAACTATGCTATGAATACTATGAATACTATGCAATACTCTGTGATCTGTGATGGTTGTCACCGGCTACTATGATGGGTTGCTAGAACCCGCACGGTGACAACGAAGGCTAGACTAGTCGCTCACGCACCCTCGCTATTATAAGTTACCCCAAAACCCAGTGTTGGTGCAATTTTCTAGCATGTCACATTTCCAGTTACAATCTGTCTGTCAATCATGTCACGTAGCCCAATTCTGCTTCCTGTACGACACTGTGCAATTCATGATACGGTACCATGCAATTTTAGCTAACAGTTAAAAAAATGGAAACACTGTGATAACGAAATAAAATTAGGTTGGCATGCATTTGTTATTGTTTTAAGACCCATGTCAAGGGTACGATGAGTTACCAAAAATCGCCTTGTCGTGAAAGGCGCATTTTGAAAAGCGGTCGGTGTACTTGGTTCACACGTGTTACGAACGAGTTAGTTTAACGAATTAATAGAGTGTTAAGAGAACAAGTTAACTTATAACTACTTACTGATAACATGTTATTAAAGCTTAACTTTCTATTAGAACTTCTATTAAAACTTAGGCCAATAAAAAATAACTTAAACTTATTTAAACCTTAGCTTAATATAAAATAACTAAACTTTATAAAAATATAACTTATATAACTTTATAATAATATCTTTAAACTTAATTAATCTTAAAACTTATTAAAAATATAACTTAACTTTGTTATTAATAATAATATTATTAATAAAACTTATACTTAGCCTTATAATCTAAAACCTAAAAACTTAATAAATAATAACTTATTTAATAACTTAACTTAACATATTACAATATAACTTAGGTTTAATAAACCTTACCCCCTCTCTCTCTCTGACCTCTGTTCTCTTCTTCTCCCGTTCTTTCCTCTTTCTTTCTTTTTTTTTCTTTTTCGTTATAGCAGGCCAACGGGGGGCGGCCAAGAGCGCGAGGGGGAGCCGGCCTGGAGGGCGACGCAGCACGGGGGGCCGACGGCCTGGGGCGTCGGCGTGGGGGCTAGGGCACGGTGGGGGGCGGTCCGGCAGTTCTGGAGGGCGGCGCAGCGGCGGATCTGAGATCGGATCGGGGCGGGGGCGGTTCTCCGGAGCGACAGCGAGCTTCCAGGTCACGGCGACGGCGGATCCGAGCGACGGCACGCGTACGGAGGCCGGGTGGCGTGGATCCGGAGGTGGCGGCGGCGCTTCGACACGACGGCAGCGGACGGGGGTCACGGCCTGGGAACGGCGGCGACTCGAAGGCGGAGGCGGCGATCTGTAATCTCGGGGCAGCGGTCTGATGACTCCGGGAGGCGGTGGACGTGAGATCGGGGGTTGATTTTGGGAGTTGGGTTTGTTCTTGATTTCTGGTTGTTTGGGTTCCAATTTCTGTTTTGTTTTTGGGTTGTAAGGGTTTGGATGGCTGATTTGTGGAGGAGAAGATGTTGGGTTGTCGTTGTGGTGGCTGATGGTTGCTGTGACGTTGATGATGCTGTTGCTGGTGTGTTTGTTCGTTCCTGTAGGCTGGTTTAAGAACGATGAGAGGAGGGAAGAGACAGAATAAAAGAGTTGGTTGATGGTATGGGGGGGAATTGAAAGCGGGATGTCGGATCTCACCGATATTTCGGTGGGATTGAATAGGTTAGGGAAAATGTAATATGGTAATGGTAATTTAAGGAATGTAGTAGCAATTAATAGTTTAATTAGCTAATAGTAAATAGGATAATTAGTCCTGCTGCGGCTTGCTCCTTGGGGAGGTTCTTGAGCATAGGGCCGTCCTCCGCCGCCCTGTGCCTCGCTGCTTCGGTTTGAGGGTGGGGCTCGGCGCCCGATGGTGCATGGGCGAGCTGACATGCCATGACTCGCCGTTTGGGCTAGTCGGGGATGCAGCCTTTCCGAGGTCCTCGGCCGGAGGTCGAGGGCGGGGAGGTACTGGCCAGCCAGTGCTGGGGGCTTTCGCCTACCCAGTCGGCTTTGAACGGATGCCATTCTTTCCCCGACTCGCCCTTGTTTAGGGGACGGAGGCGTGAAAGGTGGATTTCTCTTGTGTAAGTGGAATATCCGGTTAGCGATCCGTTTGTAAGTGGAATATCCGGTTGGCGATGCTGGAGATGCGGGGCGCCGCTGCCCTGGGCGGCGGGAACCATTGATGGCCGGTGACCTCCCTTTTGTTTGGGCGATTTATCTCTGCTCGTTTTTCGGTGGGTGGGGGGATCAAATGGCGGTTTTTCATGTCTGCCGGTTCTCCTACTTTCAAAAAAAAACGGGGGGAGTGGCGTGTTTATAGGGAGATCTTGCTGATGGTTTCTCCTTCTTTTGGAAGGGGGTGTGGCGTCTTTATAGGGAGATCTCGCTGACAGTTTCTCCCTTATTTATTGCGCCGAGTTGGCATTATTAATGGGCTCCTCGAATTCGCGTCCGTGGGAAACCGCCTCTGCTAGGTGGCTGTCACGGGTCCTCTTTTAGAGCGCATTATTAATGGTAGCGTGTTTTTCGAGCGTCCTTTTATTTCGTCGAGTCCCATCGGGGCCGCCGACTCGGGAACTGATGCCATTTCGTCCCGGTTCGTGTTCCCATGTTCCCTTTTGACTTTCCGAGAGTCATAGGTACGTGGTCCCTTTCGGGTTGGCCCCGCCCCCGAGGACGGGAGGGGGGAGCGGACGTGTAACCTGGCCCGTGTCCTTCCCTGGTTTGGGTGGCTAGGGTTGGCCCTGCCCCAGAGGTCTGGAGGGGGGGAGCGGGCGCGTAGCCCGGCCCGTGCCCTTCTCTGGTTTGGGTAGCTAGGGTTGGCCCTGCCCCAGAGGTCTGGAGGGGGGGAGCGGGCGCGTAGCCCGGCCCGTGCCCTTCTCTGGTTTGGGTAGCTAGGGTTGGCCCTGCCCCAGAGGTCTGGAGGGGGGAGCGAGCGCGTAGCCCGGCCCGTGCCCTTCTCTGGTTTGGGTGGCTAGGGTTGGCCCTGTCCCAGAGGTCTGGAGGGGGGGAGCAGGCGCGTAGCCCGGCCCGTGCCCTTCTCTGGTTTGGGTGGCTAGGGTTGGCCCTGCCCCAGAGGTCTGGAGGGGGGGAGCGGGCGCGTAGCCCGGCCCGTGCCCTTCTCTGGTTTGGGTGGCTAGGGTTGGCCCTGCCCCAGAGGTCTTGAGGGGGGGAGCGGGCGCGTAGCCCGGCCCGTGCCCTTCTCTGGTTTGGATGGCTAGGGTTGGCCCTGCCCCAGAGGTCTTGAGGGGGGGAGCGGGCGCGTAGCCCGGCCCGTGCCCTTCTCTGGTTTGGGTGGCTAGGGTTGGCCCTGCCCCAGAGGTCTGGAGGGGGGGAGCGGGCGCGTAGCCCGGCCCGTGCCCTTCTCTGGTTTGGGTGGCTAGGGTTGGCCCTGCCCCAGAGGTCTGGAGGGGGGGAGCGGGCGCGTAGCCCGGCCCGTGCCCTTCTCTGGTTTGGGTGGCTAGGGTTGGCCCTGCCCCAGAGGTCTTGAGGGGGGGGAGCGGGCGCGTAGCCCGGCCTGTGCCCTTCTCTGGTTTGGGTGGCTAAGGTTGGCCCTGCCCCAGAGGTCTTGAGGGGGGGAGCGGGCGCGTAGCCCGGCCCGTGCCCTTCGCTGGTTTGGGTGGCTAGGGTTGGCCCTGCCCCAGAGGTCTGGAGGGGGGGAGCGGGCGCGTAGCCCGGCCCGTGCCCTTCTCTGGTTTGGGTGGCTAGGGTTGGCCCTGCCCCAGAGGTCTGGAGGGGGGGGAGCGAGCGCGTAGCCCGGCCCGTGCCCTTCTCTGGTTTGGGTGGCTAGGGTTGGCCCTGCCCCAGAGGTCTGGAGGGGGGGAGCGGGCGCGTAGCCCGGCCCGTGCCCTTCTCTGGTTTGGGTGGCTAGGGTTGGCCCTGCCCCAGAGGTCTTGAGGGGGGGAGCGGGCGCGTAGCCCGGCCCGTGCCCTTCTCTGGTTTGGGTGGCTAGGGTTGGCCCTGCCCCAGAGGTCTTGAGGGGGGGAGCGGGCGCGTAGCCCGGCCCGTGCCCTTCTCTGGTTTGGGTGGCTAGGGTTGGCCCTGCCCCAGAGGTCTTGAGGGGGGAGCGGGCGCGTAGCCCGGCCCGTGCCCTTCTCTGGTTTGGGTGGCTAGGGTTGGCCCTGCCCCAGAGGTCTGGAGGGGGGAGCGGGCGCGTAGCCCGGCCCGTGCCCTTCTCTGGTTTGGGTGGCTAGGGTTGGCCCTGCCCCAGAGGTTCGGAGTTTTGTCGAACTGCAAAACTTGTGCAGGAATAACCATATTGGGAAGAACGGATGGATACGAACACTGCGTATAAGAAAAGAAAGACTCACAACTATTGGTAGAATTTCAGCAGATGTTTTGCGTTCCAAGGGTGGGCCAGTTCGCTCCCTTCGGGGGTAGCCAGGATGTACGTGGCCGGCCCGACAATGTCGATGACCGTGTAGGGTCCTTCCCATTTAGCGGCCAGCTTTCCCCGCTTTGCCGTCTCGGGGCGGAAGGTGGCATCTCGGAGGACCAAATCGCCGATCCTGAAGGTCCGCGGTTTCACCCGGGAGTCGTAAAACCGTGCCATCCTTTGGCTGTGCTTGACGAGGCTAGTCAAGGCCCGGTCTCGCACCTCGTCTATCAACTCCAAACTGAGACCGAGTCCTTCTCCGTTGGTTTCTTCGTCGAAGAGCTTCAGCCGGAGTGTCTCCTCGCCGATTTCCACGGGAACTACCGCCTCCGACCCGTATGCTAGCATGAAGGGGCTTTCCCCAGTCGAGGCCTTGTGGGTGGTATGATAAGACCACAGGATCCCCGGCAGTTCATCGACCCAAGCCCCCAGAGCGACGTCCACCTTCTTTTTCATCGGGTTCAGGATACATTTATTCGCAGCCTCCGCCATTCCGTTGCACTGTGGGTGGGCGACTGACGCGAATTGGAGTTTGATTCCCCAGCCCGAGCAGAAGTTGCGGAAGCCCTCGCAATCGAACTGCTTTCTGTTATCCGTGACAATGGAGCGGGGAATCCCAAAGCGGCATATGATGGATTGCCAGATGAAGCCCTTCATATCCGTCCACGCGATTCGCGCCAGCGGCTCTGCCTCGATCCATTTTGTGAAGTAATCCACGGCGACGACTAGGTATTTTCTTCCCCCGGAGGCCTTTGGGAACGGCCCCAGGATGTCGAGCCCCCACTTGGCGAAGGGGATCGGGCTCAAGATGGGCATTAGGTTGGCCGGGGGTGCAGTCGTCCGCCGACAGAACTTCTGGCATGCCTCGCACTTCTTGACGTATTGTACCGCATCCCGTATCATCGTCGGCCAGTAGTACCCTTGGCGCATCACTTTGTGGGCGATGGTGCGCCCGCCATGGTGGTTTCCGCAAAAGCCTTCATGCACCTCGCGGATGACTTGCTCAGCCTGCGCCGGGCCCAAACATTTCAGATCGGGCAGGACGTCGAAATTGGCTCGGCGGCGGCGGTACAGCACTCCGTCGAGAAGTACGAATGAAAGGGCCCGCCTTTCCACCTGTTTTGCCAGCATCCGTTCCTCGGGTAACTCACCCACCTCTAGGTACTTCATTATGGGGGTCATCCACGACGTCCTCGTGTCCGCGCACATCAGTTCTCCCTCGTCGATGGTTGGCGTCGCCAGGTTTTCCACGTAGATTGCCTTCCCGATCTCGGCCGCCGAAGAGGAAGCCAGCTTTGACAGGGCATCCGCCCGGAGGTTTTTGGAGCGGGGTAGGTGTTGGACGTCCGCTTTCTCGAACTTTCGGAGTTCGATCTGGATGCGGTTTAGGTATCGCTTCATTGTTTCCTCTCGGGCTTCGAAGCCCCCCAGGATTTGTTGGATGACGAGGCGGGAGTCACTCAGGAGCAACACGTTCGTCGCCCCCACCGCCCTTGCGAGCTTCAACCCGTTCACCGCGGCTTCATATTCCGCGACATTGTTGGTGGCCGGGAAGCTGAAGCGCAGGGCGTACTCCAGCGAACATCCATCCGGGGTTTGGATGACTATACCTGCTCCTGTCCCAGAGCCTGTTGCGGAGCCGTCGACGTGGATTGTCCATAATTCGCCCACTGTCGTCGGGGAGGGTGCTGAGGGTTCACCCACCCCGGTCCTCCGCGGGGACGTGGTCTCCGATGGGAGCTCCGTCCGGTCCCCCAGCGGGACTTCCGTTGTGCATTCCACCACGAAGTCGGCCAGCGCTTGGGCCTTGATTGCCGTCCGGGCTTTGTACGTTATGTCGAACTCGCTGAGCTCGACACTCCAATTGAGCATCCTCCCCGACCGCTCCAGCCTTTTCAGGTTCTTCTCGAGGGGCATGTCGGTGTGGACGATTATGGGGTGGGCCTGGAAGTAGGGTCGGAGCTTCCGGGCCGTGGTGATTAGGCAGTAGGCGGCTTTCTCGATATGGCTGTAACGAGTCTCCGCCTCCTGGAGGATCCGGCTGGCATAGTAAACGGGGCGTTGCACTCCTCCTTCCTCCTTGATCAGGACGGAGCTAACGGCCCCTTCGGTGGTCGCCAGGTACAATCCCAGGGGTTCGCCCTCCCCCGGCCGCGCGAGGAGCGGTGGGCTCTGTAGGTATGCTCTCAGCTCCGCGAACGCCCGGGCACAGTCGTCATCCCACGGGATCACCTTCCTTTGATCTTTAGCTTCGCCCAAGGCTGTGCGCAAGACCCTGAAGAAAGGGAGCGATTTCTCCGCCGATTTCGACAGGAATCGCCCCAAAGCTGCGATCCGGCCGTTCAGTCGCTGCAAGTCCCGGATCGTCCGGGGCTCCGTCATATCGATGAGGGCCGCCACCTTGTCGGGGTTCACCTCGATTCCCCGCTTCGTTATCATGAAGCCCAGGAATTTTCCCGATTGCACGCCAAAGATACACTTCGCGGGGTTTAGCCTCAGGTTGTACTGGCGGACCCTCTGGAAGGTTTCCTGCAGGTCTGTGAGGTGGTCGGGAGCCCTTCCGCTCTTTACCAGCATGTCGTCGATGTAGACCTCCAGGTTTCGCCCCACTTGAGGGCCGAATATTCGGTCAACCATTCGTTGATAGGTCGCCCCGGCGTTCTTCAGACCGAAGGGCATCTTGGTGTAACAGAAGGTGCCTTTATCCGTGACAAACGATGTCTTCTCTTCATCTTCCTCCGCCATCGGTATCTGGTTGTACCCCGAGAAGGCGTCCATGAAGCTCAACAACTCATAGCCGGACGCCTGGTCCACCAAGTGGTCGATTCTGGGTAGGGGGAAGCTGTCCTTCGGGCATACCTTGTTGAGGTCGGTGAAGTCGACGCACATGCGCCACTTCCCACTGGGCTTCTTCACCAAAACGACGTTGGCAAGACAGTCGGGATAGTCCACCGGCCGAACAAATTTGGCCTAGAGGAGTCGCTCTACTTCTTCCTCGGCCGCCCTCTTCTTTTCGCCCCCTGCACTTCTCTTCTTCTGTCGGACGGGTCGGGCTTCCGGGTCCGCATTCAACATGTGGGAGATTACTCTTGGGTCCACCCCGGGCATGTCTGCGGGTGACCACGCGAATATGTCCGCGTTTTCTCGGAGCAAGGTAATGAGGGCCGTCCTTAACGCGGACGGGAGTTTCGTCCCGACGGAGACGGTTTTTTCCTCGTCCGAGGCCACTGGGACCTCCTCCACTTCCTCTGCCGGGGTCGGCCGCTGGTCGCAGAAGTCCTCCCTCTCGTCAGGGATGAGAGCCGTCAGGGGCCGCCTCGGGCTCCTGGGCAGGGATGGCGCCTGGTTGTGGTCTCCGGGCACCTGCCGTCCTCCCCGCACCTGTCCCACCCCCCGCGGGGTCCGGAACTTCATCGTCTGATGTTGCAGGCTGGGGAGCGCCTCGATGGCCGTCATATATGGACACCCTATGATTCCGTTATACGCCGAGGCGACGTTGACGACGACAAATTGCGCTTCCTTGGTGACGACCATCGGTGCCTCCCCCAGGGTCATGGGCAGGGTGATCGTTCCCTCGGTGGGGATCGCATGGCCGGTGAAGCCAGCGACGGGGCCCACACAGGGCTCTAAGTCTGCGCACCCCCACCCCATCCTCTCGACCGTTGTCAGAAACAGGATGTCACAGGAGCTACCGGTGTCGATCAGGAGCCGGCCGACGTCGATTGCCCCAATCCAAGCCTCGACGACGAGGGCGTCATTGTTCTGGCTTCGTGCCCTCCGACCGTCCTCCTCGGTAAAGGTGATCGGGGGTCGGGGTATCTTCCTTCGCTTCGGTCGGCGGTCGGCGCCCGCCATCATCACCTGTCGGGCCTCGGCCTCCAGGATTGCGGGCGCCCGTCCCACCGAGGTGGGGCCTCCAGTTATCATTTCAATTCGCATGACTGCCTTCGGGGGGCGGGGCTCCTCCTTATCGCGGTTTGCCAGCGGACCCCGTCCCTCCTCCTCTGGGAGGTCTCTCTCGCCTGTCGCTACCCGCCTTCCCGCGACAAAGTTCCCCAGGTGACCCGCCTGGATCAGTCGTTCGATCTCTCTTTTGAGGGAGTAACAGCGGTCGGTGTCGTGTCCGTGGTCCCGGTGATAACGGCAGTATCTCCGGGGGTCCCGCCTCGCTGGGTCCATCCTCACTTGCCGCTGCGGCCAGACGCGTCGGGCCGAGGCCTCCGTAGTCGGTCGGCCAACCCCGCCTTGAATGCCAGCATTAGCACCTCATCGCCGCATGTCACCACCGCCCGCCTTTCTTCCTGAAAGCGACGGAGGTATCTTCCCGTTCTCTCCCCTTCTCCTTGGACTATCGTGCAGAGATAGTCCAAAGGCTTCTTCTTTGTCCGCCCGGCCCGGAACGCCTGAGGGGGTCGCCTGAGCGGCGTGGCTTCCTGCGCCACGACCGACCACTAGCCCGAAGGTCGTCTCTACGGCTCTCCCGGCTTGCCTCCCGGCTAACTCTCTTCTCCAGGCGGGGATAAGCCTTTCGGGCGGTTCAACGGCCCAGGGGTGATTCTAGGCTGTTTGTCACGGCCGTTCGGGGAGCCGTAACAATTAGCAACTAAATTTAATTTTTTAAAAAATAATTAGTTAAGCCAAAAGTTGCGCCACGGTAAAGAGTTAAAATAACGACGCGCTCGCGTCGATGCGTAGAATAGGAGAACACTCGGATGAAAATTAAACACTCGGGCGAAAACACTAGGATGACAGGAGTAAAATACAGGCACACGCGCAATTGAAATACGCCTAAAATACAGGTCGTTACACTCAGACTGGTTTCGTATTCACCTACGGTGGGACGGCCATTTCATGGTGATCTGTGAAGCAGACCTCGACAGCAACCTCATCTAACCACTCTGAACTCATTGCGATCCATGAAGCTAGCAGAGAATGCTTTTGGCTACGTTCAGTCATTTACCACATCCTAGTGACGACTGGCCTTAAGCTGGGACCTTGAACCAACCACCATGTTCGAATACAATGCAGCCTGCATAGCTCAACTATGAGAGGGCTACATCAAGGGTGACAGGACGAAGCACATCTCCCCTAAGCTTTTCTGGACGCACGAATTGCAAGAAGATAAACAGATCGACATCCAGCAAATCCAGTCTTGCAACAACCTGACAGATCTTTTTAATAAAGCAATACCTCGATGTACTTTTAGAAAACTTGTAAAAGGGATTGGGATGAGACAGTTGAGAGACATACAAGCCTGAAGCTTGTACATAACAGTGGGAGTTAATGTTGTGTTGTACTCTTTTTCCCTTAGCTATTGGTTTTTTCCACTGGGTTTTCCATAACCAAAGGTTTTAACGCTGGATCCAGAAGTATCAACCCCTGGTGATATCCACCAATCAAGGGAAGTTAAGGAGACTTGTACTCTTTTTCCTTAGCTATTGGTTTTTCCCACTGGGTTTTCCATGGCCAAAGGTTTTAACGAGACACGACCTCCTAACTTAGGATCTAGAAGTATCCATATCCTCGTGATCAGATAAGCTCTATGAATCCTGAAGCATTCATATACCAAGCTTACAATGATGGATGGATAAGTGAAAGTGTTATGAATGAGACTTCGTAGGCCCATGTGGAGCTCACTTTAGTTTTGGGTATCCACACATTATGTAACAATTTTATTATAAATATAGGACTACGGGTTCGGTAGCTGCCATCTTCATAACAAACCTTTAATTATTGTTTTTTTATCAAATATTATTTTCATACTCGCATGCATGCGGTGTGTATCATATTTTGAATAAATAAAGCTTAAGGCTACAAATGAATGCCTTTGTATTAAAAGAAACCATAAATTGGTTCGTTAGCTAAGGGCCTGTTCTTTTGTTGGAAAGTATAAATTGGGAAAGTTGAGAAGTATGGAATCTGATGAGAGAGAAATTTGGTGTAGTGTGTTCTTTTGTTGGAAAGTGGGGTTGGATTTTGGAGTTGGAAAGTTGAGGTAGGGCCCACTCCGTGTAGTGTGTTCTTTTGGTTAAAGAAAGTTGGATGAAGAAAGTGGTGTGGGGCCCACTCAAATTAAAACTAAACTAATTAATTAACTGATTAATTAACTAAATATATTAAATATTAACTAAACATATTAATTAACTAAACTGGTGCTGGGTCTTCGAAGGGAAAAAAAACCATTTGAACGCAGCCTTCCCATTGGTTTGATGGGCCCCGCAAGCATGGAATCCCAAGTAATCCACGCGTTTCGCCTGGATTGCAGAAATTGTGCAGGATTCTCAAAATGTGCTACACGTCAGCATACAATCCAAATTTCCGAAATGAGCAAAAGAACACGATTGAAACACGTTAGCTAGGAATCCTTATGAACAGTAGGTGAACAGTAAAAATTTTACCTTTCTCCCCCAACGTTCTGAGAAAAGAACAGCCCCTAAAGCCACGGCACACAACATGGCCTTGCTATGCAATTCCGGGGGTCCCACTGGATTATTTTTCTTCGCGTACTTTCACGTGCAACAGGGCAAAACTGCTTCCAGAAGCGGCGCGCCAACTGTGTGCTCCGTGAAGGCGTGGCATGCCATGCTGTCATGCAAGCTACCACGTTTCCAGCCGCATTGGTCAAGCGACCAGCGCATCATCACATGCTGCTCATTCGCTCAGACGTAAGTGGGATCGAGCCGGACACGTGGCCCGTTTCTACGATTTCCTTTGCAGTCGGAGCACATCTGATCCAATTCCCACATGAAACGACCAGGACGCGATCGCGTAATACTCGTTATGTAGATTATCCAGTATAGTTTTGGCTGTACATCTTAGAACAGGAAACTTAATTTCTTCATCAATTAGAATCCCGCCACGATTGCGAGGGACCCAAGAACGGGGGACCACCGAGCACTGGGTAGCCAAGGCCTCCCACGTTGCATCACGCGCAGATCGCGTGAAGACCGACCCGCGGCGAGATGGAGGCTTAAGGAACTGAATTGTCAAAATTGTTTTTTTTTTATTTTTTATTTCATTCCATTAGCGAAAAACAACGACAGGATCCGAATTGTCTACGTAAATCCGTGGACCCGCTGGGATTTGGTCCACGATTTTGATGTCATCTTCATACTCATATTTGAGAAAACTTGAGTATCACATCACACATGTGTTTTTATAATATCCTTAAAGGTCAATTATTAATTTTTTAAAAGAAGATCGGTTTCATTTATTTTATCTTCATATTCAAAAATTTCAATAATAAAACGCCAAATTGAAAATTTTACCGTTTACAACAGCAAAACTTTTGTCAAACCTTAGACTATCAACGTTTTATGACATGTATGCTGGGTATTGAGACACTTCTAACATAGTTTTGATAATGATTAAACAAATGATGTGTATTAATGACAATTATCAAGTGTGTATGAGTTAATGACCATATCAAAAACCAAGGTCAAAGCAATTAAAAAGAGAAAGGCCATCAAAGTCATGAATGATCAAAATGAAGTGTGGAAGCTTGATCACATGCTACTCAAGTCAAAGACAACCATAGGTTGATCAAGATGAAGTGTGAAAGCTCAACCAATGCAAACGGAGCTAAAGAAGCCAAGGGATGGAGATGAATAATTCAAACTACATCACGAAGCCAAAAATGTGTAATTTTGATGTATATTTAATCCATGTATTTAGATCATTTGTATTGCCTTAGGATTGAAGCTACACACACTTAGATATATTTAAAATAACATTTTAAACTGTCAAAATATGGATTGAAGCTACACACACTTAGATATATTTAAAATAACATTTTAAACTGTCAAAAATATTTTGAAAACATTTTGAAAAGATTTTGACTGTTTTTAGAACTATTTTAAGATATATTATCATATATATAAAAAGGAGTCAACTACTTTCTTATACGAGTCGACTACTTTTTATTGGAAAAAATGGATTTTTCTCTGTCTCCAAAAGGAGTCGACTAAAGTAGAGTTGGTAGTCGACTACCGTTCTTTGGGGAGTCGACCACCACTAGTACAGTAGACGACTACTTTGGCCAAACGGAGAAAAATAACACAGATCCGTATTTTGCAGAGAGTAGTCGGTTTTTCCGTTGAAGGGACATTTTGGTGAATTGTTTTCAACGGATTTTTGCCCATATTTAAGCTGGAGTTGGCTAAGATTGTTGTAACAATAATTGATCTATTTAAATGAGTTTTCATAGTATTCAAAGCATTCTTTTAGCTCTAAAAAGTTTTCTCTTGGCCAAAATTTAATTCTCTTTTGAAAAGCTTTTAAGCAAAATTCTTGGCCATACTTGAAATCAATTCTTTCACGTTTTAATCTTGAATACCAAGAGATTGATTCAAGTTATTTTCTTTGATCTCCTTGAGTTTAATTTCATCTTTTAGATATCAAAAGAATAGTTTTACTATAGTCACAAAAACACACATCACGTCTTCAGTCTCTTTTGGCTATATGAAAGGTTGTGATTCAAATCCTTCATCAAGAGAAAGGGTTGTAAAAACCACACAATGGTGTCATGCTAAGAATTTACACTCTGTTGAATTGGAATTTGTTTGTTGTAAAAAGCTTCTATGGTGATGTCCTCTTTGAGAAGAGATTGAGTTGTATTGGAAGACCACTCTTTGGAGTAATGGTACTCGTATTGGTTGGAAGCCCTCAAGTTCAAGCAAGTTACTCTCTAGTTTGAGTGTTGCTTAGTGGAGAAAATTCCAACGAGGTTGGAGATTGGACGCAACACACGGGAGAGTGAACCGTGACAAATTCCTTTGTTTACAATTGTGTTCTTTGTCTCTCATTTTAGATTACTGGCACTTGTGCTAAATTTCCAATGTGCATGACTCTCTTACAAGTAGTTGGTTTTTGTTGATTAAGTACCTAATGCGGTAACCCTCTTAGGGGACTTAGGCATAGCTTGAGGTACAAAATTTTTAATTAGGCATTATTTTTGGAAAACACTAATCCCCCTCTCTAGTGTTTGTCTGCCATCTACATGGATTCCAGTAATGTATGCTCATATGACATATGGTACACATTATTCTCATATTATATATGCACTTATCTCATCTTAAAGATTGCATGGATTTTTATAAACATACTAATCAGTTTATGTTGTGGAACAACGAAGAATGACGAACAATCGCAATAAGAAAATTAACAAGAACAAGAATAGATAGAACATGACTAGAGATAATATTATTGATGTATTGAACAAATAATGAGAAGTTTACAAGTGAGATAGAGAACCTCTGTTTATACTACAAACTCATATGTTATGGTAGCCAAAAACTCTTAATCTCCTTGTAACATATCCATTCAATAATGGTTTCTTCATCTTCTAGTAACATTACCATTCTTCATCTTCTTATAACATTTCCATTAAACAATGGTTTAAGTATAAGTGTCTCTACCAATTCCTCTCCATTTTATTAAATGCATGAATATAGACATGGTGTGCAAATCCATTCATTTGTACTATACAGATACAAATGTATCTACACGGTTCTCTTCATACAACAACATCAAATGGTGTGAATGTTCATTATTTCATAACAATTTACTTTCCTTTACCCTTTTAAAACAATTTTCTTCTTTTAAAGAAATATGTGTGCGTTTTTTCCCCTTAAGATGGTAAAAATGCAGGAGGGTCGCACAATATTTCATATACATTTTCTGTATTTTGGTGACATGCTGCATTTTCTTTTCACCCCCTCAGTATAATAAGAGAGGGTTATGTTCAGGGTGTGATAAGCTTAAGTCCCATGAGCCTGAATTGGAGCAAGCGGTTGTTTTTGTTGTGCGCCGTGCGGAAACAATCATATCATCGAAATATCTAGCACAAAGAACAAATAGAGAGAGAGCAAACAAAAGATTTAAGTCGACTTCACGACCAAGGGAATACTTCTCTTGATTTCAATTAGGAGATACAAAAGACACTCAACTATTCCTAAGATATCCTCACAATTGACTCTCTCAAAGATGACACTCAATGATCCTATGGAACTTCCAATAGAACATCATACAAGTTTTCCCAATGTTTCAGTAGAAACTCAATTGGATTTCCAATTTTTCAATGAAAATAATCAAGCCCTTGCCCTCCTTTTATAGGGATGAAAGTGGAGGGGTTGGTGCACCAACCCCCCTGGTCCATTTTTGACAAATCAAAGGGGTAGGTTGCTGGAAATTCCTACATCACATAGGGTTGCTGGAAATTTCCAGCAACCTAATTGAGCCAACAACCACAAATCTTCACTTTGGCGAGATCTTGGGTCTATATCACACAATCGACCGTCAACGCTCATCCTCGGTGAGAATCATCTCGTGTTCCCGTTATCTTGCCTCGAAAGGCTCATATGGCTTCGCAGAGCCTCATTTCCCCCAGAAGGGACCACCAAAGTCATCTCATATCATCAACATACAAGTCCGAGCCATACTCGAACTTGACTCCAATATCGACCTTTATAAGCTTGTCCGTCAAACAATCACTAGTACCAAGTAGCTCCAACCCGATCCTTGGCTTCGTCAGTCGTCGTTGATTCCATCTCATCACACCAATCTTTCCTTCGTTCACATAGGTCGTCATTGTGCTCCACCTCACCGAATAAGGTCGGAGACTCATCACACCTGACAAAGAAAGCAAACGAGACACTTCTTACAGGTTGGCATCTCTCATATCTTCGTCTCCAAATTTTGATAGAATCAATCCGCTGTGCAAGTTGTGGGGACAAGGTATCTCCACCATACTGACTTGAACCATCACATCTATTAGCACCATCTCTCCGGAGATCATCCAATGATATCGTCTTTGGTGCGTGCGAGCTTGAGTCGGTAGCTCGCTCATCTGGAACTCTCGTCGTCTTCATCATCACCGTACCATCCAAGTAATAGAGGTTGCTTTCATGCTTTCCTTTCATCAGGATCATTGCTCATCGTGTCAACTTCAAATCACCGTCCTCCATAGTCACTTTGCACCCTTGTACTTCTAATGAACCAAGAGATATCAAGTTGTACTTTACGTCGGGCACATAATAAACATTGCATATGTCCCGTGTGACACCATCACTCATCTTTATGCGGACCGTGCCAATGCTCACCGGCGTGCATAATCCATCGTCTCCAAGAAGGACTTTACTCTTACTACCTTCATGAAAAGTAGTAAAGTACTCTCTGTGGGGTGTCATATGAAACGAGCAACCCGAGTCGAGCACCCATCCCCCTTCATCACCCCCTCCGTCGCATCAACTAGGACCCACTCATCCACCTCAACGCTTTTGACGATGTTGGCAGTAGCATCCTTCTTCTTATTGGCCTTTGGGCACTCCCTCGCCCAATGTCCTCTTTCCTTGCAAAAGGCACATTGATCCCTCTCGATGTCTGTGTGCAGAGCTCTACTATTGTCCCTCGTCTCGGGATCTATGGTTCCCTTTGCGGCCTCCACCTCTTTCATTGCTCCGACCTCTAACCATGGTAAGCACTTCGGACCCTTGGCCACTCATCTTCTCATCATCCTTCTTTCTAAATTCATTGCTAGTAAGAGCGTTAGAAACTTCATTGAAGGTGATAGATTCTTTACCATAGGTTAAGATCGAAACGATGTGCTCATAGTCTTTATGTAGGGAGTTGAGAAGAATCATCGTCTTGTCCTCATCTTCCACCTTGACGTCGATGTTCCTCAAATCTGTGAGGAGTTTGTTGTAGTAGTCGAGGTGTTCTTCAACTGAAACTCCTTCCTCCATCTTGAGGCCAAAAAACTTCTTCTTTAGGTGTAAGCGATTCTGAATGTTCTTCTTCATGTACTTCTCACCAAGCGCATCCCATAACGCTTTCATGTTCGTCTCCTCCATGAAAGTGTATTTCTTCTCCTTTGTCAAGTAGAGCCGGATCGTGCCGCATGCGGTCCGGTTCATCAACTTCCACTCCGCATCCGACGTTGTAATCGGCCTCTCATCTAGTACTTGATCTTGACCAAGTTGGTTCAAGATGTCAAGTACTTCGCATCTCCACATGCCGAAGTTGATACGTCCATCAAACTTCTCAATTTCGAACTTCGTATTGGATACGATAGTTCGCGTTGTTGAAGATTGCGCCATTGGAGTAGAAGGATTGCCGTTGCCATCTTTGCTCATCTTATTCGTCGAGATCTTCGTCGCCAAAGCTTTGATACCAATTGTTGTACGCCGGGCAGAAGCAACAGATCGTTGAAGTATCTGGCACGAAGTACAAATAGATAGAGAGCAAACAAAAGATTTAGGTCGACTTAACGACCAAGAGAACACTTCTCTTGATTTCAATTAGGAGATACAAAAGACACTCAACTACTCCTAAGAAATCCTCACAATTGGCTCTCTCAAAGATGACTCTCAATGATCCTATGGAACTTCCAATAGGACCGCATACAAGTTTCCCCAATGCTTCAGTAGAAGCTCAATTGGATTCCCAATTCCTTCTATATGAATGAAGGGGGAGTGGGTTGGTGCACCACACACCCCCCCCCCCCCCCACGCCCATTTTTGACAAATCAAAGGGATGGGTTGCTGGAAATTTTTAGCAACCTAATTGAGCCAACAACCACAGTTTTTCCACCATAATATTAAAAATTTGTTTGGGAAGTTTACAAGATTTGTGCATAATGCTACTCATCTCGTTACATCGATCTTAGCCTTCTTAGGTTGATTCTTAAAGTTTTTTTGATACATCGAAATTGAGATTCTTAAAGTTTGAAACCGACGCCTGTAGGATATTTCATAGTATGATGAAATAAGGAGTATGTTCATGAGTAATTCACTTTTTAGTTACAGGTTTATAAATCTAATCTTTGCTATTTTTGAAGATCAATATCTTTCATCTTAATCAATATATTCTAGAAACCCAAAACATCAAATATTTAGTGAATTTTATGGATTTTACTCGTTCATCCAATCAACACAACTTCAATTGTTTCGCCGTAATAGAACTATTTACAATATCTTGATCATGAGCAAATAAGATAGATTGAAATTTTAAATGCCATCAAAGGAGTGATCTTTTCTTAGACTAGCAAATCCACATGTTCCACTTTAGAAATAGAATTGGTATTATACTCTTTATTATGATAGTGTGTCCTCCCCAAAAGAGCTGCTAATTGGCATCACCACAAACAAAGAGAGAAGCCAAGGTTTTTTTGCTTCATTAGGTAGAAATATGGACAGGGTACAAGATGTACCAATAACGAATGGAACTTGTATCAATTGGCAATGGTATGGTTTTATATACCTCAACAGAGTTTTTTATAGGTTGTTAATTGTATGTGAATTTTACAGGGTTCTCAAAATTTATGTGACAATCTGCCTAATTTTATCTGCCTTGGATCCAGCCCTAAAGACATTTTTGCACGTCTGTTTCACGGTAGAAGTAGATTAAAAGAAAGAAAAAAAGTCAAAAAGGAAAAATTAAAACATGTTGTAAACGTGGTGGCTATGGAATTCATAGCCCTGTATTTATAGCAATATGGTTACATAATGGGTGGATACCCACTAACGGGTTGGGCCTCCAAAAGCCCGTTTATAACACTTCCCCTTATTCATCCATTGTTGTAAGCTGTGATGAACGCTTCAGGGTTCATGGAGCTTATCTGATCATGGGTCTATGGATACTTCTGGATCCCAAGTTTAAGAGTTCTTGCCTCGTCAAAACCTTTGCAATGGAAAACTCAGTTGGAAAAACCAATGGCAGGGGGGAAAGAGTATAAGTCTCTATAACTTCCCCTGGTCGATGGATATCATCAGAGGTGGATACTTCTGGATCCTAAGTTAGGGGTAACTGCCTCGTTAAAACCTTTAGCTATGGAAAACCCAGTGGGAAAAACCAATAGCCAAGGAAAAAGAGTACAGTTTCCCATAACTTCCCCTGATTAGTGGAAGTATTTAGGGGGTGGATACTTCTGGATCCAGTGTCAATGAGGTTGCCTCGTTAAAACCTTTAGCTATGGAAAACCCAGTGGGAAAAACCAATATCTAAGGGAAAAGAATACAACACTACATTTGACTCCCCCTGATCTGTACAAGATGCAGGCTTGCAGATCTCCTAGGCAACTATACATCAATCTCTTACAGTGTTCCGATAATAAGTACAAAGTACAAGGCATCGCTCATCTATACAAGACATCGCTCATTTATACAAGTATCGCTCATCTATGGCAGCTACTGAATCTGAGGGAGCTCTTCTGAAGAGGAGTGGTCTGCAGACTCGGTAGTTAGCACCACGTATTTGACCCAGTCGTCATTGTGTCTGCGAGGTACTACAGGACCTGGCTGTGCGTACTTATGATTTGCTTTTTGGATCGATGAGCCTCTCAGGATGACGGGGTTGATGTTGGAAGCATGCTTTGCTGGTCTCCAGGAGTTGGTCGTTCCTTTATTGTAGTCATCACGATGATCTGTAACCTGTATCTGCAAATACATTTAACATGTTGGATAATCCTTGACCCTTGGAGGTAGTGCAGAAGCTACATATATCTGGTCCAGTGGTGCGCTGCAGGCGCTGCACTGTATCTGGTTAAGGGATTTACTGCCAATGCTCTCTAGAGTCGCGTGCAGTTAACCAGATAAAGGAGTGTACATAAGACATTTGGGTAAGGCGCTTCAGGACCTAGGATATCCTTCCCCTCTTCCAGCGAACGGAAGGGGTCTTAATGTGCATCCATACAACCAGTAGGTGTATTAGTGGATTGCGATTATCAATGTTTCTTCATCAACTGGATGCTAATTTCATCTTCTGGATGATAATTCATCTGCTGGATGATTATTCAGCTGCTAGATGATTATTCATCTTCAGCATGATGGTTTCATCTTCGGGATGATTATTCATCTTCAGGATGATAGTTTCATCTTCGGGATGATGGTTTCATCTTCGGGATGATGGTTTTATCTTCAGGATGATAGTTTCATCTTCAGGATGATTATTCATAAGGGTACGTTGTCACATCATCCATAGCAACATAGCCTAAAATTATCTTTGCCAATCGTATGGTTTTCGCAACTATGACCAGGGAGCCTGATGTATCAATTTAAATGATTTTGTAAGTGAGTTAAGCTCATCTTACATAGTTACTTCCTGTTTTCTGTGAAATAAACCTCCAAGCTATAACATTTTGCTTATAGCATACGATTTTATTTATTTATACAATACTCGGTAACCTACAGGTTTGATGTCTTTTGATATCAGGACTTCAGGTCCAAACACTTCACATTTCATAAATGAGTCCAGCTCAACTTATTATTGCCTCATTCCACATAATCTGGCCAAATTTCTGCGTTTGCTTCAGGAAACGGTGATTGGGAACGATATCAATGGCAAAATGGAATGTGAGTACTTGTCGACAAGTGTATTTTATCCAAATACCTCTCCGTGTACGTACATTATTCAATTTATTCCAGATTTATCTCTTCTGGAGGTTCTGGAAAGGGAGAAGATATGGAGATGAGCTCACTTTCCTGTGGTGGTATTGTTTTAGGGTCTCGTGGTATGTCCTCTCATCCATTGAGGATAACCACTTCTGCTACTGGTAGATTGCATCCATTATAGTTGGTATGTCAATCCTAGCTGGATTTTAAGTAGCAGGGATGTGTGAATTTGACAATATTTATATTGTCAGTAGCTATGTCTGATAACTGTTTAACAGTTTCATAAGTGTGGATCTTCAGGATCTCATCACTATTCATGATAATCAGATCATAGGTATTAATGTTTTAAATGGTCAAATTGAGCTTCAGGCTCATGGATGATTATAGTATTTTTGTTAAACCTAATACTGGGGAATTAAGGTTATGAGGGATCTTCAGGATCACATCAAGTCTTTAAAAGAGGGCCCATCAATGCACGTCTTAGGAGAAGTGATTTAAATGCGTCCCCTGTTCAGAGTGCTCAGAATCAATTTATTTGGGGTAATTACTTCCGAATAGTTCTGTGTTCTGATGGTCCATAGTGGTGATAAGGGGATGTATACTCATCATGGAGGCATTCTGATGGTTTGCATGTTCCCACATGGTCACCTACAACTGGATTTCTAATGGACAAGTAATCCGTTTAAATCATTTTAATGATTTACTGTAACGACTGCTTTTCATGTATCTGGATTTAATATAATATAATATATGTTTTGGTGGATTTTCTCCTCTTGTGTGGTTTTCGTCTCCGTAGTTTTCATTTTCGATCGATTCGTCGTATTTTCTCGTTTCTTCCTTAGGATTGTCGATTTCGAAGTATGTCACTCGTGACGGACTTCATAACGGTCGTATCTAACTATTAGATCAAGCCTAGGAGTCTTAGGAATTGATCCCGGGGCCCCGCGCTCCGTATCGGAACTTTTCTGTGCTCCTTAGCCGGTATAAGAAGGGGTACCGACCGACTAGATGACGATCCAGTCGGTCGGCAATCCTTCTTGGACCGACTAGTTAGCTTTCTAAATTTCTCAGGAGTTACTGTTTATCGTTAGTCGGTCTAAGAACGTTGGTTGACCGACTAGGTTGCAAACTAGTCGGTCAGCAATGCTTCTTGAACCGACTAACTCATCATATTATTTTTGTATCAGTTACTGTTTACTCTTAGTCGGTCTAAGAACGTTCATCGACCGACTAGATGCTAAACTAGTCGGTCAGTACTTGTTCATGGACCGACTAACTCTAGAATCCTATTTTCGTTCAGGAGTTACTGTTTGCACTTAGTCGGTCTGCGTTGATCGACCGACCGACTAGTTGCCAGACTAGTCGGTCAGTGGTTGCTCTTTGACCGACTAACCAGTGTTAAAACCCTAATTTCTGGGCAGCCGCCAGCTCAACCTATTTATACCCAACCCAATCGTTTTCATCTTCTCCAACACGACCCAAAACCCTAAGAACTTCCCCCTTGAGCCCCCATCTTCCTCCAAGCTTCATTTCTTCATTCCAAGCCTCGAATCCATCATCCAAACCATCCATTCACTCCATCCACCTCTCCTCTTCCCCAAATCTCCATAAAAACCCATCAAAATCCCCAAATCCCCCAAATCCCTAGTTTCCCCAAACTTCTCCAATCTTCTCCAGATCTGAACCTAAGGTTCCCCGGAGTGTTTCTTCCGTCTCCTCTCGGTAAGAAATCGATCTACCGTTGTTTTCATATCCTATTGTAATTTTTATGAAACCCTAATAAGATACTTGTGTTTTGATGATTGTTCCCCATAACAGCGATTCCCCGTAAGCTAGCATCCGCGGAAACGAACTTTCGTAACCGTCATCCCCGATGATAGGCAAGTGAAACTTGCATCTCTTGATTTGGGCCATGTCTTAGGCCATTTACCATGCTTTAGCGTAAAAGAGACTAAACGGTGAAAGGATAGCCGTTTAGACGCCATTGACCTAGCTTGACAACGAAGCTTGGTCCGTCACCCCCATCATGCTCATATGTCACGTTTACTTTAAATTAACGGTACGCGAATATGTTCATGTCATTGCATTTTGCCTGTCACGTTTAAATTCCATTAACGGTACGCAATTATCTGTTCATGGCATTGTATAGTGATTATTTATCGTGACTGCGTAGCACACGCTACAATACTTATTTTCCTGGCTCGTGTTCCAGAAGCGAGCCCTGTAGTTGCTAACCCCAATGCTCGGATACCGGCTAGGTGTACTCCTATGCCATACACACACTTATTTTCCTGGCTCGTGACCAGAAGCGAGCATAATGAGTTGCTAACCACAACGCTCGACACATGTGGGTGGGGTAAGAGATAAGCGGACTGAGCCCGAGTTGGCTTGATCAGCCACTCCGGCCAGCAGGTGAAATCTCTAGTGTTTAAGTGATTGATAGTGATAGAGATAAACGGATTGAGCCACGAGCTGGCCAGCAAGTGGACTCTCTATGCACTAAGTGTTAAGTGATAAGTGTTAAGTGATAAGTGATAAGTGATAAGTGATTAGTGAATTGGTAGCTTTTGCTACATCGTGAGTGCTTGCCTCTCTTTTAAACTGTTGCATCATATTCAACTGCCATGCCATTGTTTAACATTGAAATGCTAGGTTGTTAGTCACTTTCAGTTTCCTTGCCCAAGTCTTTTTAGACTTGCTGACATGTGCCCCTTTCTCTTTTGGGTGACGCATGTTAGACCTTGAGCCTGAGTTGCTTGCTGATGGTGAGGTGTTTGCGGACGCCGAGCTTGCGCCCGTGTTGGACGGGGAGTACGTGGACACTGGGGACCAGTCCTAGTGTCTTCGTGGTGTTTCACTTTTGTTAGTCAGTTGTTTTGTTGTCGGTGCGTAGCACCTTTACTCTGTTATGTCGTTGCTTTTGTTTGGCCTTGTTCTGGGCCTTTAGACTCTTTCTTTTAGCATGGTGGCTTTTCTGTGATGTTGAATATTTTGTGGACAAACTTTGGGATTGGTATTTCATATCCGTCTCATATTATTATTATTGTTGTTGTTTCGATTGCAATTACAGGGACCTGCTTATACTAAATTGATGCTTATCGGGTTTGGGGCTTCACCGCTCCACTCCCGTGCGGACCTTTTCACGTCTCGCCTCCATTTTAGGGAAGCGGGTCGTGACAGGTTTTAGTGGTGGCCCATACAGGTCCTCTGTAACTGCGATTATCGGGATAACAATAATAATGCAAGATTGTCCAACAAATAAGTTCGACATCTGAGCCCTAAGCTGTGAGTCTAATTGTTTCGTTTTCTGCGTCATTAGATGGCAAGAAGGCGAATCACCCGTGGTGGTGGTAGTGGTGCGCCCCCTCATGACGAGGAGCCTGAGCAGGAGCCCACTAATGGAGAGATGATGCGGATGATGTTGCAGATGATGCAAGTTCAGCAGGGTGTGCTCCTGCAGGTACAGAATGCTCCGGTGACTCGAACTGCTCGGGTGGTGGAAGCCCCTCGCCCTGAGCCCGGGGCGAAGCAGTTCAGAGAGCTGGGTCCTGCGTATTTTGATGGAACCGAAGGTCCACTAGCTGCTGATGAATGGATGAGGAATATCGAGGACAATCTGAAGATGTCCAAGGTCAACGAAGTTAGTTGGGTTGACTTGGCGAAGCGCCAGCTGAAGGATAATGCTCGGAATTGGTGGGATGCTGAAGAGAAGATGTTGGTGGAGCCGATCGTCTGGGCTACCTTCAAGGCCAGATTTGATGGTGAGTTCTTCCCGAAGGCTGCCAGGGAAGAGATGCTGCAGCGTTTTATCGATCTGAAGCAGGGGAACTCGTCGGTGGACATGTACCACCAGGAGTTCATGAGGCTGAGTCGGTTTGCGCCGAAGATGGTGCAGGACGCTGAGGAGAGAGCTCAGAGGTTCCTGCAGGGACTCGCTTCGGAGCTCCAGAGTTTTGTGACCTCCTCTGACCGGGAATCTTATCAGAAGGTTCTAGTAGCAGCCAAGAGGCAGGAGCTGCTTGTGAACCAGAGGAAGGGGTCTATTGTTGGTGCTGGGAAGAGGCCTTTGGAACAGGCGATAGCTGTGGTTAGACCTGGATTCAGGCCAAACCAGCCTGCTCAGTTTAAGAGGCCAGGAGGGCCCGTTCGGAGGACTTGCAATTTCTGTGGCAGGGAGGGCCATATCAAGGAATCATGTAGGAAGTTCTTGGGGCAATGTATTGCCTGTGGAGATCCCGCCCATGCTATCCGGGAGTGCCCGAGGTTAAAGCAACCTTGGAGGACACCTATTGCTGCCCCGCCGTTGCAGCAGAGAGCCCCGGTGCCCGCTGGTCGTGGGGTGCCCCTCATTCTGCAGAAGCAGGCTTTTCAGCAGGCCGCTCCACCGAGGAGGCAGGCATTTATGATGACTGAGGAGGAGGTTTTGGCCATGGATGAGGTCATTGCATGTAACTTTCGATCTAGATTGTTCCTTCCTTAATTAATTGATTGTTAAATTATGTGAATGCTTGTGTATGGTGTTGCTAGAGTAAGATTTGATTGATTAGACTGTTTGTTAGGTGTGGTTTTGGTTTGCACGTTCCCTGCCCGAGTCCTCTTCGACTCTGGTGCATCGATGTGCATTTTGGCCCAGAGCTTCGTGGAGAAGCATTCCTTGTCGACGTCCCCTCTCTCCAAGAGTTGGAACATCTTTACAGGGAATGGAGTAGTCGCGGTGCATCGTGGATGCAGTCCTTGCTCTGTGGTGGTTTGTGGACATGAGCTTTATGCTGATTTTATTGTCCACAACATCACCAACTACGATGCAGTCTTTGGGATGGATTGGCTTGCGAGCTTCTATGCTACGATCGACTGCAGGAGGAAGAAGGTGGTATTCGAGATTCCCGGACATCCAGTGTTCGAGTTCAGTCGTGGTAGCAGTTCGCTTGGTCCTGTCAGATTTCGGGCCAGGCCGGTGGAGGCTGTGGCTATGCAGATGGAGCTGGAGTGGCCAGCTGTGGTGCGTGATTTTGGCGACGTCTTCCCCGAGGAGATGTCTGGTTTGCCGCCTGATCGAGCTTTGGAATTTTCTATCGATCTTGTTCCAGGTGCGCAGCCGATTTCGAAGGCGCCGTATCGTATGGCACCTGCTGAGTTGGAAGAGTTGCGGAAGCAGTTGGATGATCTGTTGCAGAAGGGTTATATTAATCCTAGTGTGTCTCCGTGGGGAGCACCGGTGTTGCTGGTTAAGAAGAAGGATGGTTCGCGTCGCATGTGCGTGGACTATCGGGAGTTGAATGCGATGACCATTAAGAATAAATACCCGTTGCCTCGCATCGATGATATTTTTGATCAGCTTGGAGGTTCGAGGGTGTTTTCTAAATTGGATTTGAGGAGTGGTTACCATCAGTTGAAGGTGAAGAAGGGAGATGTTCCGAAGACAGCGTTCAGGACGAAGTATGGACACTATGAGTTTGTGGTTATGCCCTTCGGCGTAACTAACGCGCCCGCAGTTTTCATGAATCTGATGAACCTGATTTTCTACGACTTTTTGGATAAGTTTGTCGTTATCTTTATTGACGACATTCTGATCTATTCGAAGTCGGAGGAAGAGCATGCCTCGCACTTAAGGACGGTGTTGGAGATTTTGAGGAAGCATCGTTTGTATGCTAAGTTTTCGAAGTGCGAGTTTTGGCTGGATCGAGTTGCTTTTCTCGGGCATGTGGTGACTGGAGATGGTATTTCAGTGGATCCTGAGAAGATTCGGGCCATTAGGGAGTGGCCGGTTCCGTCGTCAGCGTCTGAGATTCGGAGTTTTCTTGGACTTGCTGGTTATTATCGACGATTCATTAAGGACTTTTCTCGTATTGCTGAGCCGATGACCAGGTTGACGCGGAAGGATGTTGCTTTTGTTTGGTCGGGTGATTGTGAGGGTGCTTTTGGTGTTCTGAAGGAGAGGTTGACGACTGCCCCTATTCTTGTTGTGCCTGATCGCAGCGGTGGATTTGAGATCTTTTGCGATGCTTCTGGCAAGGGTCTCGGTTGTGTGTTGCATCAGCACGGGCACGTTGTGGCGTATGCGTCTCGTCAGCTTAAGGTTCATGAGAAGAATTACCCGACGCATGACTTGGAGTTGGCTGCCGTTGTGTTTGCTCTTAAGATTTGGAGGCACTTCTTGCTGAGTGAGAAAGTGAAGATTTTCACCGATCACAAAAGCTTGAAGTACATTTTCACTCAGAAGGAGCTCAACATGCGACAGCGTCGATGGTTGGAGCTTATGGCGGATTATGAGATTGATTTGCAGTATCACCCGGGCAAGGTGAATGTGGTTCCAGATGCTTTGAGTAGGCTTCCATCGGTGATGATGTTGACCTCGCAGTGGAGATTGCAGCAGGATTTTCGTGAGTCTGGCGTGGAGATTGTTCTTCCTGGAGAGGCTTCTTCGTTGATGTACATGCAGGTACAGTCGACAATCGTGGATCGGATTAAGGCTGGCCAGGCTGAGGATCTGAAGCTGGTGAGGATTCGGGAGCAGGTGGAAGCCGGTCTGCGGACTGACTTTTTGATTCATGAGGATGGCTCGCTGAGGTTTGGAGCCAGGTTGTGTGTGCCTGCTGGGGATATCAGAGAGGAGTTGATGGTGGAGGCACACAGTTCGCCGTATTCTGTGCATCCTGGTGGCACCAAGATGTACCAGGATCTTCGTCTGAATTATTGGTGGCATGGTATGAAGAGGAGCGTGGCTCGGAGTGTAGCCAAGTGCTTGGTTTGCCAGCAAGTGAAGGCGGAGCATCAGCGTTCGGCCGGGTTGCTACAACCGCTTCCGATTCCGGAGTGGAAGTGGCAGCACATCACTATGGATTTCGTGACTGGACTACCTCGGAGTCCGAAGCAGAATGACGCGATTTGGGTGATCGTAGATCGATTGACCAAATCTGCGCATTTTATTCCGTTCCGAGTGGGACAGTCCACAGAGGCGCTAGCAAGGAGATATATGGAGGTAAAATTCTTTTACTCTCCGTTTTATTTCTTTTTCCTAGTTTGGATAGTGATGTAACGTGAATCGTGCAGGAGGTTGTGCGACTTCATGGAGTCCCAGTGAGTATCGTGTCTGACAGAGACACGAGGTTCACATCTCAGTTCTGGCAGAGTTTGCAGAAGAGCTTGGGTACGCGTCTGAGTTTCAGCACGGCGTACCATCCGCAGACGGATGGCCAGTCCGAGAGGACGATTCAGATTTTGGAAGACATGCTGAGGGCGTGCATGTTAGATTTCAAGGGTTCGTGGGAGGACCATCTGCATTTGGTGGAGTTCTCTTACAACAACAGCTTCCAGGCGAGTATTGGCATGGCGCCATTCGTCGCTCTTTATGGGAGGAAATGTCGATCGCCATTGAGTTGGGATAACGTTGGTGATCGGGAGTTGTTGGGACCTGAGATGATCGTGGAGGCCGTGGATATCGTCAGGAATATTCGGGAGAGGTTGAGAATTGCTCAGGACCGTTTTAAGCATTGGGCGGATGCTAAACGTCGTCCTTTGGAGTTTCAGCCGGGTGACCATGTGTTCTTGAAGATTTCCCCGAATCGTGGTGTGATTCGTTTTGGGAAGCGTGGGAAGTTGAGCCCGCGATACATTGGACCGTTTGACGTTTTGGAGAGGGTTGGCGAGGTAGCTTATCGCTTGGCCTTGCCGCCATCTTTGGAAGGAGTTCACAATGTTTTCCATGTGTCGCAGCTTCGTCGATACATTAGCGATCCGTCTCATGCGGTGGATTTTTCGGAGATTACCGTTCGCCCCGATATGACGTATGACCAGCATCCAGTGCAGATTCTGGACAGGCGTCAGAAATCGCTTCGAAACAAGATTGTCAATCTTGTGAGGGTGATGTGGCGACACGGTTCACCTGGAGAGTCTACTTGGGAGAATGAGGATGAGATGCGAGAGCGTTTCCCACTTTTGTTTCCGGACTCGTGAGTTTTTGGAAATTCCGAGGACGGAATTTTTCTTAAGTTGGGGAGGATGTAACGACTGCTTTTTATGTATCTGGATTTAATATAATATAATATATGTTTTGGTGGATTTTCTCCTCTTGTGTGGTTTTCGTCTCCGTAGTTTTCATTTTCGATCGATTCGTCGTATTTTCTCGTTTCTTCCTTAGGATTGTCGATTTCGAAGTATGTCACTCGTGACGGACTTCATAACGGTCGTATCTAACTATTAGATCAAGCCTAGGAGTCTTAGGAATCGATCCCGGGGCCCCGCGCTCCGTATCGGAACTTTTCTGTGCTCATTAGCCGGTATAAGAAGGGGTACCGACCGACTAGATGACGATCCAGTCGGTCGGCAATCCTTCTTGGACCGACTAGTTAGCTTTCTAAATTTCTCAGGAGTTACTGTTTATCGTTAGTCGGTCTAAGAATGTTGGTTGACCGACTAGGTTGCAAACTAGTCGGTCAGCAATGCTTCTTGAACCGACTAACTCATCATATTATTTTTGTATCAGTTACTGTTTACTCTTAGTCGGTCTAAGAACGTTCATCGACCGACTAGATGCTAAACTAGTCGGTCAGTACTTGTTCATGGACCGACTAACTCTAGAATCCTATTTTCGTTCAGGAGTTACTGTTTGCACTTAGTCGGTCTGCGTTGATCGACCGACCGACTAGTTGCCAAACTAGTCGGTCAGTGGTTGCTCTTTGACCGACTAACCAGTGTTAAAACCCTAATTTCTGGGCAGCCGCCAGCTCAACCTATTTATACCCAACCCAATCGTTTTCATCTTCTCCAACACGACCCAAAACCCTAAGAACTTCCCCCTTGAGCCCCCATCTTCCTCCAAGCTTCATTTCTTCATTCCAAGCCTCGAATCCATCATCCAAACCATCCATTCACTCCATCCACCTCTCCTCTTCCCCAAATCTCCATCAAAACCCATCAAAATCCCCAAATCCCCCAAAACCCTAGTTTCCCCAAACTTCTCCAATCTTCTCCAGATCTGAACCTAAGGTTCCCCGGAGTGTTTCTTCCGTCTCCTCTCGGTAAGAAATCGATCTACCGTTGTTTTCATATCCTATTGTAATTTTTATGAAACCCTAATAAGATACTTGTGTTTTGATGATTGTTCCCTATAACAGCGATTCCCCGTAAGCTAGCATCCGCGGAAACGAACTTTCGTAACCGTCATCCCCGGTGATAGACAAGTGAAACTTGCATCTCTTGATTTGGGCCATGTCTTAGGCCATTTACCATGCTTTAGCGTAAAAGAGACTAAACGGTGAAAGGATAGCCGTTTAGACGCCATTGACCTAGCTTGACAACGAAGCTTGGTCCGTCACCCCCATCATGCTCATATGTCACGTTTACTTTAAATTAACGGTACGCGAATATGTTCATGTCATTGCATTTTGCCTGTCACGTTTAAATTCCATTAACGGTACGCAATTATCTGTTCATGGCATTGCATAGTGATTATTTATCGTGACTGCGTAGCACACGCTACAATACTTATTTTCCTGGCTCGTGTTCCAGAAGCGAGCCCTGTAGTTGCTAACCCCAACGCTCGGATAACGGCTAGGTGTACTCCTATGCCATACACACACTTATTTTCCTGGCTCGTGACCAGAAGCGAGCATAATGAGTTGCTAACCACAACGCTCGACACATGTGGGTGGGGTAAGAGATAAGCGGACTGAGCCCGAGTTGGCTTGATCAGCCACTCCGGCCAGCAGGTGAAATCTCTAGTGTTTAAGTGATTGATAGTGATAGAGATAAACGGACTGAGCCACGAGCTGGCCAGCAAGTGGACTCTCTATGCACTAAGTGTTAAGTGATAAGTGTTAAGTGATAAGTGATAAGTGATAAGTGATTAGTGAATTGGTAGCTTTTGCTACATCGTGAGTGCTTGCCTCTCTTTTAAACTGTTGCATCATATTCAACTGCCATGCCATTGTTTAACATTGAAATGCTAGGTTGTTAGTCACTTTCAGTTTCCTTGCCCAAGTCTTTTTAGACTTGCTGACATGTGCCCCTTTCTCTTTTGGGTGACGCATGTTAGACCTTGAGCCTGAGTTGCTTGCTGAGGGTGAGGTGTTTGCGGATGCCGAGCTTGCGCCCGTGTTGGACGGGGAGTACGTGGACACTGGGGACCAGTCCTAGTGTCTTCGTGGTGTTTCACTTTTGTTAGTCAGTTGTTTTGTTGTCGGTGCGTAGCACCTTTACTCTGTTATGTCGTTGCTTTTGTTTGGCCTTGTTCTGGGCCTTTAGACTCTTTCTTTTAGCCTGGTGGCTTTTCTGTGATGTTGAATATTTTGTGGACAAACTTTGGGATTGGTATTTCATATCCGTCTCATATTATTATTATTGTTGTTGTTTCGATTGCAATTACAGGGACCTGCTTATACTAAATTGACGCTTATCGGGTTTGGGGCTTCACCGCTCCACTCCCGTGCGGACCTTTTCACGTCTCGCCTCCATTTTAGGGAAGCGGGTTGTGACATTTACATATAACTCATTTCTAGGTGTGAACACAAAGCTTCAGGGTGTTCAATTTTCTTCCAGTTGTTAAATATAATTGATTTCCCAGCGTTATCCAAAAATCCACAATAAGCTCGACTTCAATGAAGTTGAGCATAGAACTGGGGAAATGAACCCATCAAGGCTCCATCTATAAGATGTGCAGTAATGCCTCTCCCGTTAGGTGATCTCGGAATATATTCATCTAGGATGGTTAATCCCGATGAATAAGTTCCACTGCTGCATTTTGAGGGTGGTATGAGGGTAAGTAAAAGCCCAACTAATATCCCAGTAAGGTAATATGTCCGTTGTGATTAATAATAATCTGAACTGCGGTTGGATAACAAGGTTTTGATTATGACCATTTTAAGGATAAATAGATGAGTACTCAAAGGTACATCATCAGCCATATGTATGGAGTGAAGAGAGTCAATGGCATCCTCATTTTAGGAGTATTCAGGATGACAAATCATTTACAGTAAAATAAAATGCGTAAAAAGCACATATATACTGCAAGAGAATACTACTAATAATTATGTTACAGAAACAAGTTTCATAGTATGATGTGTGCTCTAGAAAATATACATCCACAATTGTGCTCATTTTAGACTCATATTATGACAACAGATCAAAATTATTATCAAAGTTTTATTTGTCCTCGGGGAGTAGCGAAATATACATATAGTCAATTTGACTTTCATCATTTAGACTAGATATGTATATAATTGTATATGGCATAGGTTAATGCCCATTCATATTGCAAAAAGCATTATGGGTCTTGTCAGAACTTCTGGTCTGATATTGGATTGCCATTGCATACTCCATGTCGAGGTATATCATATCTTCCCTTTCTCATTTAATACAAGACTTCCCCTGTTTTCAGTCTTCCTCATTGACATTCATAAGGAAGAATGAATATTGGTCTTACGAAGTAGACATATACAAGGGAAATGAGTTAGTCTCCATATTTCCACTTTCTAATTTATGAGAGACTTTTTAAAAGTCTATTTGAATGCTTAAGTATGGTCTACAGGCCATATTTATTGAGTCATTCAAGTATTGTGTGGATTTAGAATCATGCTCAAGGGGAAACAAATACGTGGCTACGAAATTTATAATTTCTCACTTATCTTTTAAGCCACGACTTCGGGCGTACGCTTAAGGTTAAGGCTAGATTCAAGAATTATACCATGTAGAGTGAGATTACTCTAAAAGAGTTTATCGGTGTTATGACAACTGCTGGTGTCAATATTGGTTTATATAAACCATAGATCTGAGAGATCTATTTACCGCAAAATGCGTATCTCTAAAAGAAATCGCATAAATGTTTTTCTTATAATCCATCGTACTTGCTAATTTTTATTAGTGTGAAAGGGTGTTGACTTTTGATTTGATTTTGAACTTCAGGTTCATTTTCATTTTGAACTCCAGGTTCATTTTGTCAAATAGGATATGATGTTAAACTTTTTGAAATCATTATTGGTTTGTTGTCATAAAATATCGTCATATCATGAGCACATCATACATATAATATAAAGCTTGTAAACGAAAAAAAGTTGTGCTCAATTAACCTGAGTTGAAACAAGTATGATGTATACACATGCTATCTATATGCTTCAGGCATTTAAATAATCTCATCATAGACATATATTTATGCTACATGCATTAAAAATATCATAGAGATTTTAGCATGCTAAATAAAAATGTACATCACATAATCATTAAATATGCTGCAGGTACATAATTTTCTACACATGTATTTAATCATCGCAGACATTTTATAATGGAAATGAAAATTTTTCGTTTTATAATTATTGGACCACTGGGCAACGTCATACACCGTTAGCTTAGTTAACTAACGGCAGAGCGGTCGCATGATCTTCCTAATTATTAAACGTGTAATAATCAGATAGTCCGAATAAAGTGTGTTGTATTAGAAGCATGTAATTTGTCCAGATTTTAACGAAAAACGAAATCGTAATTTAAATCTAAAAAATAATTTTGAAATTAGAAAAGTTTTTGGGGTCAAACCCTAGTTAGGGTTTTTGGTCGTGTGAGCTGCCACTTCTGGCGGCTAGGGTTTCTGGATACGCGCGCGCATGGGGGGCCGCCGCTGCGGGCGTGGGGCCCGCCGCTGCAGGCGGCGAGGGTGGGCCCGCCGCTGCAGGCGGCAGTTTCTGCCCGCCGCTGTCGGCGGCGTGGGAGCCCGCCGCTGCCGGGGGCGGGGACGTGCCGGCCGCTTCAGCGGCGGGCACAGCCCGCCATTCAGCGGCGGGGTCGCCCGCCGCTGCAGGCGGCGGGGACGACCCGCCACTTCAGCGGGGGGATCTGCCTGCCGTTCAGCGGCGGGGTCGCCCGCCGCAGCGAGCGGCGGGGTCGCCGCCGCTAGCCGCTTCAAGCGACGGCGGTGGTGGCGCGGGATTGGAGGGGGGCACGTGACGGCTTTCGGCCACACGGCGGAGAGAAATCCCCCTAGGGTTTAATGGTTTTGGGGAAAAAATATGATAAAAATCCAATTTTTGATGGAAAAAATCCATTTTTAATCTCTAAACAGCGTTTTTATTATAAAAAGTTGATTTTTAATCAATAAAAACGTTGATTTTCATTAAACAATCGATCCAAGAATTTTGGATCTAGACATATGCGCATACAAATTTAGATCTAGGGAAAAGAATTACCTGTAGATCCTACCCACCGGATATAGCGACGTTCGGTGAAGGAAGCTCATTCGCATCCCGTGTGTCCGTCGGCAGGGGTTCGGCTCAGCCTCAAGCATGCTGATAACGTGTTGTAAACGTGGTGGCTATGGAATCCATAGCCCTGTATTTATAGCAATATGGTTACATAATGGGTGGATACCCACTAACGGGTTGGGCCTCCAAAAGCCCGTTTATAACAAAACAAAGTTAAAGATGTTGTGAAGGGATATGAACCAGAGTTGGTTGGGATTCTGGGTATCTTAGAGATACGACCATATCTATGTATCTTATATTTTAACTCTCATATCCTGCCTATAAATAAATGGCTGGGGGTTCCTCCCCCAGTAGTTGATTCATAACACGTTATCAGCATGAGCCTCTAAATTTTTTCCACAAATTTTCGATTGTTGCGAAGGCGAAGGGAGACGGAAGATCCACGCACGCGGTGCAAGACTTCATCAATCAAGTGTCTTCATCTGCGTAGGCTTCGTTCAACCGTCGCTATATCCGGAGGACGGATATAGAGGTAAACCCCGTTAAAAACATTGTTTTTATCATATGTATGATTGATCTACCCATAGATCTCGCAAGATCGATATGGGATTTGGTAATCGCCTAGAATGACGTACTTGTTTCGTCCAAAATCATATAGGGTTCTTTTTACCCTAACATATGCCCGCCGGCGGCCTTGCCGCCGGCTCCCCACCCACCCCGATCGTCGTACCCCCCAAAGGGGGGCGGCCGTGCCCGATCGCCGCACCCCCCCCGAAGAGGGGCGGCCATGCCCGATCGCCGCACCCCCCGAAAGTGGGGGCGGCCGTATCTGATTTCCGAGCCCCCCGTGGGAGGGGGCGGCCACTCCCAATCACCCGACCCCCACCAGGGGGGCGGTGCCGTTGCGCCCCAATCGCCTGAGCCCCCCGAAGGGGGGAGACGCCTCTGCACCCCGATCGCCTGACCCTCCCCCCGAAGGGGGGCGGTGCCGTCTGTGCCCCGATCGCCTGAGCCCCCCCGAAGGGGGGCAGTGCCTCTGTGCCCCGATCGCCTGAGCCCCCCGAAGGGGGGCGGTGCCTCTGCGCCCCGATCGCCTGAACCCCCCCCCCCCCCCTTGAAGGGGGGCGACCCCGTCTGTGCCCCGATTGCCTGAGCCCCCCTCCCCCCCCAAAGGGGGGCAACGCCTCTGTGCCCCGATCGCCTGAACCCCAAAGGGGGACGGCGCCGTCTGCGCCTCGATCACCTGAGCCCCCGGAAGGGGGGAGGCACCTTTGCGCCTCGATCGCCTGAGCCCCCCCAAAGGGGGGGGCGGCGCCTCGGCGCTCTGATGCCCGAGCCCCCCCGGAGGGGGCGGCGCTGCTACGTACGAAGCCCCCCAAAAGGGGGGCTCCTCCCTTGCCGCCGCCCGGCGGCAGTACAGCGAGGGGCGGCGGCGGCTAACCCTAGCCGCCCCCTCAACCCTAGTTTCAATGGGCCTGAAGCCCATTTTCGAGAAAAAAAACAGATTGAGACTGCGGGTCTAAAGCCTGCAGCCACACTGCAGGCTTCAGGCACGCAGACTACTTTTTCAAAAAAAAAAGAAAAGGGGGATAAAGGGGCAAATTGAAATTAAAAGGGGCTATAAGGGGACTTTTGGGATACATTGGGGATGAATTAAAAATGTAAACTTTTTTCTTTTGACGAAGAACATGTTCAATTGTTGGGACCTTTTCCAATTTTTTTTGGATGAACCCAATTTGCACAACCCTTGCATTAAATGATTTCTTCTGTAAAATCATTATTATATGCTTTGCATCATTTCGGCTTATTCTGCAGATAAACTGTGTATGGTTGCGCATATTTTTAAAACTTAATAATTAGGAAGATCATGCGACCGCTTTGCCGTTAGTCAGCTAACCTAACGGTGTATGACGTTGCCCAGTGGTCCAATAATTATTAAATAATTATATTGTTTATCCCTCTCTGCGAATATAACTGCATGTGATGGCTGTGATGAATATGTCTGCTGGAAATGTTTGATGAGCACAAATTTTTGCATGGATGTCTAATTGTGGTTTTTGGATCGGCTGTTTAAGTTCCACATTTTATTTTCCTACACTTTTCTTTTAATTTTGAGAGAAATTGTAGTGAGGAATTTATGTAAATGTCCAAGACCGAAGACCACTTTCCATGGTAACGGAGGCCCACAATTGAAGCTGAAGATCTTATATAGGACCCACGGGGTTTCCAAAGTTGTAATTTCTTGTGTAATATGGACTGTAATGAGACTTTGGACTCTTATTTATGTGGGACTGGCCTATCCACACAATTAATCCTTCATATTAATATTGCCTCCGGATGAAAATATTTATGTTTAAATTATTAATTCATGCATATTTGTGCTCTGCTAGATAAAATTGCTAAAATCGCAAGTGTCGATTTCGAAGTGATGGATGCATCAAGGAGAAACTATCTGAGCTGGCAGCTCGCTGTAAAGTTCCATCTGCGGGCTAAGTCCATTATTTCTGCTGTGACAAAGAATGAAAATGTAAGCGATATAGAAAAGGCGCAAGCCATTATCTATATTCGTCGCCATGTGGACAAGACCCTTAAGGCTGAATACCTTACGGTCGAAGATCCATTTGAGCTATGGACTGCCCTTGAGAATATGTATAAACATCAAAAAGATGTTATACTACCAAGGGCACGATACGAGTGGGAGAACCTGAGACTACAGGACTTTAAGTCCATAGCTGAGTACAACTCAGCTCTTTTTTAGCATCACCTCACGCCTGAAGCTGTGTGGTGAAAAAGTCTCAGAAGATCGCATGCTGGAAAAGACGTACGCGTCTTTCCACGAGAAAGATGCGATACTTATGCAGCAGTACCTTGAACGAAAGTTCACCAAGTATTCTGAGCTGTTATCATGTTTACTCATGGCTGAACAAAACAGAGAGCTTCTCCTCGCCACTCACAATATGCGCCCCTGGCACTGCCCCCCTCCCAGAAGCTCATAACTCCTCTTCTTCTCAAAAGAAGAGAGGCAACAAAAGAAAAGAAAGACCACCGAAAGGGGGACAGAACAAAAGGGCAAGGGGCCCAGTCCAGCAATGAAGAAATGATGGAAAGCGCAAGTTCACCTGGCGCAAAAATGACAACAAAAAGAATGATGCACACCCACCCAAAAGGGATTGGGAAGACCAGTGCCATAGCAGTAGCATGAAAGGCCACTGGTCCAGAGTGTGCCGACCCCGCAGCATCTCCAGGACTTGTATAAAGAAAATAAGAAAAAGAAAGCTGAAACAAACCTGGTGACATCTGATGCTCCAGTCAAGTTCTCAGCTAACGACTTCGAAACAGATGACCTGCTAGATTAGCTTTCTACTTTTATCTTAGCATGATGTTCAGGATATTCCCATGTTATGAGAGCTTTCATTTATGTATTTAAATTCAAAAAAAGAAAATGTTTATGTTCCTGAATAGCAAATGTTTTATTCATCTTTTTAGATGGATTGCTCTCATGACTGCTTGGTAGACAGTGCTTCGACACATACGATCCTTCAGTATAAATGCTATTTTCATAGCATTATACCATACAAAAGCCCTGTAAATACTATTTCAGGGCCATCGAATATTATTGAAGGTTCTGGAAATGCAACCTTGTTGCTCAATGGATCAGAAATTAAAATTAAAGATGCACTATTCTCTCCAAACTCTAAACAAAACTTACTAAGTTTCAAGGATATCCACTTAAACGGACTCCATTTGGAAACCGTAAATGTAAATGAAAAAGAATTATTGTATGTAACGTCTCAAGAAAATGGAGTAAAATCCATACTTGAACGCTTTGAGAGCCTTTCATCAGGCCTCTACCATACAAAGATTCGGAGAGAGGAAGCTAACTTGACGGAGCACCTGAAGTGTCCGACAGCAGCCAAGTTTTTACTTTGGCATGACAGACTTGGCCACCCGGGATCTATAATAATGCACTGCATCCTAACACAATCCCATGGGTACAACCCGAAGAACCAGAAGATTCTTCAGAAGGGAGAATTCCCTTGCATCCACTGCTTCAAGGGGAAATTAATTACAAGGCCATCACCACTAAAAGTGGATATAGAATCTCCAAGCTTCCTCGAAAGAATACATGGAGACATATGTGGACCATCCACCCCTCAAGTGGGCCTTTTCGGTACTTCATGGTACTGCTTGATGCATCTTCAAAATATTCGTATGTGTGTCTACTTTCAACCCGTAACTTAGCTTTTCCAAAGCTACTGGCACAAATTATAAAGTTGCGGGTGCATTTTCCAGACAATCATATAAAGAAAATACGGCTGGATAATGCTGGAAAATTTACCTCCCAGTCATTTCAAGAGTACTGCCAGGCAACAGGAATAGAAATTGAACATCCAGTGTCGCATGTTCATACCCAAAATGGGTTGGCAAAGTCACTGATAAAAAGACTCCAATGGATTGCACGTCCATTGCTAATGAAATCCCAGTTGCCGGTGGATGCATGGGGACATGCAATTCTGCATGCTGCATCATTAATAAAAATTAGACCCTCTGGAGCTCTCTCCAATGCAACTTACATATGGAGGGCCACCGAACATTTCTCATCTGAGAATCTTCGGCTGCGCAGTCTACATCCCTATTGCACCACCACAGAGGACAAAGATGGGTCTTCAATGTCGCCTAGGTATCTATGTAGGGTTTGACTCACGCTCAATTATAAGATACCTAGAACTCCAAACGGGGGACGCTTTTAAGGCACGTCTTGAAGACTATGAATTTGATGAGACCGTCTTCCCCAAAATGGGCCCAGAAACTGAGAAATCTGGTGCGAAGCACTTCATAACGTGGGATACAAAAAGCTTGACCCACTATGATCCGGTAACAAAACAATGTGAAGATGGGATCCTGAAGATCCTCCACATTCAGGACACTGTCCATCGATTACCGGACTCATTTACTGACAACCAGAAAATTGTCAAATCACACATCCCTGCTGCAAATACTCCAGCTAGGATTGACATCTCTGAGAATGGATGCAATCCACCAGCAGCAGAAGTGGATGCACCTCAATAGAAAAGAGGCAGACCACCAGGCTCCAAGGATAAAAATCCAAGAAAAATAAAAATATCCGGAGACATTGGGACGATACCCCCACAGAGAAATGAGCTCATGTCCATACCCTCACCCTCCCGGAATCCACTACAGAGGAACTGCCGGGAGAAACTGAAATATCATTAAATTATGCACGTACATGGGGAGGTGTTGGACAGAAAGAGTACAATCGTCGACGATGACTTCGCATTTCACATTGCTATTCACGTCGCCGGAAGCGACGATGATCCTGATCCACATTTCGTTGCTGAATGCAAATGTAGACATGATTGGCCAAAATGGAATCAGACAATAGAAGCCGAGCTGGACTCGCTTCAGAAACACAAAGTCTTTGGGCAAATATTCCAGACACCTACTGGTGTCAAACCTGTGGGATACAAATGGGTATTCGTGAGAAAAAGAAATGAAAATAATGAGATCGTACGCTACAAAGCAAGGCTTGTAGCGCAAGGATTTTCCAAAGACCGGGTATTGACTATGACAAAACATACACCCCGGTTATGGATGCGATCACGTTCTGATTCATGATAAGCTTAACAGCAAAGGAAGGTTTAGATATGCAGCTAATGGATGTTGTGACTGCATATCTATATGGTAATCTTGACAAGGAGATATACATGAAACTTCTTGATGGCTTTTCTATGCCTACTGAATTAAAAGATAGACCTCGGGATGTCTACTCTGTTAAGCTCCAAAGATCATTGTATGGTCTTAAACAATCAGGACGGATGTGGTATAACAGACTAAGTGAATTTCTTGTACAACAAGGATTTAACAATAATAAGTCTGCCCTTGCATCTTCATAAGAGCAAAGGGAAACGTATTCGTCATCATAACAGTCTACGTAGACAATCTGAATCTCATTGGATCTCCTGGAGAGATCGCTGAGATATCTGTAAGCCTGACAAAAGAATTTGAAATGAAAGACCAAGGCAAAACGAAATTCTGCCTTGGCTTACAGATTGAACATCTAAAAGACGGAATCCTATTACACCAGACCACATACACGAAGAAAATGTTACAAATATTTCATATGGACAAATGCCATCTACTTAGTACACCTATGGTAGTACGATCCCTGAATGAGCATAAAGACCTCTTCCGGCCGCTGGAAGAGGGGGGAGGAGATACTTGGTCCAGAAGTCCCTTATTTGAGTGCTATCGGAGCACTTCTATATCTGGCCAACTGCACGCGTCCCGATATAGCGTTCGCGGTAAATTTACTAGCCAGATACAGTGCAGCGCCTACGCAGTGCCACTAGAGCGGGGTAAAACACCTTCTGCGCTACCTCCAAGGGTCTACAGACTTGGGACTCTTTTACAAAAACGGATTATCCTCCGCACTTATTGGTTATGCTGATGAAGGTTACAGGTCTGATCCCCACACTACAAAGTCTCAGACTGGATACGTGTTTACCCATGGTGGGACAGCCATTTCCTGGAGATCCGTTAAGCAAACCATGACGGCTACCTCATCCAATCACTCAGAGATCATCGCCATCCATGAAGCAAGCAGAGAATGTGTCTAGTTACGGTCAGTTATAAATCACATCCTGGTGACGACCGGATTGAAGTCTGGGGATCTTGAACCTACTACTATGTTCGAGGACGACGCTGCTTGCATAGCTCAGCTACGAGGTGGCTATATCAAAGACGACAGAACGAAGCACATTTCCCCCAAATTCTTCTGGACTCACAAGCTACAGAGAGATGGAGTGATCGATGTCAGACAAGTACAATTATGTGACAACCTGGCAGACTTGTTCACTAAAGCTCTTCCTACTACTACTTTTAGGAAGTTTGTACAGAAAATTGGGATGAGGCGCCTAAGAGATCTGAAAGTCTGAGTGCTTATACAGTTCAGGGGGAGTTGGAAGTGTCTGCACTCTTTTTCCTTAACTATGGTTTTTCCCACTAGGTTTTCCATAGTCAAAGGTTTTAACGAGGCAAATCACGCCAACTCTGGATCATGAAGTATCCACCCCTTGTGAGACTCTCACTATGCTTAGAATCCTGAAGTATTCATGAGCAGAGTCCACACCTATGGCTGGATAAGGGGGAGTGTTGTGAAGGGATATGAATCTGTAACGACCAGTATTTTAGCCATGTTTGATTGTGGGTATCTGTTTTTCATTTTTATATTCTGAGTTTTTATTTTGATTACCCCCATAACCTAATCACTTTTATTTTAAACTAAATACCCTAATTAATCATAACCAATCTGTCGGCAACCCCTTCCTTTTTCATCTGTCGGCAACCACCATCTCCCCTCTTCAATTTCTGCACACCCTCCCTCCCAGGGCACCCTCCTCTTCATGGGGTTTCCCTTCATTATAATCCCCTCCCTATCGTCTGCAAACAAGATCCACAAGCCCCTTCATCATCTCAAAGCGGAAAAAAAATTCAGCATCCCCCACCTTTTCAACCCAACAGCAAACAAAATTAATCACACCCAATTCACAAAGTGAGATCAGAAATTGAGGGGAAGAGAAGTGAAATTGAACCCAAAACCCCCAAATTTCAACCCCCAACAACCCAAATCCCCTCTCCCTTCCTCCTAGCTGCCGCTCCACCACCCCCAGACCGTCGGCCTCCATGCGCCCGGCCCCCCAGCACCGCTGCGGCGCTGCCAGCCTGCCAGGCCGCAGCCCGACGGCCGCAGCCGCCACCGGTCCCCTTGCGTCGCACAGACCGCTGCCAGCCCCCTTGCCTTGCGCCGCCTCCGCCCAGCGCCGTGCGTTTCCACCTGCAACAAAAAAAACAGAAGAGAAAAGAACATAAACGAAAGGAGGAGGGGGGGAGGGAGAGAGAGAGAGAGAGAGAGAGAGAGAGAGAGAGAGAGAGAGAGGTAAGTAATATATTATAAGTTTTATAAGTAAAGTTTTTAAGTTAGTCATTATAAAGTTTTATAAGTTAGTTTTAAAGCTAAGTTATATATTTAAAGTTACATGTATTTTAAGTTATATTTTTATAAAGTTTAGTTAATTTATATTAAGTTATTTATTAATTTAAGTTTAAGTTATTAGTTATTTTAATTTTAAGTTTATATATAAAGTTTTTAATTTAAGTTATTAAATGAGATAGGTTATATGAGTTAAGTTAGTTTATTATGTAAGTTAAGTTAATTTGTTAAATAAGTTGGTTAAAAGTTAAGTTAAAGTTTTAATTAAATTAGTATTAAGTTAAGTTAGATAAGTAAATTAATTTTTATATAAGTTAAGTTATCTCTTTTATATAACAGTTAAGTGTATAAATTGTGTAGCTAACTTGCCGTGTAACATACGTGAACCAAGTACCCCTTATCGCTGACCAAAGCGCGTCTTTCGCTACAGGGCAAATCGGTAACTCTTCGTATTCTTGCAATGGGCTTTAAAACAAAAACAAATGCATGCTAAAATTAGTTTCTTTTTATTAGCAATTGATCGATTGAACCGTTAACTAATCTTGACAATCTGCACAGTATCGCTAAAGAATTGCATGCTAGTATTAAAACATGTGTAAAACTAAATAATGATTCCTGGATTGTAAATAGTATAACATCACAGACACTCGGGTTTTGGGGTAACTTATAATAGCAAGTGTACAGGAGCGACCAGTCCGATCTTTGTTGTTGTTGTCCTGACCCACCAGTCGGTGACAAATTCACAGACATGAATCACAGAATATTGAACCGTATTGAATTTATTGAACAGATTTGGGTTAACCCGGGTACGCGCACTCGTGGTATCAGGTGGACTCTTCGTTGCTTACCATACTACGCTTTATAAGTCACGATCTAGGTTCAGGTACAGTAATACACTCGTGACATGGTCTCTTTTCAACGTACATTTAATTGCTAGAAATTGTTGATAGTTGTAAAACTGTAAGTTACATTTCTGCTCTATTTCCTTTCTATTATTGTTCGCACTTTACTTTTCTTCGTTTATAGATTTTCATGCTTGCACTTTGTTTTTATCTCCATGCTTAGAGATACTTAGAGTTACGTTTGATCCTGGCGACCCTTCTCTTTGTGATGGACCCGTCAGATATCTCTCAGGTAGAAGAGTTTGCACCAGAGTCTGCAGACGCTGAGTTTGCTATTGACTTTGATCAACAGGACCAGCAGGACGCTGAGTATTGAGAGTGAGTGTGGGAGTTTTACTTTGTTGTTTTCTGAGTGGTTTGATGTAACATTTGTATTTTCGGTTGTATTTTCCTTTCCTGTACGTTGCTAGATCGTAATAAGGTTATATTCTACTTTCATGCATGAGTATTTTGGCGTATTTCTGCAACATAGCCTGTGTTGACTTCATTGGCGCCTAGGAGGACTTGTGCATGTTCCAAACCGCAATGGGCCCCGAGGGTGGGTCGTTACAGAACCAGAGTTGGTTGGGATTCTGTGTATCTTAGAGATACACACATATCTATGTATCTTATCTTTTAACTCTCCTATCATGCATATAAATAAAGGGCTGGGGGTTCCTCCCCAGTAGTTGATTCATAACAAAAGAAATCTTTAAGTGTGCACTCTTAGACAGCTACGAGAATACATTAACGTATGGGTGGTAAACATGTTGGGTTGCGTCTGGGTCGGTTTGATCCAACCTGGATTAAATCCCGGTCACAGTTTGGAAATCCGTACCCGACCCTGGTCTAAACTGGGTCGCTATACCCGGCCCCTTTCTTTGCATGTATATTACACGCTAGAAGTAAATTGAAAAAAGAAAGAAAAGATAAAAAAGGAAAGTTAAATAAATTAAAGAAAACCTGAAGTGTGCACTCTTGGACAGCTATGAGAAGACATTAACGTATGTGTGGCAAACGGATCGGGTCGCTTTACTCCAACTCGGATTAAATCTGGGTCACGGTTTGCAAACACGTATAAGATTCGGGTGTAAACCGGATCACCTGTACCCGAACCGATTCGTCTTGAAAGTCGCGTTCGGGAGCGGCCAGATTTAGGAGTAAAAAAGTCAAAATTTAATGCAAAGCAAACTGCAGAGCGGAGGCCCTGATCTCGCGACCGCAGAAACGCACACACAAGAAAACACCACCAAGCTAACCATGTTGTAGTTCGGTCGTGGAATTCGGGTTAATCTGGATTGATAGATCAAACTTGTATCCAATCCAGATTTTATCCAGATAGATTTGGTCAAACTGGATCCTAACTGATCTGGATTGGTCCCTATCTAAATCCTACTTTAAGGGGTCGGTTCGCGTTCGTGTTCGGGCTGGGTGAATTTTGCCACCCATATAAGTACACGCACATGCACACCGTATGTATGACGGGGAAACAGTGTACGGACAGTTGGTTGGTTATGGCAAAAAAGGGGGCGGGTGAAATACTACTGGTTTTGCTCTGTTCACATTCCTTTTTCTATTAGCCAGAAATAGAAAATATGTTATGTTTATTATTAAAATAATTCTGATTAATTAATCGTAAAGACTAAAGACTCGGGCTGAGAGAGAGGCGGGGTCTGGTGGTTTCTTCGAAGATTTTTTTCATGGCCCCTGGTTTTGTTGCCCCCTCCCCATTCTCTTCTCCCCTGTCTTTATATATCTCCGATCCAATTCAATCCCCATTTCTCTTCACTGTGACTCGCCATCATCATCAACGAAGGATCGGATCGAATCGGACGAGGGTTTTAGATGAAGATAGAGGATCCGTCGCTGTCTCTGGGCGTGGATAAACGGGACAAGGCCATTCGAAAGAGAGGCTTTCACCGACGGCGCCCCAGACGGCGTGTTCAGGCCGAGAACGCCGCCATCCAGCGCCTGTTTGAGGCGTCGAGGGCCATCTTTAAGGGTCCCGGCACCGTTCCGCCTCCCAACGACGTGAAGATGCTTCGTATGTTTCTCGGTAAGGGGAAGGAAAAAGATTCGACTTTGATGATGTTGTTTAGTTAAATCTTCTATTTTTAGCCCATATGTAATGATATTGATCTGTTGCTTCACATTACGATTCAGATAAATTGAGGCCGGAGGATTTTGGACTGAGCAGTGATTTAGATTTCTTCAGGGCTTCAAGCCCTGTGAAGGGCACGCCCGCAATCACGTATACGACTATATACAGCGGCGATAATTTCTCCGTAAGTATACACATATTTTGAAATTAATTTATTGCTAGAATGATCTTAGAATATCATTATCTTTGCTAAATATCATGATAGAAACTATAGCTCTTCTTAAACAATCTGGTAAAAATTTTCTTCTTTTTAGTAATGTATGTAGCGTCATATGCATCCATTTTCGCTGCACGTACCAAATTAAGCACTCAAGCGATCCGTGTTCTTGGTAACTTTGCAATGAACAGCCAATGCCGCACTGTCAATGTGACACTTACCAACATAATAACTATTTCGGAATGGGAAATGAATTTGAATTATTTGGCGAGGATGGACATAGAAATGCCATCGATTAGTTGGGCAATATACTGATATTTATGTTGTGCTCGCGAAATTGGAATGTGTACATGCCACTTGCAAATCGCAAGAGAACATGAGATATTGTTAAGATATATATTATGAACAGTCTGGATTAGCTAAACCAAAGTCGGCATTGTTCATAGTAATCTATATCGCCATCATCATTCACAAAAATTACTAAACATGCTTTGATAGCAATCTGCTTCATTGTAATGTTACTTTGATGAAGTTTGTAGTTTTCACTTTTCGGCATCTTGCAATTGTTTACCTGTGCAGATGTGCTTGTTCTTTTTGCCACCAACAGCAGTTATTCCGCTACATAATCATCCGGGAATGACCGTTTTCAGCAAACTCCTACTGGGAACCATGCATATAACATCCTATGACTGGGTTGATCCTACGATTGCTGGAGAATTCTCTCCATCTAACTGTAAGTGTGGGGGTTTATTAGAATGCAAATTATTTAAAAAAATTGGTCGTCATCTGTTAACAAAGGGTGCAATACTATGCAGTTAAATTAGCAAGAATGGTGGTGGATTCTGATTTCACTGCCCCGTGCAAAACTTGCACCCTGTATCCAGCTGCCGGAGGGAACATGCACACTTTCAGAGCCATTACCTTCTGTGTAGTGCTGGATGTACTAGGACCCCCTTACTCGAAGGAAGATGACCGCGATTGCACATATTACAGAGATCATCCCCTTTCACATGTTTCTGGTAAGCTGCTTAGTGTTTATTTCGGCTGCTTGTTTATAGCACGTTTAAGGACCCGTATTGATGCTATTTCGACTGTTATCCTGTAATATTAGGACATCGACGGCAGGAAAAATTAGATTAAACCTCTCTTTTCATGGTTTAAGCTTCTACTTGGAACTGTGTATCATCAGAAACTGTTATTTAGCACACAGTTCCCTTGTTTGTTTAGGAGAGTCTATTGTCATTAGGTGCACACCTGTTGATATATCTTCTAACGGGTGCGAATGTTTTGTGGTTATCGAATTCTTTCAGATGGATCTGCTGGTAATGCCGGAGAGCACGATGACCGGCTTTGTTGGTTGGAGGAGATTGAGATGCCCAAGGAGTCGAGAATGGTTGGTGTAGAGTACTTGGGGCCGCAGATCATTGATAGCTAGGTTACAGCAAGCTCCAGGCGAGCGATGCTTGGGATGGCTTTGGATACAGTTCTCAAGTTTTCTTCCTCCTTCCTTCTTGTGTGTGTAAAGACTAAAGAGTGTCCTTTTAACTTTGTTTTCAGTGGGATAGATTGTAACAATGGGAAGTTTTATTTGCTTGGTGGCAAATACCATGTTTGGTTGCTTACAGCATCTGTAGATTGTCCTAATCACAAGTTAATCATGATTGGTGTCTTTAATTTACTTTGTATCTAGATGAGATTGGTTGTGGGATACATAAGTTGTGTCTTGGTCTTTCTGCTTAATAAACCCACAATCCACAACCGTTTGTATTTCTACTTTGTAAGATCACTAGTCATAACCCGTGCCCGCGGGCACGGTTTATTTAAGATTTTCTCCCATAAAATCTTTGTTCCCCAATAAATTATTTCCACAGCCAAAATTTAAAAGAACAGCAAATTAACGTAAAAATATTTAGCAGCACGGGCACCTTCGACATGGGCGTCTTCGGCGCAGAATAACAAATACAGTGCAGGCGCCTTTGGCGTGGAACAACAAATTCGGAGCGGAACATCAAATTCGGCGCAGGCCCCTTCGACAAATTCAGCGTAAAAGAACAAATTCGGCACGGGCGCCTTTGACGCGGAACAACAAATTATCGTAAAAAAATTTAGGCACCTTCGGGCCCACATGCCGAAACTCGTGTCTACGAGCACAGTTCATTTAAGATTTTTTCCCGCGAAATATTTGTTCCCTAATAAATTATTTCTACAGCCAAAATTTAAAAGAACAACAAATTAGCGTAAACATATTTAGCGACGTGGGTGCCTTCGGCGAGAAACAATAAATACAGGGCGGGCGCCTTCGGCGCGGAACAACAAATATGGTGCTTGTGCCCTCGACACGGGCGCTTTCGACAAATTCGGCAAGAACAACAAATTCGGCTCATGCGCTTTCGACGCGGAACAACATATTGGGCGCGGGCACCTTTGGCGCGGAACAACAAATTATCGTTAAAAAATTTAGCTGCAAAAAATCAGCACAAGGGCATTCTGCGTCAAAGGCTCAGGTTGCAAGATCTTGGCATTCACAAAGGTTGATTGTTTTTCAGAGTATTGTAAATCAACTACTCATAATTTTGATGCATTTGGGAAAACTATGTCAAATTGCAGTATCCAATTTGCTATTAGGTTGTTTTCTTGGATAAAAAGATGTACCAGAATACAATATATTTCGAAGTCTAAAAAACATGTCTTCCCAACAATGCATCAAACACCAACATACATCACTTGGTACACTTTTAGCGATTTCTCCTAGTGTGTTTAAAATAACTTATCAACATATTTCCACATTTCATGTTACCGATAGGAAGTATAATTCGTTACCTGAGTTCTTAAAGCACAATGAATTTTTCGTGAATTACTACCAGGAATTTTTCGTGAATTACCAACATATTTCTCCATTCATAATGATACCCTCAATATCTGGATGTAAGAGCTCTTTATTTATCAACCACATATTACCCACATCTCATATATCTTGTAAATTTCTATATTGGTATCAAATTTATGTACCATAATAACATGAACTTCTCTATCTTATTTCTAGCAATCCAGGTTCTCTGGGCATATGGGCATACATAGGATGTATACAACCTTCAAAATACAAAAATAATCAACAAAAATTTATAATAAAAATGCCCAAAAATCGAAGAAAAGAACTAAGCATACACTAAATTTAGTACATCTTTTTATATGAAGGAGAGTATGCTCTATTTGATAGGATTAAATGTATAATAGATTAACAACATACTCTCCTTCAGCATAATACAAACTTGAAACCAATAATCCAATTTTCTGCCAAACATCCACCCAAGTAACAAAAAGACATATACTCTGTGGACAATGACATGCTTTAATCTTCAAGGACATGTTCAAACTTCAAAACCTTGGTGAGCTCCGAGCAAAATGAATTGTGTACCTGAAAACCATTTGAGGAGAGCACACAGTATGAGAAAAGCTACCGCTAAAGTGAAGCAAGAAAGCATAATAGCATGACTCAAGTAGAAAATACACAATTGATACAACACAACACATGCATGTAGCTTCCATATGAATCAAATCCAACATGCAGGATGCTTCAAGTCTTAAGGATTATATATACCAAGAGTTCAGATTGGTTCCATCTTTAATTTTGCATTTGATTTCTACATTGCTAACTACAATGGGGAATTATACCAAACCCAATCTTTTAGTCAATTTTCAGCTTAAAATAAAAGAAAAAAATAGAACGTTACATATCAAAAGCATATGCTTATAGCAACAGTGAACATGTGTAAGCATGTCGGTCATTTTCAAGTAGTCTACATCAAAATGCTTGGATATGGCAGACATTCTCTTTTAGGGAGAACAAAACATGAATATAATCTCCAAAAGCAGCTTCTTTTTTCAAATTGCAATCACAAAAAATTATTCATTAAAGAAGGTCTAATCATTTTCCCTGAATGGCATATTTGACGAAGACTATACATTCTCACAATTGCATCCAACGGTCACTTTGAAATTGAACAAAAAATTGGGAGTATAAAGCCACAAAGGTTTTCATTTTCTTTTTTATAGTTCGATAAAATCTCCCAATTGTATGAAAACAATAAAGCCCAATTTCTTTTTTATAGGTCAAGAAATTGAAGGAAGTGCATGCCTGCCTGAACATAGCCATGTTCAAGGAGTGTGTCGTCGCTATCAGGAATTATGCAGATGCCCTTCATACGAACAATAAGCTCCCTCACTCCCCCTCTGTGTGCGCAAGCGTGCATGTTTGCACGCAATTGGCCTAAAATACCTAATTTACACAATGAAGCAAACAAATCATGTAAATAAGATCTCATAAACAACACAATTGGCCTAAATGAGTATACTTCAAAACTCAGGAGTAATCAAACTTTCACATTTGCACTTTCACCGTAATGAACAAAGTAATGAGCTTAAAAATGTACATGTTCGTATGAAACCTTAGCAGGAAAATAAAAAAGATCATTCTTTTGAAATTAAAAAAATGTACACCTTGCGAATAAAGTTGTCCCTCAACAAATCGTTCATCGGAGTGTAAAGCACCGTCGCCGCCGACACGATGGGGGCGAGCACGACCTGAGCGCACAGGATCCCGTACGCCTTGCGAACGAATCCCCATCGGAGCTCGTTGTCACCGGTGCTCAGCCTCGGGTACAGCCTCGACCAGTCGCCGGCCTCCATGTCCACGTCGCCCTTTTCGCCACACGATGGGGGTAAAGCACCGTCGCCACCGACACGATCGGAATTCGTACATCTTGGGTCGGAGTGTAAAGCACCTTCGTCGCTGACACGATGGGGGTGAGCACGACCTGAGCTCACAGGATCCCGTACGCCTTGCGAACGAATCCCCATCGGAGCTCGTTGTCACCGGTGCTCAGCCCCGGGTACAGCCTCGACCAGTCGCCGGCCTCCATGTCCACGTCGCCCTTTCCGCTACACGATGGGGGTAAAGCACCGTCGCCGCCGACACGATCGGAATTCGTACATCTTGGGTTCGATTTCTCCCTTCTTTCATTTGGATGTCGAAGAAGAAGAAGAAACGATAAGGAAAAGGCGAGGATTTCATTGCTTTGCTTTGTATTTTTTGGATAAATGAGATATTGTTTATTGACTGCGGTCGGTACGTGAAATAAATAAAAAACGGAGGCCTGCTGCTCTCCTCGTGTTTTGGGGAAGAGCAAGAGCCAATTTTGTTCTCCCCAAAAACCTGTTGCTCTTCCCAAAAACCTGTTGCTCTTTTCCAGATTGCAAATGCATGTTGTGCCTCTAGCCAAGTTTTATCTAAACCGTTGATTCATCAAGATTAAATCCTGACCGTCTTTTATCAACCAGTTTGTCCTAGTCAACTTGTCCTAGTCAGCCCTAGGATTCAAAAATCGCTGTCAAATGTATTTAAATCCTGACCGTCTTTTATCAACCAGTTTGTCCTAGTCAGCTTGTCCTAGTCAGCCCTAGGATTCAAAAATCGCTGTCAAATGTATAATAGATTCTTGGTTGTGATGGGTAATGCTATAAGATTGAACTTGATTGTTTTGATGAGAATTGGTAGGCGACGATCATTAGATTGATCTTTGATTACTCCGATGAAGACAACCAGAGCCGCGACTGCGATAGTGGTCTCAGTTACTTTGACGAGGGCTCTTAGGATGACGATCACGCAATGTGTCTTGCTTACTTTGATAAGGGCTATGATGATGGGATTGGTCCAACAAATAGACTATTTGCTCTTGGCCTCCTATGTGCAGTTGGTAGTGTCCCATAATGCGGTAACCCATTCTCGTGCGATGGTGAGATTGTTGATGAGATTTTTGAGGCAAATGGATGGCTTTTTCAGCCCATTTGCTCGTTACCTTGACAATGATGAGACTGTAAGTCCATCTGACTCTCGTGACATATTTGTGACTGCAAGTCCATCTGACTCTCGTGACATATTTGTGTTTATATATTGAGTCGCATTCCATGTAATTTTGATGATGAACAAACATGTCATCTAACATCTATGAGTGCATGTGTAAAAGCTTAAGGAAAATCAAGATGCACTCAAAGCTAGAAGTGGGTTCAACAAATAAGGCATGGATCAAATAGATCTACGCAATGAGCTTGGAGAGCAAATAATGCATCATGGACTTCATTGTAAACTTTATTTTTGATGTATTTTCTTTTTTTCCCTTTGCTTAGCTTCTTAAAGCCTTACTAGGAGCTCACAAACACTTAGGAACACTTTAAAAATATTTTTAAATATTTTTAAATAATTTTGATAGGGTATCTTAGTGGGTTTTGATACATATCTGCGTATCAGAACATGAGTAGACTCCCAAATGAAATGTAGTCAACTCCTAAGGTTTAAGCTGCCACAAATAGTTATTGGCATGTGCTAGGAGTTGGCTTCTGTATGCAGGAGAGTCGTTTATTACAGTGTAGGAGTCGACTACTACAGTGCATGAGTCAACTCCCAGCAGTGCATGAGTTGATTCCTGACTGTACAAGAGTCGACTACTGCATTATTTATAGCCTACAAACGGTCACATTTCTACTAGTCGTTTTGACCGTTGTTTGGGCATTTTGGGCAATCGGTCTTGATCCGAAATGCATCCTATATATAGCAGGTTGTTTAGATTTTTAATGCATGAATTTAAAATCATTTTGATAATAGAAAATCAAGTTAATTTTTGTGCTCCGCAGCTTTAAAGAAAAACCATCTTCTCTTGGCCAAAATATTTCAAAGTTGTTCTATCTTTTAGTGAACAAATCATTGATCTCCCAAAGCATAAAAGTCACTATCTTTGAGATCAAGTATTCACCTATAGCTACACAACTACACAAGAGCTTTAAGCAAGTCTATAGGTAATTTTATCCAAAAGCATTGTAAGTATTCTCACTTGTGGCTGTGAGTGAAAATCCATGTTAGAGGCAATGTGTTTGTAAAAGCTTTCTTATAGGAAGGCAATGGAAAATCCTCATTAGAGGTGAGGTGGTTGTAACTCTTTTTTTAAATAGTGGATTAAGGCCCAATAGAGAGTTGGGGATTGGACTAGCCCTAATGGGGTGAGCCAGGATAAAATTATTGTGTTTGCACTTGTGTTTGTTATGATTTATTTCTTGCTTGCTTTACTTTTCACTGTGCTTAACTTTATTATTGCAAGTAAGTTTTTTAATTAAGATTCTTTTATGTAACTCTAATTGCAATCTTACGGAGAAAATTCTAGATAAGTTTTATTGTTTCATATATACTATTCTCTCACACATATAGTGTATCTCCTTAGCAGCTCAAGATCCAAACACGTGGTATCAGAGCCTGGTACATGATGGTATCAACAAATAAGTTCACTGAAGGTCAATCCACCACGCGTACACCACTCCTCACTAAATCTAACTATGTAAGTCCGAAGAATATGATGAAGATGCACTTCCTATCTATATCCTAAGGTCTATGGAAGATGGTGGAGAACCCCTGCGTAGAGCGAGCCCTAAAAGAAAAAAATGGACTCAGAAGGAGAAGGACATATGTGCACTTAATGCCAAAGCGACTGTATTTATCGAAGGAGAAGAAATACTCATATAAGGAGGAGACAAGTGCAAGCAAGTTCTGGAAGGAGCTCGGCGATAAGTACATGAAGAAGAACATCCAGAACTGGCTACAGTTGAATAAGAAGCTTTTCGGTTTGAAGTTAGCAGAGGGTGTTTCTATGGTTGAACATCTCGACTACTACAACAAGCTTCTTATCGACCTAAGGAACGTCAACGTGATGGTCGACGATAAAGACAAGGTGATGATTCTACTCAACTCTCTACCCACTGAATATGAGTACTTGGTGTCGGTTCTTACCTATGATAAGGAATCATTCAATTTGAAGAGGTGTCCAACGCTCTGATGATCAACGAGTTCAGGAAGAACGATGTGGACATCGGAAGCCAAGCTAGCGACATGTTTACTGTGGTGAGAGGTCGTAGTGAAGAGAATGGTGGAGCTCAGAAGGAGTATTTTAGATTTAAGTCAGCGCAAGGACTTAGCGAAGGACCAATGTGCTTTCTGCAGAGAAAGAAGACATTGGGTCAGATACTGTCCCAAGGTGAAGAAGAAGCACGGCACAACAGCCAACGTCGCGAAGGTTATTGAAGTCGAGGAATGGGTTTTGGTCGGTGCTTCGGAGGGTGTGGCGTCAGATGGTTGGGTGCTCGTTCCATATGACACCACATCAAGAGTACTTTACGTCCTTTCGTGAAGGGGATAAGAGTACGGTCTTGTTGGGCGATGACTGACCTTACATCTCTGCATAGATCGGGACAGTGCGGATGAAGATGAGCGACGATGTTACACGAGACATCGATGAGGTGTACCATGTTCCTGACCTAAAGCGTAACATCGTATCGCTTGGCTCACTCGAAGCCAAGGGCTTTTAAGTGACCATGGAGAATGAAGCTCGGAGGGTGTCCCGAGGAGTAATGATCGCGATGAAGGGAAACCATAGAGGCAACCTCTATTACTTGGATGGTTCGGCCGTAGCTGGCATAGTAAATCTGACCCGTGAGGCCGATTGAGACGACTCATTGTTGTGGCACATGCGTCTCGGGCATATGGACGAGAAATCTTTGCAGAAGCTGATTGTTGGGGATCGTCTAGAGGGTGCCAAGACCAGGAAGATCGAGTTCTGCGAGCACTATGTGTTTGGAAAATAGACATGTGCTTCATTTGGGACGGTCATCCATAGTATGAAGGGAGCACTTGACTACATACACACCAATATATAGGGGCTGAGTAGGTCGGCCTCATTAGAAGGAAATCATTACTTTGTGTCGTTCATCGACGATTTCTAACGCATGGTGTGAGTGTTTCTGTTGAAGTCAAAAGACCAAGTTCTTAGCACTTTTATCAAGTAGAAGAAGCTTGTTGAGACACATACAGGTTGGAAAGTCAGGCGTCTCCGAAGCCATAACGGTAGAGAGTATAAGTTGTTTTTTTTCAAGAAGTTCTACAGATCAAGCGGGATTCAGAGAAACTTCATCGCGAGTGGTACGTCGTAGCAGAATAATGTAGTTGAGAGGATGAATCAGACGTTACTGGAGAAAGTCTGATGCATGTTGTCAATAGCCGACCTATCGAATGAGTTCTGGGTAGAGGCCCTAGCGTATACGACCTACCTGATTAATCGGCTACCCTCTGCTGCATTGGGAGGACGACATCCATTGGATGTCTGGTTGAAAAAGCCAGTTTTCGACTATGGATCACCGCGAGTTTGGGGATGTCCGAGCTACTATGCCGTGAATGAAGACAAACTCGATGCTTGAGCCCAGAAAGCCATCTTCTTAGGCTTTAGCAATGGTGTCTGACACAGAAGAAAGTGATCGTGAGCATAGATGTAACGTTTGATGAGTCAATGTTACTGATGGAGCATGAACCAAAGGTGAAGACTGAACAGACACATTTGAAGCAGGTCTACGACAATGTGCCTGATGTTTCACATAGGTCGGTCACTGACTTAGACCGACCCACGCCAGAGGCTGTAAAAGATGTACTCCAGACAGATGCTGGTGAAGTTGGTGGTTCAAGCTCAGATGGTGGAGTAGCTCAGCTCCACAGATGATTCAGCTGATTCAGCTGAAGGGTTCTATAGCTACATCGAGATCGAAGTGTGAGATACGACGACCTGCATGGTATACGGAGATTGTCTCGTTCGCTTTTCCCACTGTAAGTATAGACATTTCCTCTTCTTTCGCAGAGGTGAAGCAATTTGAAGACCCATAGCGGTGGAGAAGCATGATGGATGAGGAGATGGAATTGCTGAGGAAGAATGAGATGCAGGATCTCGTGAAGCTTCTGAGAGGCAAGAAGGCAATTGGGTGTAAGTGTGTCTACACCAAGAAGGATTGATTCGAAGCAGGAGATGTTCGTTACAAAGCTTGCCTCGTAGCAAAGGGATTCGCACAGAGAGAAGACATTGATTACAACGAGGTCTTCTTTTTCGGTGGTGAAACATTGCTCGATTCAGATCATGATGGCGTTAGTTGCTCAGTTCGACCTTGAACTGGTGTAGCCAGATGCCAAGAAAACGTTCTTGCACAGAGAGCTCGAAAAGGGGATCCATATGACTCATCCCAATGGCTATGGGAGCGGTGACGGTCTTGCATGGATGCTTAAAAAGTCACTCTACGGGTTGAAGCAGTCGTCGAGACATTGGTATAAGTGTTCGAACGCTTTATGACAGATGATCAAGGGTATATTCGCATCCCCTATGATCATTGCATGTTCTATCGGGAATTGGATGACGGATCCTTTATATATCTTATGCTTTATGTTGAAGATATGCTCATCGCTTTATCAAATAACAAGGAGATTCGGAGATTGAAGTCTCAGCTCAGATGTGTGTTTGAGATGATGGATCTAAGCGAAACACGGATGATTCTTCCGATGGAAATTACAAGAGCTGTGAAAAGATGAAGTCCGTATCTACTCTGCTTGCACCTCACTTCAAGTTCTATTCTGAGCATTGCCTGAAGAACGAAGAAGAGAAGAAGCTCATTTAGAGTGTATTGTATGCCAATGCGGTAGGGCCTTGACGCACGCTATGGTTTGTACCCAATCAGACCTATCACATGTAGTCACCATGGTGAGTAGGTACATGTCCAATCTGGTGAAGGAGCACTAGTGAGTAGTGTAAGGGATACTGAGGTACGTCAATGGCACAGTCGTCGTTTGATTGACCTATTGCTGAAGTGTTCATGGTCTGCACATTATTGCTATAGCTGTTGGTAGCAACGATCTATGAACGTCGTGTTTGATGATAACAAACGTGTGCGAACGTTTTAACGTGTGTGTTAAGTGTTTCAGGAATGGCAGACTTGTGATTAACTCACGGAGAGACACGGCGAATGTGCAAAGGAGAAAGGAAGAGAACCTAGCTTGAGTTGACTCATATCTATTGGAGTAAAACCCTAATCCTATTCCGTATCAAGTCCAAACTCCATTCCTATTGCCGCAAGTCTCTTGCCCCTCGTGTGTATATACATACAAAAACAGAGGAGAAATGACACAGGCCGAAAAAAAAGAAATAAGCCCTCTATCATTTTTTTAATCAAAGTATACAGGTGTGCCGAATTGAAAAGACCCTAACCCATTGCCAAATAGGTCTGCCAAATTTTGTATATGGTCTTCATCTTTTGAGTCACACCTCAAAAAGCTTGATGCCGCATCTGCCTATCATAAACTCACGCACAAATATTTGAAGGCCATCAAAAATCCAAAATGAATACAACCCAGGGGCCAATCAAAAAATAGGGTTTGGGGCGTGCGTTTTTGTGTGAGACAGCCGCTTTCTTCATCTTTTATTTTGTCATCTCCAAGAGCCTCTCAGGGTGCCGAATTTTTTGAGTGCCCAATTTATTCTCCAAGAGCCAATCAAAATCCGGGAGAGCCTGAGCTTTTTTCTGCAAGCCGCAATTTTGAGGGGGCGGTGCCTGCGTTGAAAAAAAGGGGTAAGCTCTTTTGTTTTGTCCAAATTAAAGATTAATTGCTTTCCTTTGACTCTGTTTTTGCAGGCACACAAAGAAAAATCAAAAGCTTTTTCTTCATCATTTTTTTGTTCCCCGAAGCCTGAGATCTCAAGGCTAACATCAAAAGGCCGCACAAAAATCAAACGAGAAGGGGGCGGTGCATTATTTGTTCACAAGGCAGTCGAAAAAAAAGGGAGAACTTGCAATCTCAATAACCCAAGCTGCTGAAAATTTATTGGTCTCCTTGAAATTCTTGAAGTGCGGGCCGAAACCCCTAAGAGCACAGCACCTCATTTTTTGAATCTCAAAGGTAAGTATAATGTTTATGTGATTAACTAAAAGCTTAACTCTTTTTCCTTTTGATTTGCAGGCACACAAAAATCAACAGGGTGCGTTTTTTTGGCCACAAAAAGAATTGTTTTAAGGCCGAATCTGTGCAGAGGGCGTTTTCATAACAATATTTGTTAAAGATCCGCAACCTCTTTGCAAGATCAAAAGAGCCGCAAGTTCAATTGCCGCAACTTGAGTTGTCGTTGCCGAGAGATGACTACTACTTGCCAGACGACATCTGGCCCGTGCTGATTGACGAAGACGACATCACTACACGATCTGAGCATTCTAAACTCTCTTGTTTATTATATTGTGTAGTATTGTATTAGATCTTCGTAGGGGAAACTTTACCTTATGTGTTATTTTTTTTGGGGCCTGACGACTTTGGGAGTCGTCACGGAGGGAGAGCATCTAGATTGAGAGTGTAGAGCACATGGTGTGCGTACGAGCTAGGTGAGAGTAGATTTGGGATCTTGACTCATTGTAGCTATACTTGATTACATATCTATCTAGTAGTTGCTTTCGGGGGCTGGAGTAGGTCGTGGGGACGACCGAACCAGGGTATATCTGTGCGTACTTTGTGATTGCATTCTTTTTACCCTGTCTGTGCTTATAACTGCGTGTGGTTGTTCGTGTGTTGCACGAATATTTTTAATAGCATTCACCCCCCTCTAGGCTACGATCAAGATCCAACAAGTGGTATCAGAGCCAGTTTAGAGGATCTAGTCTAGATTTTTTAATAACCATGAATATATCTTATTGTGCATTTGCTGAAGGTCAGTCTATAGCCTGTCCCCCTAAGTTTAACGGTGTAGACTTTGCATATTGGAAGGCTAGGATGAAAATCTATTTAGTGTCTGTTGATTATGATGTGTGGGATATGGTTGAAAATGGTTATAGTCTACCCACTATTAAAATTGAAGACACTGTTATGATTAAGCCTAAAGACAAGTGGGATTTAGCTGATAAAAAACTTTATACTCTTAATGGTAGAGCTATGAATGCGCTTATATGCTCTCTTGATAAATCTGAGTTTAATCGTATCTCACATTGTCTAACTGTGCAGGAAATCTGGCATACTCTGGAGGTGACACATGAGGGAACATCGCAAGTAAAGGAATCCAGAATTGCGTTGCTTTGCACAGAATATGAGAGCTTCCGCATGCTACCAACAGAATCTGTGAAGGAGATGTTTACGAGGTTGACGGACATCGTCTACAAACTAGTTTCCTCGGTAAGCCATACTCTAGCCATGAACAGGCACGAAAGATCTTAAGGGCGCTACCAAGCTCGTTCAGGCCTAAAGTCACCGCTATTCAAGAAGCTAAGGACTTGTCAACAATGAAAGTGGAGGACTTGATATGCAACCTAATGTCACACGAGCTTGAGTTGCAGAGTATAGAAGCCAGAGAGAAACCTGAAGAGAAGACCAAAGCTTCCACACCATTAGCTCTTCAAGCTAACGACGACGATCTTGATGAAGAGCAAGCCCTAATGGTCAGAAACTTCAGGAGATACATTCAGACTAATCAAGGAAGAGCTGAGATGGGAAAAAGGAAAAAGGGACATCATATAAAAGATTGCCCACAACAACACACAGCTCAAGTTGCAAAAGGAAAAACGAAAGTGCTGACGTGGGACATGGATAGCGAAGCTGAGGATGAGGAGGAGGAACATGAAGCCCACTCTTGCATGGCATTAATGGCCAAACACAATGAGGTAGGATCTCCCACTAAAGCTGAATTGTTAGAAATCTTGAAAGGAATGCAAACTACTATTAATGAGCTAGAAGCTAATGTGGATAGTTATAGGAATGATAACTTTGATATGCAACAATCTGAGTATGACATGTCTAAGGAAATTGAAAAACTGAAAACTGAAATTGTTGCATGTAACACTACAATCGACATGTTAAATAAATAGAAAGCTAGCTTGCCTGAAAAAATTGATTGTCTTTCATGTCCCTCTTTATTAAAGGATATTAGCATGTATAAGCAAGATAAGATAAAGCTGGAAGTTGAAAATGAATTGCTCTCTGAAAAGATTAACATGCTAAATCTTGAACTTAAAGAAAAAATGAGGGCTTTTGAAAAGAAAGAAGAGGAAAACAAGCGAGCTTTCATTAGAAAATGCACTTTGCTTGTGAATGAAAACGATATCTTGAAATCCAAAGTCACCACCCTAGAATTGTCATTAAAGAGATTTTCCATTGGAAAACAAAATTTGGACATTATTCTTGGAAATCAACTTTATGACAATAATAGGCGAGGACTAGGATATGGTCTTAAAAATGTTGAAAAATCAAAATATAGAAAAGTTCACATTGAAACAACAAAGGTTGGAAATTTTCATGCTAAGTGCTTTACATGTGGATGCGTTGGTCATACTTCATATCATTGCAAATATAGGAACAAAGACATTAAGTTCAAACAAATATGGGTTCCTAAATCTTTGATGACTAACGTGAGTGGACCTTGTTGGATTCCAATGTCATACACGACACCTCTTTTGTAGGTCGATGGAAATTTGACGAGGAGCGATAAATTGAATGTCTCATTATTTTTTAGCTCCTTAGTCAAACGGCAACGCGAAGATATATCTCATTCTTTGAACTTAATGCATACCTTCATAGCTTTTTGTGTGCATGACTTTTCTTTTTTTTGTGCTAGTAGTTGCATTGCTATGTGTGCATGATTTTTTTTGTTTGTGTGATTGCATCTCATGTTTGCTTTAGTACTTCATGCATTAAAAAAAAACTGAAAAACTAAAAAAAATGGTGATTGAATGTGTATCTTTTCTCTTTGATTCATTATTGAAGTATGCACGAATGATTTTCATATCTATGTGGAAATTGGTGTATTATTACTTTTGCTACATGCGCATGTTCATCTTTCTAAATATTCATGTCATGTTCAATGACTAATAACAACTTGATTTCTACACCGCCTACTTCACTTCCACATGTATTATTATTGTTGCACATTTGGAGATATCGTTTATTAAGTATGGAAAGTGGATGTAGGAGGAAAACTTAACTGAAAATCTAAGGGATATGATATACCTTGCCATGGATAAAAATTGAGCAAAATAAATTGTTATTATAAGTATTTAAAAAAATGAAAAAAAATAATTGCTCCGTATGTAAAATGGATATAATCCTTGGCAACGGTATTACCCACGAGTATCCAACATAAGCTTTATGGGTAAACTTTAGCATTGGTGTATTTACTCGTCAAACAATGTCACCCCCACATCTAAGAGTCCTTATAGGCTATGTTTTGGGGTATGGTACCTTGAACTTATTTTTAATGAGGTGGAAAAAATCAATCCTGGGTGATAGAATGTTATATGGAAAATGTGGATTGGTTTTGGTTGACTTTCTTAAATGATTCTCCCTTATGTGCTTCAATTTTAATCATCACACTTTACACGGTGTTGAAGTCTTAGTTTTTTAATTTCATTAGATTTTGACTTGATTATTCTATGAGTGTATGCATGCAATTGTTGGTAATGGTTAATAATGCTCTCTTTTTGCATGATATATGAGTTTTGACTTCGTGGTATGACTTTTGATGATAACAAAGGGGGAGAAAAATTTGGGAAGATTTGGTATTTACTTGGTGTGCTTGGTATTTAGCATTTGGTACTATCTTTGTAATGCTCGTGGAAATATGATTGGTTAATTAAGGGGGAGCATGAATGAATATCGGGGAAGCACAAAATAGGGGGGAGCATGCATATTGTTAACTTTACTTATCATTGTTTGCATGTCACTATTTCATCGCATGTCACCCTCTATCGCCACACTTTCACACACACTATTTGGAACTTTACTATACAAATATTATACCTAGTTTGTTATCATCAAAAGGGGGAGATTTGTCACGACCCGCTCCCCGGGATACGCAGGGAGGCAGGGTACGCGACGAGAACTAAAAACGTATCTGCAGGTCCACTGCGCATTGCTGGGAATAATACATGTAGTATCCAACCAACAGCCAACCAATAAACACAGAACGACACAAAGTCACAGAGAAATACTGAAAGCCAACACTGAACAAGTTCATATACATCTCAACATCCCATTGCATCAATTCATATATTACAAGCATCTCTCACCCCAAAAGAAAATCCAAAGTACACATGGCTCTCTCCTCACCCCTCACCAACCAACCTAAGCTCCAACTCCCAACAACAGAACTCCAGACTCAGCCTCCAGCTCTAACAGCCATCTCCAAAAAACCACACCTGAAAAAGTCAACGGGGCACGTCAACGCGTGACCCAGTAGGAATGCCAACTCCCTCTAGTATGCTATTATGAAAATGCAACTATTCTACATGCATTCATCGCAAGGTGCAAACGAAGTATAGAATAAGCTAAAGGGAACACATGTATAACATAAAGCATTTAATGCATAACATAACGAAAGTACAACAACAAAAGAGTGCAACAACGTAAGTAAAATAAACGCAAGCGACAAGAACTACAATAGGTGATGCATATAACAAGGGATACAACATAGAAGCTACAAGTAAAGAATGTCAAGTAAGCAACATTTAATAATGCTACAAAGTAACGAAAGTTATTTATTAGTGATTTGGACCATAAGTAGTGGGTAGACCTTCTTAGGAGTGCACCTCACCCCCAGTTGGGGTGGAACAGTCGAACTCCCCGAGACATGCTCTTACTAAAGGAGCCCTGTTTTCCCCTTATTTCCCCTTCACATTTCTCCAATTCTCCCCATTTCTGCCACTCCCCGTCACTTGGGCAAGAACAGGAGGGCCACCAACCACCAGTCCAGCCCCTCATGTTTTCCCCACAACTTAGTGTCCCCCAATCCCCGTGTCACCCTCCTTTAAGAGGATTTAGCCATTTCTTAGCATTTCAATTAAAAGTATCATGTAACAAAAGGAATCATAAAACAATCGCCATTTTCACCTCCTTTCATTCCAACACATATAATCTTTCCAACCACAACGTTCACCACATAGTTCTCATTTCCAACACATACGATCCCAACACATGTAATTATACAACTTCATCATTGATTACAACATTACATTAATTAAGCATGAGCCAGCAATACATACGCCAATATCCCTTAATTCAACATGAAATTAGTTAAACAAAAAGCAAGATGACATCCTCTTCTAGCAACATGAAAA